>JAUCMO010000308.1:0-52315 GCA_032399605.1 Melipona beecheii | reverse complement strand
ACTCATTTGGACAGTCGCGACACGCGTTCATTTGACGCCCAGTCGTGATACACCCGGTCGTGTCTCGTCGCTCCGAAAAAAATTTATCGCGACGCGTCGCCGTCTCGATTGGCTGCCAGAAGCTTCACTCCTTCAGAGGAAGCTGTCTATTCATGTCAAGCTTTCGCACGACCACCAGACGAGATTCTCTCTCTTACAACGTACTGACGTGTAGTACCTTCAGCATTTGGCCAGTCTGGTCCCGTATTAAACTGACGCCGAATCGTGTAACTCAAGCTCGAGACGTTTTTCTTCGGTAACATTCAGCCAGACGCGTCGTCGTATCGTATGGAAGCCTGAAGTGTCACTACTGCAGAGAGAGTTTTCCAGTCGTGTCAAATTTCCGTGAGTCAGCCAGAGAGTTTCCTTCCTCGAGAATTGTACAGACGCTCCTACGGTACTTGTCCAGTCGTGTCACGCTTTCCAATGACGCCTAGTCGTGTATCTCCGGGAGGATTCGGGACATTCTTATGACATTCAGCTGGTCGTGTGTCTCCTGGTCGAATCCTCAGCGGCCTCTTTCTCTCAGAGGCCACTTGCGCCTGCGCACAGGAATGCCGAGACACGGAATTAGCGAACCCGAGGAACCCGGGCCATACGTGTAAATGCGCGTGCACCCGCATATGTTTGTATGTGTGGTGTCTTGCACGTGGTCCTAAACTACGGCTTAGCTCGCTAGAGACCGAGCGTAAGCTGGTGGCCCCGCCTCCCCATGCCCCCCGCTGGAAACCATTCACTCGTGTAGAATGATTCCCTTCGGAAAATGCCTGATGAATGGGCTAAGTGAGCCACTTCCTGTATGGAACGGTCTACAACGCTGATGATTCTTTAGTGATGAAGCTTGGGTTGTTCCATGCCCGCCGCCTATACCGTCGGGGCGTGACTCATCACAGCTGGCTAGAGTGTGGAGGGTAGTTTTATTGTGTATGCCCAAGAAGCGAGGTCGCAGATCCGATGCTCGTGCGCGGGTTAGGATTTAAATTAACTGTCTCCTGGTCGAGTAGTGTCATTGCTCTTGGTTTTTAGCCATACGTGTCACAAACTCGAGCGACGGTCAGATGTGTTACTCCTTCGAGAAATGTCCAGACGTATTGTTATTACTGTAGGAATGTTTAGTAGGCAACAGAAGAAGGTATTATTTAATTATAAAAGTATTATTTAATTCTACAACTACGCTATGGCACCACGCTCTACGCTCTTTACTCAACGCTGTCCTCTTTCTTTCTAAGCGCTCTTCCTGCTCGACGCTACGCTCCTTTGTTTCCGCACGACCTTCCAGCTCGACACTACGCTCTTTTTTTCCCACTCCCACACACTCCTCACGCGGCAGTCTTAAAAACACGAACACTATACTATCGGTTGTATATATCTGTACCCGGCCAGAGGATATTGTCATCTATACAGTGACCTCTCCTCCTACATTACTGCGTTTGACCAATCGTGTGTCCCATTCAAGCGACACCCTGTCGTCACTGCGGGTCGAGTAAACAGTCACATTTACAAAATTCAGGCTGTTGTGGTTCTCTTTCTCGATTACTGTCACTACCACGTAATTGAGCCGTGTAGTCATCTCGAATGAAAACCAGACCTATCATTTCTAGAGCGACAGTTGTCAGTCGCGTTAGTCCCTCGATAAAAAGCCAAAATTGTATCTTCTGCTGCATTTGACCCGTCGGTTTACACATTCAAGTGACTCCCATTCGTGCAAGTAGGTGTCGAGCCGTGACTCCCCGGACATATTCTGCTAGAAGCATCCCTATATCAACGGGTGGACAGTTGACACTTCTACAGATAGAGTTGACCATTTGTGTGACACCTACGTGTGCTGGCCGTCAAGATATTCATTCGAGATGCGGCAATGCGTGTAGCTCCATCGGCATTTGACGGGTAGTTTAAGCCGGTCAAGTGACGCACAGTCTTGGATCTCTTGGTGGAGTCGTGTCACTCCTACAACATTCAGCCTGTCGTTTGTTTCCGGTTTGAAATGTCGCTACTACAGCGGGAGTTGTATAGTGGTATTACTCACTCGAGTAACCGACAGACGTGTTGTTTTTTCGGCATTTCGTAAGTACTGTCACGAGTTCAACTGAAGTCCAGCAGAGTAACTCCTGGTCTAGTCGTGTCGCTCCGGTAGACAATCAGCGAGACGCGTCATCGTCTCGATTTGCGGCCAGAAGTGTCACTCCTGCTGCGAGAGCTGTCTATTCGTGTCACACATTTGTGCATCGGTCAGACGTGTTTCTCCCTCGACAAACATACAGACGGGTAGCTCATTCGCCACTTGGCCTGTCGTATCACTCGTTCGAGTCGCGCTTAGACGCGTAACTCCGGGAGGATTCGATTCACTCATACAATATTCAGCCCATTGTGTGGCTCCTGGTCGAAGAGTGTCACTTTTAAATATTTCTGCCTGTCGCAGAATCGGGGAACGTCGCAATATCGGGGAACGTCGAGAAGTCACACTCATACAGCTAGGGTTGATCGTGTCAGAAATTCGTGCACCGCCAGACTTGTTACGCCTACGAGAAAAGGCCAGGCGTATAGCTCCCAGGGCATTTGTCCAGTCGTGCCTCCCGTCCAGGTGTCGCCTTTTCCTGTTACTCAGGGTCATTTCGCGTCAGTCTTACAGCATTCATTCTTACTGGTAGTGCTGCTCCTGGTCACGTAGAGTCTCTCCTATAGGTTTCAGCCAGTCGTGTAGTAAGATCGGAGAAGGGCCAGACATATCTTTCCAAAAGCGAGTAATGGCACGTCGTGTGACAAAATAGTGCGACGGCAAGACGTGTTACTCTTTAGAGAAACGACCAGACGTGTAGCTCCCGCGGCATTTCTCCAGTTCGAGCGACGCCAAGTCTTGTAACTCTGGATCGATTTCGACGCATACGAAATACAAGCTGCCGTTGTACTTCTTCACGAGTGGTGTGGTTGCCACAAAACTGTGCCCGTTGTGCCGCTCTCTCTCGCAGACGCCAGACGTGTCCTATAGATACAGTTGCCAGACATGTTACTCCATCGTTAAACGGCCAGAATTTTAGCTTCTTCGTCATTTGGCCAGTTGGATCCCGTACACATGACGCCCAGTAGTGAAACTACTAACCGAGTCGTGACCCACCGGTCACACTCAGCGAAACGCGTCCCTACATCTGCGTGCGTCTAGAAGTGTCACTCCTACAGCGATAGTTGTCCAGTCGTGTCACATCTACGTGTGACGGCCACTCGTGATATTCGTACGAGATACGGCAATAGGTGTAGCTCCTTTCTGATTTGGCCAGTAGTATAATGGGATCAAGTGACGCATGGCCGTGTAACTCATGATCGAGTCGTGTCAGTCCTACGATATTCAGCCCGTCGTTTGTTTCCGGGTCGAAGTGTATCACTCCTATATATTTCAGGCAGTCGTTTGCAGTCTCGAGGAACTGCTAGACCTGTTAGGCTAATACAGCGGCTGTTGGACAGTCGTGTTACTCACTCGTGACACCGACCGACGTGAATCTTTTTCAGAATTTATCCAGTCGTGTCACACGTTCAAGTGACACCTAGTCGTATAACTCCGCGTCGATTGGTGTTACTCTTACAGCATACAGCCGGTCGTGTGGCTCCTGGTCCGGTAAGACCACTCCTATATGCATCAGTCAGTTGTGTCGGAATTTCGATTGACCTGCAAGATGTGTCAATCCTACAGCAACAGATGACCAGACGTGACACAATCGATAGGCGACCAGACGTGTTGTTCCTTGGAGAATGGGCCAGGCGTGTAGCTCCTACATAACTTGTCCAATAGTGTCTCCCGTTCAATCGACGTCCAGTCGTTTAACTTTGGTTCGAGTCCTGTCACACTAACAACATGCATGCTGTTGTGGTTCTACTTCTCGTGTTGCGTCTCTTCAACAATTTGAGTCCGTCTTGACGCTCTCTGGAATAGAAGCCATACGTGTCACTCCTACAGCGTAAGATGGCTAGTCGTTGACTCTAACTTGTGCAGGATAATGGTGACATTCGTTCAAGATAAGGCAGCTCCTTCGGCATTTGTCCTTTTTTGTAAGCAGTTCGACTGACACAATAACGTGTGCCATCTGGTTGAGTCGTGTCACACATACAACATCCAGCCTGCCGTTTGTCTTCGGGTCAAATTATGTCACTCCTATAAATTTCAGCCTGTCGTGTCGCTCTCTCGAGGAGACGCCAGACTTGTATACCCTACAGCGAGTATTGTGCAGTCGTATCTCTCACTCGAGAAACAAATAGACGTGTATCTCCTACGGCATTCGGCCAATCGTGTCACACGTTCTTGTTACGCCCATGCGTGTAACTCCGGGTCAAGTCTTGTCGCTCCGATAAGGTTAATCGAGACGTGTCGCCGTCTTGATTGGCTGCCAGAAGAGTCACTTGTGCAGAGATGGCCAGTCGTGTCATAAATTAGAGCGACGGCCAGAAGTGTTACCCCTTCGTTAAATGTCCAGGAGTGTAATTCCAACGGCATTTGGCCAGTGGTGTATCTCGTTTAATCGACGCCAAGTCGTGTATCTCCGGTTTGAGTCGGGTCACATTTACAACATCCATGTTGTCGTGGTTCTCCTTCTCGAGTTGTTTCTCTCCCACGAAATAGAGCCAGTCGTGTCGCTTTGTCGAATGAACGCCACGGGTGTCACTCCTAAAGCGACTGATGCCGGACGTTTTACTCCTCCGATCGGCGGCCAGAACTGTAGCTTCTTTGGCATTGGACCCATCGTGTTACCTGTTCAAGTGACGCCCAGTTGTGTAACAGCGGGTGGAGTCGAGACCCTCCGGACACAGTCAGCTAGTCGTGTCAATCCTACAGAGAGTGGGCCAGTAGTGTCGCACATAATTGATCGGCCACACGTGTTATACTTTTGTGATACGGCAATACGTGTGGCACCTTCGACATATGGGCAGTAATGTAAGCGTCTGTAGTGATACAAAGTCGTGTAATTCCGTCTCACTCCTACAACAATCAGCCTGTCGTATGAATCCGGGTCGAATTGTGTCATTCCTATAAATTTCAACCTGTCGTGTCACTCTCTAGATGGACAGCCAGCCGTGTCGCTCCTACAGAGAGAGTTGTGTTACACACATGTGATACCTACAAACGTGTAGCTCCTTCGTCATTTGGATAGTTAACGACCATGTTATTTCACGTGCCCGTGTCCACCAAGGAAATCTAACAGATATGGCCGCCGTGGGCTTAAAATACCGACCAGCTCGGTACCTGTGATAGGGCCATACTAGTCGTACATTTCGCAGGCCACACCGACTACTCATTGAGATTCTTGCATACCTCTGCCTGGGCGGGCCAACCAGATTCCGTGGGGTTTAATCTCAATGCATTCGGGCTTGGTTATGTACCAGGTAATCTACATAGCGGTCCTCATGGCAACCGCGAATACATTCACAGAATACTCACAAAAACATTCATAACTATAATTGCAATCCAAGATAGCACTTAAACCCTCAGTAACAACCATATTCACTTTCACACAACATGCACACAAATCCCTAATATCTTCATACATTTCACATTCTACCAACACATGCGTCCAGTCTTCGCATTCGGCACCAAATTCACATCTTTCATTCTCACTCAGTCCACAGTCGTACAATTTCTCATCCAAGCTTCTGTGTCCAGTGAGGAGGAAGCAGACATACACACCTGTCTTGAAGCCGGCGATAGATTCAACTACTCTCACATTCTTGATATACTCATAAGTCACTCCACATTTTATAAACTCATCCCACCTGGATTGCCACCGAACATACATTCTCGCATTCAACAAATTTCCGCTCTCTTCCACACTTCCACCACTTAGCTCATCAACAGTCACTAACTCATTACCATTCACACTCCGTCCGTTCGTCAACACAGAACTCCACGCCTGATATGCTCAAGGTCACAAGCTGGTGTCCCCGTTAATACTTACATACTCTCATTGAATACGGTCTTACGCACATTCACACACGCACGCAACAAAACTCGCTAATATCTATTCACATACCCGTGCTTGACGTAACAACGAACATTCGCACCATACATGGAGTAAGCCACGGACAATTTCTCAGAAATCACTTCCATTGTTCAATTCCTCATACACCATTCGCAACAAACGCATCATTTGTCCTACTACATTCGCAACATTTACACGCAGCCGCTCCAGATGAATATTATAGTTCATTCACTCACTCACACAAATTCCAAAATATTTCACGTATTCATCACTTTTAAGGAATTCGCATTCATTTTCATAATCGATCATCTATTTGTAGCCATGCTCCGTTTCAAAAGCATCACCGATATCTTCCCCTCGATCACTCTGACACACACATTTCTCAAATATTTCCGATCCATTCACTGCCCTTTCGCTCAACTTCCACACGATACATCCCCTCCACAATCAACAGCGTATCATCAGCGTACGCAACGAATTTACAGTCACATACATTCATTTTCCACAGCACACCATCCCTTATTATTTTCCATACAAACGGACCGCAGATCGTGACCTGTGGACATCGAAGCTCGAATCTCTTCCAAATCACTACATTCACACCAGTCATGCAGCTTGTCTCCCCTGTAAGTAGATCTCAGAGAGTGCAATCTCCTCGCAACACCTCAATTTCTCAATCACCCTCTCCAATTTTTTGAACGCACACAAATGTTCCCAGAACAAACTTATACTCTCTCCTAGCAACATACACTTTCACTCGTCTCCATGCACGCTCCGTCGTTGACGAAATCCATACTGGGATTCACTCATTCTACCACGCATTCTTCCTTACATCCGTGCGAACATCATACGTTCAAGCGGCTTATCCAGCACAGACAGCAGACTGATATGTGTGTAGGACGCGGGGTCCGAGCGCGGTTTCTCCAGAAACAACGGCAACACCACCACACGCTATTTCTTCGACAGAACAGGGAAGGAGCCATGACTCAAGCACGTACTATACAGTCTTAGCATCCAGCTTGGAATCACACGACAAACCACAAGCAGCATCATGCATAATCTTATTCAATCCGCCAGCCTCCTGAAAGAAATTTGTCTTTCGATACAGCCGCATTCACTTTATCCCATTCAAACACTTTCACCACAGGCTCCGTCTGCACAATCACCTCAGCCCTCAGAGACTCATCATCAGAATCATTCGACAATATGAAGACTCTCTCTAGCAACATATTCGCGCATGACTTCCAAGCACTGACGCATTTATCATTTACACACAACGCACTCCACACACTCCTCATATACTTTCCACGGCATACTCTGCAAACAAGGCCCCAGGCATCCATGTCAGATGACTAAACAACAAACTGTTTCCAGCTGCGATTTTTCACTCTCCTCATTCGGAACTTGTACTCATTCAAAGCCTAATTGTATTCCTCCATTCTTATACTTATATTCGCACTCCCATTCTTCCTGGTCCTGGTATATTCTCTTCCTCTTTTTCACATTACCCCTCCAGGATACGCAATTCTTTCGGTCACCATATGATACTTCTTCCTTCCCGACGCTGAAGCTCACTCATATGCATATCATACATCTCCTGGATAAACGACGTGACACTTTTAGCCATTCAATCGACATTCACCTGAATCATTAGACTCATTCCCCTCATTCGTGCTACTTCAATCAAATCACTCTTATACTTATCCCACTCACCATTGTACATTCTTACACACACACTTTCTTTAAACACGTTCGATTCCCACCTTGCACACTCCATACATCATTCGGATAGAAACGTTCTGAAATCTTATCTCCCCTTTCGCACATTACGTGCCATCCGAAATGGCAACCGGCTGCCCCAACAGTTACAAGAGAAACATCTATGTCACTCTGCTTGACATTCCCAGGAATGTAAAGCATTCACCCGCTTCATGGAAAACAATCATTTCACACGCCATGATCCTATCCCCTAAGATTTTCGACGGAACTCACTTTCCTTGCAACGGCCTCCACAGCCAGTCGCATCTATACCAAAAATGATCCTATGGCCATACGTCACTTGCAGCAAACTCTCCATGTACTCCAGTTATGGCTCCAAACTTTGACCGTACCGGCAGTACATGAAGGTGACATACACCCCTTCGAAGTCCCACTTCATCCTTACACGGATTCCATTTTCATTCGTACATACCGTCACACTGATTACCTCAATCGCTTCATCAGACACAAACATCGCCGCTCTCTACAGTAAACACTGACACGTAAACGTCCGCTAAGAGCTTGGCAGACCAGACAGACTATCGTGGGATATGTATGGCTCCTGGAGGTTTGCCACACTCGCACCACTTTCGCACATATCACGCCGTAAGTAACAGACCACGGAGTACACACGCTGGAAATTCAGCTGCACAATCAACAGATTCATTCAATCATTCAGATATTCGCGCTTTCTCTCTTTCAACCAGTCTCACATACTCAGGGAATTCACGTGACATGACCGAATGATCAGCCTTTTTACCACGCAACCTAGAATTTCTACGCATTCACACTTTCTTGCACCACGTCGCGGGCTAGAGGCGTTCATCGCCTCGGCGGGTGAGCTGTGTCAAATATCAGCTCGCTGGCGGCAGGCATTAAATCTTCTTCAAGTCTGTGCAAAAACACAGCCGACTGCAGTACGGGATTAGTGATCCCGGGGTACCCGAGCTCCTTGTATACTTTAACCCTGTGGTCATGTCTCACAGGAACGGGGGAATTGCCTTAACGGGCTGGTTCCGCGAGAGTGAGATAACCTCTATAAAAAATTCCTAACCGAACGATGGGGTACCGCGGCTAGTAGGCACTCACCAGTCGAGGGCACTGGGGGGTAGGCTGGTGGGTGCATCAGCCCCTAGCGTCCACCTCAGGACACCTGGCGACCTCCTGAGACTAGAAGCCTTCCCCCCGGAATGGGCGTCACCCGGGCAGCGACGCGTTTTTCGTCCCAACTCGTGGGATCAATATGGATGGCTCTTCTAAATCAATTAATGTCTGTGATATTCTTCGGGGAAAAGTAGATGTTGACTCAATTTCGCAGGAAGTCGAAATGAATAAAGCCGCTAGGGGCAGTGTAGTGGGTGCATCAGTGTGTTCGCGGAGTGTTAGCTCAGTGATACGGGCTAAGCGTAATGCTGGTGACCGGCCTGATGTGGAAGTTCATCATGACGAACTGAGTGCAATGCGAGTTATCGGTAACAAGGTACGTAATTATATATTTACAGAGAAGGTTGCCAAAGCTATGAGTGAATTATTATTGCGTAGTGTGAGTGAGTATGAGGAATTAATGATGAGCGTGATAGCGAGAAATGAGAGATCGAATGGTAGAATGGATGAGTGTGAGAAATTAATTGCTTCAAGAGATGTGTCAGGAATAAGTGTGACGTATGCGGGTATGGCTGGTAAGAGTGTTGTTAGTGTGACTGGATTGAAACAGGCGGTGAAGGTGACTGTGAATTATGAGAAGACCTATGCTGTTGTGGTGAAAGCGAAAGATGAGAGCGTGAAAATGACCAGTGAAGAAGTGAAGGTGGAAGTTATGAGGAATGTGAATAGTCATCTAAACTTGCGTGTGAATGCTTTGAAGAAGACGAGAAGTGGTGGTCTTGCCATCGAAGCAGCAAGAGAAAGACTTGAGAATGTTGAGAGAATGTAAGAAGTTTGGTGACTTAGGGCCTCAAGTTTGAGGTCCTAAGGAGGTAGGTCCTTAGGTTGTGATATTTGATGTAGAGAATGAAATGACGAATGATGATCTAGTGAATGGTATAAGTAATGAATTTAAAGAATGCTGGAGTGACGGAAACTGAATTTAAGGAAAGAGTGAGAATAGTGAGTAGAACGAATAGGAAAGGAATGACTGTGGTTAATGTGGTAATGGAGATGTCAGAATGTATGCGTGATATGTTGGTATGTGAGGGAAGAGTGTATGTTAAGTAGCGTGCGTATAAGGTGAAAGATTTCGTGACTGTGTTGAGGTGTCACAAGTGTGTTGCTTTCGGTCACATGATGAGGGAATGTAGCATGAGTGAGAGACTGTGTGAGAGATGTGGTGAGAGTGGTCATTTGAAAGAAAAATGTAAGGCTGCATGTGTGTGTAGGAACTGCAAGGTATAAGGTAAAAAGTCCGACTACTCGGTTTTGTCCACAGAGTGTCCGGAGAATGTACGATTGTTGGAGCATGAAAGGGCGAGAGTGAGTGATGACTAAAATCGCGTTCAGGATCGTACAGTTGAATTGTCAACGTTCGTACGCTTTCCTGAATGATTTGAGTGGTGTGTTGGTGAATTAACGTGTGTCTCTACTGCAAGAGCTGCATGTAGTCTGCAGTAGTCTGTAGTATGCAGGCTGCGGTAGTAGTGTGTAGTGAGAGCGTGGCAGCATTGGGTGTGAATGAGTGTACGGATGAGTATAGTGTATGTGTGTGTGGCTGAAAGGAATATCGGTGAAGTGTTTGTCGTGTTCATGTGTTGTCGGTATGGTTACGACATCGAGCCATATCTGGTGTACATGGACAGAGAGAGAGAGAATGTGTGAATGGAAGACAAGTGATTCCTGGATGCAAATGCGACTTCCCCCTTGAGGTTCAGCAAGGTAGGAGGCAGCAGTAGAGAGAATAAGATGCGTGGACGGATACTGGAATAATGGGTGATTGCAAATGGAATGATTGTTTTGAATGAGCCGAGTGAGTATTATACTTTCCCCGGAGTGAGAGGTGAGAGTGATGTAGATGTTTCATTGATGAATGGTAACTGGACAGTGTGACTTTTTTGATGGGAGGTGAAGAATTATTGGGGTATAAGTGATCACAATGTGATCCTTATACAAATGATGTAAGACGGAGTGAATCTGAGTCGAGAGTTGAGTGCATGGAAGAGATGGACGAGTAAGGGAGTTAGCTGGGAAGGGTATGAAAGTGATCTGTATAAAGTGGCCTGTATGAACGGTTTGGACGTGTTCTGTGGAACGAATGTTGAATGGTTGAGACGGTGACTGAATGGATCCAGGAAGTGAGTGGAAGGCATATGAAAGAGCGAGTGAACGAAGGAGGCTGTGATGGAAAAGAGAGCTCAATAACCTCAAGTCTAGGGTCCCGAAAGTGTGGAAAAGAGTGTCAGAGAATGAGGAAGGAAGAAAGAGAGGATGTGGAGGAGCGACAGTATGATTAAAAGAGAAGCATGAGTAAATATATGTTTCGAATGAGGAAAAGGAAACAGGAGAACTGGAGACAGTTCGTGAGTGTATATTCTAACCTGGATCCATGGGGTGCGGTGTATAGACTGTGTAGAGGAAAGTATGTGCTTGACGACGTTGAAGCTGAATGGCGTTGAGTTTGTGACATGGAAGGACTGTGTGAGTGTATTGATGGAGAGATTCTTCCCAGCTACGTGTTTGGGGCTGGAGGTGTGTTTAGAGGATGAATGTCATCGAACGTCTGTCAGAAGTTTTGAATGGAGTGAAGTTGAAAGAGCGATTAGTAGAGCGAAACTGGGAAAGGCACCAGGTTTGTATGGTATGAATGCTGAAATGTTGCGAGAGATGTGTTTAGTGATTCCGGGATGGATGTTGACTACGTTTGATGCATGCTTGAGTAGTGGCTGCTTCCCGAGCGCATGAAGAGAGAGAGTGGTGGTTCTCCCGAAATCACCGAAGAATCCGCGATCAGACCCCGCATCGTATAGACCTATAATCCTATGCCTGTGCTGGGAAAGATGCTAGAGCGACTGATGGTTGGAAGTTTTGAATGTAAAGTGAATGTGAGGATGAATGAGGCCCAGCATGGGTTTAGGCTGGGTCGATCGACGGAGAGTGTGTGGTCAAGAGTAAAGGAGTACGTGAGAATGAGCGAGTGCAAGTGTGTTCTTGGGATGTTTGTTGATTTCAAGAATGCTTTTGATAATTTGGAATGGAAGAGCGTGCTTGAGATGTCGAGTGATATCGGATGCGAGGAGACGCCTCTCTGGAGGAGTTACTTCCAGGGGAGGCGAGCGTATATTGTTCGAACGAATGAGGTTGTATGGAAAAATGTTGATAGAGGCTGTCCGCAAGGGTCCACCTGTGGTCCATTCATTTGGAACCTAATGATGGATGGACTTCTGTGGAGGCTGGATGAATGTGAGTGTAAATGTGTTGCTTATGCGGATGATTTGTTGCTGCTTGTTGAGGGACAAATCTCAGTGGAGATCGAGAGAATGGGAACTGAGTGCATGAAAATTTTGTGTGAATGGGTTAAGAATGTGGGTGTGTCGGTGTCCGAAAACAAGACGGTGACAATGTTCATGAAAGAAAGTATGGCTGCGAGTAGAAGACCGTATGTGCGTGTGAATGGGAAGCCAATAATAGAATCGGTTAAGTACCTTGGCATAAGTGTGAGTGACAAGATGTACTTTAAGGATGATGTTGAGCGTATGAGAGTGACGAGTGTAGTGGGGCAGATGAGGCGTGTATTGAAGTGTGAATGGTGTATGAAAGAGTGTGCTGTGCGACTGATTTATAAGAATCTGTTTGTAGCGTGAGTGATGTATGGCTCGAGTGAATGGTGTGAGTATGTAGGGATAAAGTCTGCTAGGGACGTAATGAATACGTGCCAAAAGATTGTAATGTATGCCTCTTTGTATGTATGTAAGACAGTTAAATGGATTTCAACGGATGCAATGAGTGTGTTAATGAGTGTGCTGCCTTGGGATCTAGAGTGTATGCGGAGCGGTTTGATACGAATGATTAAGAATGGGTGGAGTGTGTTTGATAACGAATTGGTGACTGTAGAAGGACTGAATGTGAGGAGCGTGGAAGAGAGTGTGATTCTTGTGATTCAAAGAGCGTATGCCCGATGGCAGACCAGGTGGAATGAGTGTGCGAATGGAAGGGTAACGTATGAGTACATAAAGGGTGTAAGGTTTGTAGAAAGGAACGTCTGTTTCGAACCGTGTGTGTATGCATGCTTCCTTCTGACTGGTCACTGTAGTATGAATGGGATCTTGTTTGAAAGGAAATTGCATGTGAGTGCGAGGTCTGTGTGGTTCCGATAGGGAAGATTGGATGCATGTCTTGACTGAATGCCATATGTGTGATGACCTAAGAGACCTGAGTGGATGTGAAGTTTGTGTGACTGTGGATGGAAGAGTGAATGTGGAAAGAGTTTTAGAATGCAAGGAAACGTATACAAGGTTTTGTAAATTTGCGATGTATGTATTTGTAAGGTGAAGGGTCAATGTGAAAAGTGTGTGATTGTGGGGGTTTTCTATGGTCGCAGGTGCGCTGCCGGGCTGTGACCCGGAGGCCTTTGGGGAGTGACGCCCCCACGTATCCGAGTTGGCCCCACCCAGGTCGAGGTGTGCAAGTACCTCAATGGGAAGCAGATTGGTTCTGCGACGGGTATGATCAGTATGACCCAGCACTGGTACCGAGGGTGTCGGCGTGATAACCCCACGGAGGGGCAACCCTCCGTTGCTGGTCATTTGGGTTGGACTCTCGGGGGCAGTGGTAGAGCCTACGTCGCGAGCGCGAGGAGTTAATCGCTTCGGCGGGGGAGCTGCGCTTAATATACAGCTAGTTGGCCGGCTAGCAGAAGCCGGTAGGTATGTTAGAAATGCCCCGGTCCACCATGGTTGGCCCCGTGAGCTTGCACTCTGGGGCTAATTGGTAGCTCTCGTTGTTGCGGGAGCGAGTTGACCTGGCGTATTCCCTGTCCCACCCCCGTGGGGGCCGTGTCTGGTAAGGCTTCATGCCAGGTACAGGCACGTTAAATCTTCTCCAAGGTTTCTGTCGCCATACGTCTGATTAGCTCCGCTACCATCGAAACGGACTGGATAAGAAATGACAGTGCCATTATTTACTTAAACCGTGTACTTTATATTCCATCATTACCATGAGGTAGAAAAGCATCACACACGCGTTTGACATATGGGATAGTAGCATCGCGAACGACGTACCATCCAGGCCGGTAAGTGTCAATGCCATCGTAGACCGCTGGATGTATTGCGTACACACTATCATCGAAATCAAGTTATGAAGCAACAGATGCATGGTCCCCATACAGGTAAGTAGTTATGCTACAGCAGCACCCGTCAGACTGACAAATGACAGTGCCATCAAAGCCATCGGGTATGCAGCGTACATTCCATTATTGTCATCAGGCATAAAAGCGGCACCCTACTGGTTGACGTATGGCTGAGATGTTTCGTGAATTTCATACTAGTTAGGCTGAGAAGAATTAATTCCATGATATTCTTCAGGCTGTGTAACGTAAAGTAGATCATTTAAATCAGAAAGGGAATACATGGCAACCAAGGTTGTACTACTTATATGAATACGGCCACCACGGTTGGGTTGCTTCTCAAATTGAAGTTAATGATATCATGTACTTTACACAGCCCGAAGATGCCATTGACATCTCTCAGCCTGACTGTTACGATGGTTGCGGAAATTCTCAGCCACCTAGCAACGATTTGGGAGTTTCATCCCAGGCTTATGTAGAGGATGGAATGTACGCTACACATCAGGAAGGCTATGATTGGTTGACATTTCTCAGCTTGTCGGGTATGTCAATTATTCACAATAACTTTAGAGGACCGCATGTCGAAGGTAGATTCGAATTTTGCGAACAAGAATTGAAATCTATGATTTACATGACTTTGGGAGGAGTAATTGCTATATACTTCCTAACACGTAATATTACGCAGACATCGATTCATTAGAAAAATTGGAAATTGTTGAACAAAAGTGGCGAAACGGAAGGTATAACTATTACTGTAGTATATCGCATATGCAAACACTTTTTTCGAAGAAAATTGCATGTATGAATGGAAGTCAGCTATCCAACTGACGGCGGAAAAAATATGTGTAAAATACATTCACAAACACAATATTTTTCAACGAAATTCGAAAATGTATTACAAAAAGTAGATATTTTCCGCGAGTCAGGAACGCGATTCGATTTAAGATTGTGCAGCTGTAAACGGAACGTCTAGCTGAGGCTGCCGCAAAAGTGCGACAGCTCATTGCCGAGAGGCTGGTCGAAATTATGCTATTGCAGGAGCCGTATGCTGGAAAGCTTGGCACGAGTGGCATTCTGCGAGGCTTAAGTTAGGTTTGACGTACACTTTGTATCTCAACACAGCAGACACCACAGATCGTGTAAGGAAGTGTCGACTCCGGCATTTCATTTTACGTGGCGTCCTGCAATTTTCATGAGAGCGACGAAAATGATGTGCAATGGAGGCACCAAGAAAAGTTCTTGTATCATCTGAGGTGGAGAAAACTCTTAATCCCAATAGACGACAAAGCTGGGTCGTCAATCTGGTGTACCCATAACTCTGACGAGAGAGGAAAGCAGGTCAAGCAGATTATCCCAAAGTTTTTCTTTCACGCAGCGAATATCAGGCTGAGAAGCGTCCCTAGAAGTGTACAGGCCATGCAGAGGTAAGAAAATGCCGTTACTGAAATAGCTTGTAAAGTGAAAATCCCATGATATCCATCAGGATTAGAAGCGTCACGACCATAGTAAACGTCATGAAGAAATATGTCAATAACCTTCAGCTGAGAAGAGTACATTCTCTCATAGAGGTCAGACTGAGTATTATGGCATACACATGACAAAGCTATAATAGCATTAGGCTGTATGCGTACATCAAAACATAGCCATCCGACAGGGAAGCATTAGTACAGTCGGACAGGTCATGCAGAGGTTTGTCAATGCCGTAATAGCCTTAGTGACTGATGCGGAAATACCATCATAGCAACATGGCTGAGATGCGTCTCACAGTCGTCATGAAGAAATAAGACCTTTCTTCGTAATATCATTAGGATGTGCAGCGTAAATACCATCATAGACACTATGCTGAAATGCGCCGCAACAGTCATGCAGAGATATGACAATGCCGTAACATCATTAGTCTGGGAAAAGTACATTCCGTCATAGAGGTCAGACTGAGTATCATGGCTATAACCGTTCTGGTTCAGCAGATATATGACAATGCCAGTATTGCCTTAGGCTGTGAACACAACATTCCAACGTAGCAATAGGGCTGTGAAGCATCGCTACAGACTTGCACGTCTGGCAGATTTATGAAAATGCCGTAATTGTGTTAAGCTGTGAAACCTAAATCCACAGCCATCGGGATGAGAAGCATCCCTAAAGTCGTATAGGTCATGCAGATAAGTCAATGCCGTAGTTGCCTCAGGCTGTGAAGCGCAAAATACATCATAGCCATTATTCCGAGAAACACCGCGACCACTGTACAAGTCAACCAGAGGTATGTTATTCCCGTAAACCACATGCACTGATGATTACATTCCATCATAGCCATCAAACCGAAATGCGCGGCAATAGTCACAGAGGTCTGACAAGGCCGTAATTGCCTTAGGCACTGACATGGAAATTCCGGCAGCGCCATCTGGCAGAGAAGCATCTCTACAGTCGTACAGGTAAGGGAGAGTTATGACAATGCCGTTATTGCCTTAGTCTGTGTACATTCCGTAATAAGCATTAGGCATTGAAGCGTCGCGAACATAGTAAAAGTCATGCAGAGATATGTCAATGGGATAACAATTTTAGGCAGAAAAGCGTCATCATAGCCTACAGACTGCGTAGCGTGCATTCCATCCTCGCCATCAGACTCGGGAGGAAAAGCCCTACAGCTCAGAAGATACGCAACAGACGTAGTAAGGGTCAACCTGAAAAATGTAAATGTGACATGAGACTTATGCATTCCTTCCGCCAAAGCCATCTGGCAGCTGAACAGAATCACTACATTCGCATACATTATACAGAGGAACAACAATTCCGTCTTCGATTTAGGATGTGAAGGGTACACTACAGACGTAGTAAGCGCCTTGAAGTGATATGTCAAAGCAGTAATAGCCCTAACCTGTGACGCTTACGTACCATTACAGCCATCTGGCTGAGATGCCTCAATACAGACGTATATGTCGTGCAGAAGTATGACAGTGCCGTAATAGCCCTAGGCTGCGAGTCTACATTTCATCATTGCCACCAGGTTGAGAAGCGTCGTCATATTTGTGTGGGACTGTACAGAAGCAGCTCAGTCAGATTGCAACGACGGCATTTACGCTTCACAGCCTCATGATATTACGGCATTTTCAGACTTCTAGATGCCTTATAAAACTATACTCATGCATCTCGGCCAGAAGGCTTGATGGCATGTACCGTCCAACGCTACTACTGCATCGACATAACTATGCAACACCTTTACGAATGCAACGGCTCATCTCAGGCAGATGGCTGTGATAGAAATTACACTTCTCAGCCTGAGGCAATTACGGCAATAACGTATTTCTGAATGACGTATACGATGGTCTTGTCGCTCTGCAGCCTGTGGGTACGATTGAATGTGTACATTTTCGGTTTTGTGAATATTGGTTACGACTGTATTGAAGATTCTCAGTCAGATGGAATCATTGCTTAATCACAGCTTAATGCTATTACGGCATTGTAGTACTCCTAAATATCTTCTGCGACTGTAAAGACGCATCTCGGCCAGATCGCTATGATGACATGATCCGTCACAACCCAAATCTCTTAAGGCACTGAATGACATAAGACATAAATCTGAATGATGTTTACGAATGCAACGGCACATCTGAGGCAGATGTCTGTGATAGAAATTATGCTTCTTTGCAAGAGGATATTACGATAGTAACTTATTTCTGATTGACGTGTACGTTTGTCACGAAGTTTTGCAGGCTATTGACTACGTGGAATGTAAGCTTTCAGCCTATGCGTGTTACGGCATGTGCCTGCATGTCGTGTGCGACAGTTTTGACTTCAAAAGTCACACACGACACATGTACGCTTCACCGCCTAAAGAATTCACGGCTTTGTAATATTCCTACATGTCGTGTGTGTATGAAGAGACGCATCTCGTCTAGATGGCAAAGATGACATGTACAGTCCAAAAGTATTACGCCAATGACGTCGTTCTGAATGACGTTTACGATTACAACGATGCATCCCAGGTAAATCGGTATTGTGGAATTTACGCTTCTGAGTCTGGGTTTCTTACGGGATTAACGAAAATCTGAATGACGTGTACAGTGGTCTCGACGCTTTTCGGACTGGTGGCAGTGATGGAATGAATGCTAACAGACTGATGCTATTGCGGCATTCTCGTACATGTGCCTGTTCTGTGGGACTGTAACGAAGCAGCTCAGTCAGTTGGTAACGAAAGTAGTTACGCTTCACAGCCTAAGGAAATTACGGTATTGTCATCTTTCAAATGCCTTGTGTAACCTTAGCGATGCATATCGTTCAGATGGCTATGATGGAATGTACCGCCACACTCCAACGCTACTATGGCATTGACATATATTTGCATTACGGTTACGCCTGCAACGGCGCATCTCAGGCGGAGGGCTATAGTGGGAATCATAATCTCAGCATGAGGCTATTACGGAAATAACGTATCACTGAATGACGTGTACTATTGTCGCCACGCTTTCCGGCCTGTTTATTATTGATGTAACGTCGGCTGACAGCCTAAGTCTATTTCGGCATCTCCGCAACAGTGCATGTTGTGTACGACTGAATCGGAGCATCACAGTCAGATGGCAAGGATGGTATTGGAGCATAAAAACTTAATGCTATTACGGAATTTCATACTTCTAAATGCCGTGTGCGAATGTAGCGTCGCATATGGGACAGACAACTATGATAGTATATACCGACAAAATCCGACGCTATTAAGGCATTGACACAGCTGCATTACGTTTACGAATGCAATGGCGAATATCAGGACTATTGCTATGATGGAAATTTGGCTACTCATCCTAAGGTTATTACAGCAATAACATAACACTTAATGACGTAAAAGATTGTTGCGACCCTCTTAAACATCGTGCCTACGTGTAGTGTAGGCTCACAGCCTATTACGGCATATGCCACATGTCGTGTTAGACTGTATCGACGCACCACATGCAGAAGCCAATAACGGTACATACGCTTCACACCCTAAGGATTTTACAGCACTGTTCATATCCCACAAGCCGTGTGCGACTGCAGCGACGAATCTCGGCCAGTTTGCTTTGTTAGACATTACCGTCCAACGCTATTACGGCATTCCAACAGAACTGCATGATGTATGCGAATGCAAAGGCAAACCTCAGGCCGATTGCTCTGGTGGAAATTAAGGTTCTTCAGCCTGAGGCAATTACGGAAGAAAACTGCATGACGTGTGCGACAGTATCAACGCATTTTATGCAGATCGGTATAAGGGTATTTACGCAGCAATGACTAAGGTCTTTACTGCAATGTCATATTCATACATGACGTGGACAACTATACCGAACCCCCTCGGCCAGATGGCTATGATAGAATGTACCGATATTCGCTATCACGCAATTTACATATATCTGCATGACGTTTACGATTGCTAGGGCTGAAATCAGGCAGATGGCTATGGTGGTAATTATTCATATCGGCCTGAGGCTATGACGTATCTCTGAATGACGTGAACGGTTGACGCAGCGCCTCTCAACCTGGATGGTATAATGGAATGTCGGCACACAGGCTAAGGCTCATAAGGCATCTTCGTAACTCTGCATGTTGTGTATGACAGAATCGAAGCATTTCAGTCAGATGGCAACGATTGTAATCCGATACAAAACCTAATATAAAAATGTTACGGCATTTTCATATTTCGAAACGTCTTATGCAACTGTAGCGACGTATCTCGGGCAGATGGCTATGATGCTATGTAGCGTCACAACCCAAGAATATTACAGCACTGAAATAGGTCTGCATGACATTTACGAATTCGACGGCGCATTTAAGGCCATGGGCCGTGATGGAAATTTCGCTCCAAAAAATGATGCAAGTACGGCATTTTCAAAATTCTAATGCCTTGTGCGTCTGTTGAGACGCATATCGGCAAGATGGCAATGATGGCATATACCGCACAATCCTACAGTATTACTGCATTGACACAAAGCTGAATTACGTCAACGAATGCTTGGAGCAACTCTGACAGATTGCTACAGTGGAATTGCTTCAGTGCTTGAGGCTATTACGTAAATAACGTATCTCTGAATGACGTGTACATTGGACTCGACTCATCTCAGACAGTTGTATATGATAGCACGTAGGCAAAGAGACTATGGCAATTTCTGCATTATCATATCCGGGCATGTTGTGAAGGACAGCATCGAAGTACCTCAGCCGGATGGCAATGATAAAGCTTACACTACATAGCCTAAGGCAATAAAGGAATAGTGATATATCTATGTCTGTGTATGTTTAGCGAAGCATCTCGGTTAGGTGGCTATGATGTCATGCGCCTTCACAATCCAAATATACTTGGGAATTGACACACAGATTCCTCACGTTTGCGAATTATACGTGCAACGCAGGCAGATGGCTGTGGCGGAAATTACGCTTCTCAACCTAACGCTATTATAGCAATGCCGTATCACTGAATGACGTATACAATGGCCTCTACGCATTCAATCCTTTTGGATATGACACAATGTAGAATCGTATCCTAAGTCCATTACGGCATTTTCGTATCTGTGAATGTCGTGTAGTTCTGAATCGAAGCACCACATTCAGAATGCAACGATAGTATTTACCATATGTAGCCTAAGGCAATTTCGGTATTGTCATGTTTCTAAATGCCTTGTGTAACTCTAGCGACGCATCTCGGCCATGTGGCCAAGATTGACATTGGTGAATGAACTGAAGTCAACGGGACCGATTGATGCGTACATTATCATTCACGAAATGATTGTCCACCGTGCAGTATCTATTAGAAGAGACTGATACAATCAAACTGTGATTTTTAAACTCAAGTCTCAACAGTAAAATCATTATATCGCTTGCAATTGTTAGTTTCGAAAGTCTTTCAATTGTGTTTGGACTTCGGTGAGTGAATAGAAGTCGACAGGAACGATTGATGCGTACATTAACAATCGCGAAATTGTTATCGGACCTCATAGACCTATTAGAAGGGACTGATACATTCGAACTAGAACTGCGAAACTCAAGTCTCAACTGTTAAATCATTGTATCGCTTGCAATTGTTAGTTTCCATGACTCTTTCACTTGTGATTGGACTTGGGTGAATGAATTGAATTCGACAGGAACGATTGCTGCGTTCATTAGCAATCACGAAATGGTTATCGGTACTGAAGGATCTCTTAGAAAAGACTGATACATTCTAACTAGTCCTGCGAAACTCGTGTTTCAACTGTTAAATCATTGTATTCCTGACAATTGTTATCTGACTTCGGTGAATGAACTGAAGTCGACAGCAGCAATTGCTGCGTGCATTAACAATCACGAAATGATTATCGGAACTGAAAGATCAAATAGAAGAGACGGAAACAGTCGAACTAGGCCTGCGATACTCAAATTTCAACTGTAACATCATTACATCGCTTGCAATTGTTTGTTTCGATGATTGTTTCAATTATGACTGGTTTTCGGCGAATGTCCTGAAGTCGACAGGAAAGATTGCTACATACATTAACAATCTCGAAATGTTTATCGGAAATGAAAGATCTATTAGATGAGACCGATACATTCGAACTAGGACTGCGAAAAACAAGTTTCAACTGTTAAATCATTATATCGCATGCAATTGATTATATCGATGATTGTTTCAATTGTGAATGGACTTCGGTGAGTAAACTGAAATCGCCGGGAACGATTGCTGCGTACATTTGTAATCGCGAAATGAATATCGGAACTGAAAGCCCTATTAGAAGAGACTTATACATTCGACCTAATATTGCGAAACTCAAGTTTCAGCTGTTATATCATTATATCGCTTGGTATTGTTAGTTTCGATAATCGTTTCAATTGTGATTGGACTTCGATGAATGAACTGAATTCGGCAGAGCGATTGTTGAGTACATTAACAATCACGAAATTGATATGGGAACTGAGAGATCTATTAGAAGTAACTGTTATATTCGTACTATGATCACGAAACGCAAGTTTCAACTGTTATTTCATTTTATCGCTTGCCATTTTCAGTTTCGATGATTGTTTCAATTACGATTGGACTTCGGCGAATGAACTGAAGTCGAGACGAACGATTGCTACGTACACTAGCAATTGCGAAATGATTATCGGAACTGAAATTTCTATTAGAAGAGTCTGATACATGCGAACTAGCACGGCGAAGCACAAGTTTAATCTGTTAAGTCATTATATCTCCTGCAATTGTCTCTTTCGATAATTGTTTCAATTGTGATTGTACTTCCGTGAACGAATTGACATCGACAAGATCGTTTGCTGCGTACAATAGCTATCACAAAATGATTATCGGAACTGAAAGCTCTATTAAAAGAAACCGATACATTCGTACTAGGACTGCGAAACACAAGTTTCAGAAGTAAAATCGTTATATCGCTTCCAATGGTTATTTTCGATGATTGTATCAATAGTGATTGGACATACGTGAATGAAATCGACGGGATCGATTGCTTCGTCCATTAACTATCACGAAATGATTATCGGAACTGAATGTTCTTTTAAAAGTGACTGATACATTCGAACTAGGAATGCGAGACCAAAGTTTCAACTGTTAAATCATCAAATCGTTTCAATTGTAAGTTTCGGTGATTGTTTGAATTTTGATTCAACCTCGGAGAATGAACAGAAGTGGATAGGAACGATTGCTGCGTACATTTACAAACACGAAATGATTATCGGAACTGAAAGTTCCATTAGAAGGGACAGATACATCCGAACTAGGACTTTCGGAACTCAAGTTACAACAGTTAAATCATTATATCGCTTCCAATTTTTAGTTTCGATGATTTCAATCATGTTTGGACTTCGGCGAATGTCCTGAATTCGACAGGAAAATTGCAACGTACTTTAACAATCTCGAAATGTTTATCGGAAATGAAAGATCTATTAGAAGAGACCTATATATACGAACTTGGTTTGCGAAACTCGAGTCTTCACTATTAAATCATTATATCGTTTGCAATTGGTTGTTTGATGAATGAATCGTTTTTATTTGGAAATCGGCGAATAGACTGAAGTTGAGAGGAGCAATTGCTACATATATTAGGAAACACGAAATAATCCTCGAAATTGAAAGATCTATGTAAATTGGAAGATACGGATGTTGATGAACTATTACTGCGATATTCATGTTTCAACTGTTTCTGTAGTATATCGCATGCAATATTTAGTTTGAATGAATGATTATTATGGTGCGAAATCAGCGTTTGAACTCTGCACGCTCACCATGCGTGGTCTATCCAATGAAAAACTTGTTGATAACTGATCTTCTAACGCATCGGAGACAGTTCTTCTGTATTGTGACTTTCGATATGTACTTTTCCTCAAGGGTTCGGAACGCAGCTGTTGTCTAATGGTGTTTACGTTCAGGCCCATTAGAGGCTTCCTGATAATTCCCTCATGGTCCTGAGGATACTTTAAACTGAGTCCACGGGGTGAGGATATTTATATTGCAGTCTGGTATACGACCCATACATTACCCCCTTGCCAGTGAGAACGCTATTTATTTTATGGGTACCTAATTGCGGAGGCTATTTATTTTCCGGCTAGAAAACGGTCCGGAAACTTTACGCGTTTCCCGGATAGTGTTTTCCTCGTTTTCTCCGTTTTGTCGGTTGGTGGTAGTGGCACGTCAGTCCATTCAGCGAATTGTTCATTAGGGGATCCCTTCAGCAAAAGATTTCTGTCGTCATTTAATATAAACACAGGTGTTACGTATCTATGGAAACCCTGGCGTTCTTCCCATATACATCGATTACAAAGTTTTGGTCACCACGTTCGATTACCGAGGGACCGTCGTTCGGGTGTAGTAGAGAAACCCTGACGGTACGGTGTCGTGGAAATACGGTGTTATGTTTAATTCTTTGTAAACAAGTGATTTACGCGACCCGTGTCGATTTCCCGGTACTGGTTTAATTTTGTTAACATTATCACGTAGCCTTTTCGTAAAATTTGCGTTCCGCAGAATGAAAGGCTTAAAATCGTTTTCGAATATCCCGAACGGCGTTGTAATTGTCGTCTTTGCTCGGTCATTTGTTGCGTACGATGTCGGATTATACGAACTAAATTTTAGAAAAAACGTTTTTACCGTACAACGCGTGCGTGAAATCTGCGATATGCGGCTTTGAATACCTGTCCCATAATATACAGGCGTGGAGTGCCCGCAGGGACAGACGCTCCCGTCTGTCTTTTGCACCAGATGTAGAGGCGACGCCCAACGACTCATCGACGGACGGATGATGCCTTGTCGTAGGATAAATTCTATCTCGTCCTTCGCTGCTTTGTAACGGTCCGGCGACATTCTTCTGGATTTGCGGCGTACGGGTGGTCTAGTGGTGTTTACAGTCAGGCCATTGAGAGGCTTTTGATGACTGCCTCATGGGCTTGCCGATACTGAAGCCTGAGTCCACGTGGTGGGAATGTTTACGTTCCGGTGTGGGTTGTGTCCTCTACAGTGAATAATGCGATTAATCTTGATTGTTATCGACTATTGAAACGAAGTTGGCATTATGAACTGCTCCGTAATCTAATCATGAAATGATTTTTGAAATTGAAAGTTCTATTAGAAATGTCGGAAGTTGTCGAAATATTTTTTCGAGATCCAGGTTTAAAATATTACTAACTTATATTGCAAGCAATTATAGATTCGCCGAATGACTCGATTATGACTGGATCAGCGGCAAATCAAAATCAATTGCAAAATACATCAAGGAACGCAAAATGTTCACGAAAGTAAAAGATCTATTAGAAAAGAGGAAAATTGAGAAATATGTTTGCGAAACTCAAGTTTGAAATATTTCTATAGTTAATCGAATGCAATTAGTTACGATGAATGCTGCCATCGTGATAGGAATTCATCGATTGAACTCTAGCCAGCTGTATGTTAAGCTACATACATTCACAAACACGGAATATTTCACAAAATTGAAAGGTTGAGTAGAAACGTCTGAAGTTGTCGTACTATAATTGAGAAACTTAAGTTTCAATTATTACTATGGTATATGGCAAGCAATTGTTAGCTTCGATGATTGATCCGATTATGATTGGAAGTCAGGGTTTGAAATGAAGCCGGCAGTAACAATTACTATACACACTGACATACAGGATATGTTTCACGAAATTGAATGATCTATTAGTAAAGTCGGAAATTATCGAACTATGATAGCGAAATTCAAGTTTCAATTATTGCTACAGAATACCGCATACAATTCTTGGTTAGGATGAATGATTCGAATATGATTGGAAAACAGTGATTGAACTGAAGCAGGCAGTGTCAATTGGATCATTCAAAAAGAAACACGAAATGTTCCACCAAATTGAAAGTTCCATTGCGAGATTCGGAAAATGCATAACTCATATTGCGAAACTCATGTTTCAAATATTACTACAGTATATCGCATGTAATTCTTAGATACGTAGAATGATGCAATCATGATTCGAATTCATCGTTTGAATTGAAGCCGGCAGTATGTATTGATACATACGTCAACAAACATAAAATATGAGCGAAATTTTTAGATATATTAGAAATGTTGGAAATTGTCGAACTATGTTTGCTAAATCCAAGCTTCGACTAATCTACAATATATCGAATGCAATTCAGAGTTACGATGAATTTAGTGTTTAAAAGGCCTTTATTTTACACTAACAAAGATATATATACGAGTAGCAGTAATAACAATAATAATAATAACCATAATCACAATAATACACTGATTAAGTCTAAATACAAGAGGGTGTACGAAAGTAATTATTACTCTTTAAAGCGAGAGTTATGTAGGAAACCCTGTTAGACTGCACATACACCATACGTGGAATATCGAATACTAAACTTGCGGATAACTAATGTTTAAACGCATCGGAGTCAGTTCCTTTATACTGTGACTCTCTCTTTGTTCTTTCCCCTCAAGGGGTCGGAAAGCAGGTTTTATCTTGTGGTGTTTACGTACAGGAAATAAGAGGCTTCTTGATGAATGCCTCAATGGCTAACCGATACAGTAACTTGAGTACTCTGGGAAGGAATATTTATGTTTCGATCTGGGTTGTGTCCCCTACAGTAAATAATGCGTTCATGATTGTTAACTGCTATCGAACCGAAGCCGGCCATATCAATTGCTCCGTACACTAACAAACATCAAATATTTCGGGAAATTGAAAGATCTACTAGAAATGACGGAAGTTGTCGCACTATGTTTTCGAAATCCAGGTTTCTAATATTACTAACTTATGTTGCAAACAATTGTGAGATTCGACGCATGACTGGATTTCGATTCGATGGGCGTTTCTACTGAAACCGGCAGAATCATTTGCATCATAAGGAACACAAACTGTTCACCAAACAGAAAGATCTATTAGAAAAGTCGAAAAATGATGAACAATGTTAGCGAAACTCAAGTTTCAAGAATTACTGCAGTATATCGCATGCAACTCTTAGTTTCGATGAATCAGTCAATCATGATGGGAATTCATCGATTAATATGTAGTCGGCCCTATTTATTGCTATATAAATTAAGAAACACGAAATGTGAGCGAAATTGATAGATCTATTAGAGAAGTTGGAAATTATTGATCTATGTTGGCGAAACTAGAGTATATCGAATACTATTGAGAGATACGATGAATAATGCGATCATGATTGTTATCGGCTACTGTACTGAAGCCGGCAGTATCAGTTGCTACGTACATTAAGAATCACGAAATGATTCACGAAATTGAAAGATCTATTAGAACAGAAGGAAAATGCAAAACTTAGTTCCGAAACTCGAAATTCAACTATAACTACAGTATTTCGAACGCAATTGTTTATTACGTTCAATGAGGCGATCCGGAGTGATAATCGGCGATTGAACCGAAACCGGCAACATCAATTGCTACATACACTAACAAATGGGATATGTTAGACGACTGCTACGTACATAATGAGACACAGAATGTTCCGCCAATTTGTCAGATCTATCAGAAAAGTTGGAAATGGTCGAACTATGTTTGCAAAACTCAAGCTTTAACTAATCTACATTATATCGGATGTAATTGAGAGTTGAGCTGAATTTAGTGTTTAAAATGCCTTCAGTTTATACTAACAAAGATATATACACGATTAGCAGTAATACAATAATACTAATAATGATAATCACTATAATACAATGATTGCGTCCAAAACAAGAAG
Source organism: Melipona beecheii (assembly GCA_032399605.1). NCBI lineage: Eukaryota > Metazoa > Arthropoda > Insecta > Hymenoptera > Apidae > Melipona > Melipona beecheii. The sequence goes on along the minus strand of JAUCMO010000308.1, from coordinate 25,125 downwards.
GTGTACGAATGTAATTATTACTCTTTAACGCAAGTGATATGTTGGAGAAACTGTTAGACTGCTCAGACGTGGACTATCAAATTCTAAACTTATGGATAACTTATATCGCATCGAAGTCAGTTCCTTTACATTGTGACACTCACTATGTCCTTTCCCCTCAAAGGTTCGGAAAGCAGGTGTTGTCCAATGGTGTTTACGGTCGGGGCCTTGAGAGGCTTTCTGATGATTGCCTCATGTCCCTTCCGATACTGTGATATGCGTCCACGTGATGAGAATGTTTATATTGCGGTCGGGGTTGCGTCTCCTACGTCACCCCCTTACCTGTGACAACGCTTTTTATTATATGCGTAACTAATTGCAGATGCTGTTTATTTTCGCTCTTGAAAATGGTCCGGAAACTTTACGCGTCTGCCGGATCATGTTCTCCTCGTTTCCCTCGTTTCATCAGTTTATGGTATTGGTACGTCAGTCCATTTGTCGAATGGTTCGTTGGGTTGTCCCTTTTGCGAAAGATTATTGTCGTCAGTTGATATAAACGCAGGCATTAATCTATCTATGGAAATCCTGGAATTCTTCGCAAGGATATCGATTAAAAAGATTTTTTCACGTTCGATTTCCTGAAGGGGCCGTCGTACGGAGGTTGTAGAGAACCAAGGACGGTATCCTGTCGTAGAAATACCCACGATATTATGTTTAATTCTTTGTAAACAAATGGTTTAGGCGACCAGCGTCGAGTTCCCTGTACTGGTTTTGTTATTTTGTTAATATTATCACATAGCCTCTTCGTAAAATCCGAATGGGCTAGTTTACAGTTACTAGTGAAATATTCACGAGGAAAGCGAATTCCTCTGCCGTAGACGATTTCTGCGGCAGAAGTTTTCAAATCTTCTTTCACCGTAGTGCGGATACCGAGTAGGATGAGAGGTAACATATCTCCCTCCAGTTCTCCGTCCCGTGGCATTCAATTGCTGATTTCAGTTGACGATGAAATCTTTCGACCAAGCCGTTTGCTTGTGGATGGTAAGTGGTTGTTCTAAGATGGGAAGCTCCAATCAATGGCGTTAATTAGTTAAAAAGTTGCGATTCGAATTGAAGACCTAGATCTGTTGTAACACGGAGAGGTACTTCGTAATGCGCGATCTACGTGACAAGAACGTTGTTGTTATAGTTTCCGCATCGATTTCTTTAATAAAGACCGCCTCGGCACAGCGCGACAAGCGATCAACGCAGATTAAACAATACTTTTACTCTTTTGAAACTGGTAAGGGTTCGACCAGGTCTATGTGGACATGGTCGAATCACGTTGCTTCTCCGAATTCTACAAACGGTGCCATGTCTCGTTATCTTCGCACGCTGCCATGGAAGTCAGTGCTTCGCCCATTGGCGACAGTCTTTATTTTTTGATGGCCATATGTACCGATGAGTGATCAATTTCTGCGTTGCACGTACCCCTGGATGGGTGAGACCGTGCAAAGTCTTATAAATTGTGCGACGTAATCTTTCGGGGACATATGGCCGTACAATATCGTTGCATGTATTGCAATATAAATATACATTTACTTCCGGAAAAAAGACTTTCATGAACAACGCGTATGACTGTGATTTCAGGAGATTTTCCAGCTCCTGGTCCTATTCCTGTGCCTTCTCTAAAGTAGGATGATCGGGTGGACGCGATATTACTTCCACCCGTTTGCACCTGCTGCCGTCTTCTTTTCACCATGTATGTGCCTGATATCTACGGTATACGGACTAATAAAATCTAGGTAACGGAATTATCGCGGTGAGCATTTTTCTAGATTCTGTTTAAGTGCAAATGTAAGCGGTTTATAATCAGTATACAGTGTGAAGTTCCATCCTTCGGTGAAATGACGGAAGTGTTTTATGGAACAATACGCAGCCAGTGTTCTCGGTCATACAAGCTGTACTTTCGTAGTGCGGTGGAAAGGGTCTTCGTATAAAAGGCAAGGGCGGGCAGATATCTTTTATTGCCTGTTGTACAACTGAGCCGATTGCGTAATCGAATGCATCGACGTTTATGTTCACCGGGACGCATGGCATGGGATGCGATAACAACGTCGCGTTTGCAAGTCCTTCCTTCATTACTTCGAAAGCCCTTTCCGCCGTTTCAACCGATTTCACGGGTGTGTTTCCTTTGTTCGAGCCTTTGAGCAGTTCGTTCAGCGGCATCATAATCTTTGCGACGTATGGGATAGATTGCCGTAAAAATTAAACTTGCCGAGGAATTTTCTAAGCTCCCGTGTGACGGTAAGTTTAGGGAATTTTCGAATGGCTCCAATGCGATCCGGGAGAGGATTTATTCCGTCTTTATTGACAGTGTATTCTAAAAATGTGATCTCGGGGACGAAAACGCATTTCGTGGGATTGATTACGATGCTGAATTGGTTCAAACGCTCGAAAAGTAGCTTTAGATGTTCCTTAAGCTCGGCCTCGGTAGCTGATGCTATAAGGAATCATCTATGTAAGCGTAAACAATATCTAATTGCTTGGTCTACGAAATAATGGTAAGATTTCGGCGCGTTCCGCAAAACGAAGAGCGTAAAATTGAATTCGAATAGCCCGAATTCTGATTATACGCGCGTACTAAATCTGTTTTAGAAAAAGTTTTCTTTCCATACAACACGTGCGCGATATCCGCGATATGCGGTGAATACCTGTCCGGTACGGCAGAGCGTTGTGTGCCCTAGTCGCCGTAGTCGTCTGTCTTTGACACCAGATCTAGAGGCGACGCACATGGACTCTTCGACAAACGGGTTATGCCTTGTTTTAGCATAAATTCTCTCTCGTCCTTCGCTGCTTTTTATCGGTCCGGCGCTAGACTTCTGACTTTGCAGCATACGGTTGGTCCTGGTGTCGTCTCTATGTGATGTTCGTCTGGTGCTTCGGCGTTTCATTTCCAAAGACGGCTGGCCCTGAAATAGCTGTGTCTTGTCGCAGTAATTTATGAAACGGAGTATCGTCCACTATAGTGCGAATGGACTCGATGTCTCCGTTCGCGAGTTCTCTTAGCCGACGTGTGTGTTACGACGTCGAGAAGGCGTTTGTTTCGCGGGTCCACCAGCAGGTTATAATGGGATAAGAAATCTATCCCGATGACGGGACTTTCAACGTCTGCTATTACAAAAGGCCACACAAATTCCCGGCAAAGTTGTAAGTCCAGCTTCATTGTAATAGTGCTGTATGATGCAATCCGTGTTCCGTTCGCTACATGTAGTACGTATTCACTTTTATATAACTGTGCTTCCACACGCGAAAGGGGGTACACGCACAAATCCGCACGAGTGTCCAGGTACCTAATGTTCGTTAAACGGTTCGTAATAAATATGCGGCCGGTTCGGGGATTGTCGGACGAGGCCGCGTTTGTTTGCGACGGTCCTACTCGTTTCCCGCCAATCACGTGCATGCAGGGTTACACCTGTGCGCTTTTTCTTTAAAGTGGGCATGGTAAAAGCACAGGCCCTGCTGTGAAGCTTGTTTGCTACTTGATTTGAACGCTTCTCTCAGTGGTGATTGGGATCTGCCTCTCCTAAACAGGTAGTTTACTTGTTGTAACTCGTTTATTTGTTGTTGAAATTGGTTCATCATCTTCTTGAGTTCAGTTACTTCGGAGTTTTCTGTCATTTTGGCTATCGTCGGGCTAGTTTCTTTGATGTCCAAGATCCCGTCAGCCAGGTCTGCTAATTCTTCAATGGAAACTTTTTGCGCCAAGAGGATGGGTTTTAATGTTGCCGGCATTCCCTCTTTTAATAGATTCTCGTCGAAGGTTCTTGCTCTGTCACCTACTAATTGTTGAAGATTCCGAAGGAGCTGCGACGGCTTCCTGTTTCCTAATTCCTCCTGGCTCGACAAATGCTGGAGTTTCTTCCTGCCAGAATCCGTTGTTCCTTACAGCTAATCGCTGTATTTTGCCGGTCGTACGGGTCGACCGCTGGTGGATTTCGAATTATGTCAGTTACTTCAATCGCGATATCTCAATCAATCATTCCGGCAACATAATCGAATTTTGTTTCTTGAGTGGTTTTTCCGCGTGCCTTAAGTTAAGCATCCATTTGCGCGAACCATGTTACTGGACAGCTTTTTAAGAACGCGGGTATTCTCTTGCTTACCCCCTTGATATCTCCGTCCATATCGCTGTGCTCGCCAAGCGACTCTCGGTTATCTTTGTTAACGCAGTGAACATTTTTGACTCGGGACACTATTTTAGTGTTTAAAGGAATTTATTTTACACTAAAGAGATATATACACGAGTAACAATAATAAGAATAGTAATAATAATAATAATCGCAGTAATACAGTGATTGCGTTTAAATACAAAACGGTGTACGAAAGGAATTATTACTATTTAATGCGAGAGTTATGTAGGAGAAACTGTTACTGCACAATCATCAGATGTGGACTATCTAATACTAAACTTGCGGATAGCTGATCTTTTAAAGCATCGTAGTCAGTTCTTATATACTGTGACTCTCACGAAGTCCTTTCCGCTCAAGTGGACGGAAAGTAGGAGTTATCTAGTGGTATTTACGGTCAGGCAAATGATAGGCCTTTTGAAGATTGCCTTATGGCCCTGCCGATACTGTAATCTGAGTCCACGTGGTTGGACTGTTTATATTGCGGTCTGGGCTGTGCTCCTTCAATGAATAATGAGATAATGATTGGTAGCGGCTACTGAACTGAAGCAGGAAGAATCAATTGCTACGTAAATTAACAAACAGGAAATGTTTCACGAAATTGAATGATCTTTTATAAAAGTCGGAAATTGTCGAACTATGAGAGCGAAACACAGGCTTAAGCTATTACTACGGTATATTGCAAGCAATTGTTATTTTCAATGTATGATTCGATTATGGTTGGGTCGGTGATTGAACTGAACGGCAGTACCAATTGCAATAAACATTAAGGTACACGAACTGTTCACGAAAGTAAAATATGTAATAGAAACCTCGGTGATTTTGTGAAACTGTAGTTTCAATTATTACTTCTATATATTGCAAACATTTTTTAGTTTCAATGACTGACTCAATTATGATTGGAAATCAGTGGTCGGCAGTATCAATTGTTACATACAAAAATAAACACGAAATATTCCAGCAAATTGAAAGATCTTTTAGAAAAAGCGGAAAATGCAAAACTATGTAGGCGAAACTCATGTTTAGTTCGTCAATTTTCCTCCTTTCTAACAAATCTCACAATTTCGGTGGAATATTTCGTGCTTGTTAATGTACTTAAAATTGCTACTGCCGACGTCAGTTCATTCGATGATTTCCGACCATGATCGCGTCACTCATGGAAGCACACAGTTGCATTCGATGTACTGAAATAATAGTAAAAGTACGCGTTTCGCAATCTTAGACCGATTTTTGATAACTTTCGACTTTTCCAATAGATCTTGAAGTTTCGGTGTAATATTTCGTGTTTTTTAATGAATTTGGCAATTACCTCTACCGGAGTCAGCTATATTGTCGGTTTCGAATCATAATAGAAACATTAATCGAAACTGACATTTGCAAGCGATTAATTGAAGATATAACTTGCGTTTCGCAATCTTAGATCGACAATTCCCTACTTTACTAATAGATTTTGGAATTTGGTTCCAATATTAGATATTTTTAAGTGTATTTGACAATCACTCTTGGGGACGTCATTTAAATCGTCGATTTCCTATTATAATCGAAAAATTCATCGAAATGAATAGTTGCATGCGAAATACCGACGTAAAAGTTAAAACTTGTATTTCGCAAACTTTGATCGACAGTTTTCGACTTTTCTGGTAGATATTGCAACTTCGGTGAAGTATTTCGTATTTGTTAATCTATGCTTGAGAACTACTCCCGCCGAAGTCAGCTAGACCGTCGATTTTCAATCATAATCGCAACATTCATCGAAACTGAGAATTACGTGCTATATACAGGTGCTATTGTTAAAACTTGCGTCTCACCACCTTAGATTAACCATTTTGTATTTCACTTACCGTACTGCAATAACGGTTTCATGAAATTATGTAATTACTTTTTTATGTAATTTATCAATTACTCTTGAAACTTTTCATTATTTTCTCCATTTTTTTCAATAACTACCTTCGGTTTTCAAATTTATGGTATAATTGATATGTTCTTTAATTTATTCCATTAATTGAATTAGTTTTTCAATTATATTTGAAAATTGTTCCCGCGCGAGTGTGGCGAAACGAGATCCTGTTTAAAAAATGAATGTGGACTGTATATTCGCGCGCTGAGTATCAGGGGGGTTGTCTACTAGTGTGAACTTTGTGTCGCGGGAGAGTGAACTTTATGGATCGAAAGTCGAAGTAATTCTGAATTGCAAGCCGAAAGAAAGTCCGAACGTCTTCTCGGTTCCCCTTCCTTCGGCTTCGGAAAATCGCGAGATCAGGTTGGAGCACGAATGGCCAGACACCCGTTGCTGTCCTGAGTGATCTCGCTGGCCCGTGTTTCTCACATGTTCGGGAAAGTTAGCGCCATGCTTCAGTCCACGGTCAAGCATCTTGTCTGCCTTGAACAAAGTCCAGCACTGTGGCCAGTGTATTCTGGCGCACAGACCTGCTAAGTGCACTAAAAAACCAATATATTTTCCCAGTACGTGCCTGCACCCAGACCGTGGGTATTGTAGCATGGAAACTCTTCCGAACACTCTACCGCCCACCTTGAACTAATCGCGTTCGAAACTAAACACAAGAGCGCACTATGGATAAGTTACAGGTAGTTATTACATATTGATGTCGCAAGGGCGCGTCCTGCGGCATATACAAAAATGTAATTTTAACATGCACGCGCTTGACATGAATAATGAGTATATTGGATCTCCTCGGGTCCTCCTCCTTCGTCCACCGGTAGGAAGCACTCTCCGGCCGTTGGATGCTTCACCAATCCATCGGCTGTTCCGACGGACAGGGCGATGCCAGCCTTCCCTAGGTGAGGAGCCGTTATGTGGCCGAGTTTCCATCGCAATAGGTGCAATTTTTCGCCCAACAACACCATGGTGCCCAAGCCAAAGTGATCCGAAGTAGACGACCTCCATTTGTGACGCTGCTGCAGTTTAGGTAGATAGTCGACCTGCCACTGCTTCCAGGAATGCTGCTGGAAGGCTCGAAACAATTGAAAGTGACAGAAGAAATTAGCTCTGACGGCAGTGGCGTCAGGAAACGGGAAGGAGATGAGCAGAAGTCCGATCAGAGAATACCTAGGGGCAAGAGGATTCAACTTGGAAGGATAAGCTAAGGTCAAGTGCATTGTCCGTGAGTTCATGCACAATTCAATCCGCGTAGGTAGAGTATAGAATGAGTCAAACGTTAGCTGCGTTTCTTCGTGCACGCACAGCAGATGTTGCTTCATGGATGTAACGGAGTGTACGCATAGTCCTCCGAAGGGAGTAGGTTGAGGGGAAATAAAGTGCGAAATGACACTTTCTATATTCGCGTGCTTGGATACATTCTGATTGTTTACCTTGCGATATGTTATTTCTTCAATTTTACTCCGCGCCCCGACGGATCTAGTGCCGTTATCGGAGTAAGGGTCGTTGTCTTCGTTGCACGAAAGCAAATTTATCCCAAAATGGGTTCGTTATGTCGGTGTTAGCGTTCAGATTAGAGTCCGTCGGCTCCATGACGTGCCTGTGGTCGAGCACGTTCGAATCTTTGTCAAGATCATCTTCGTCGTTACAAACTTCGGTTTCATCGTCGTTCTAGTAAAATGCGCAAGAGAGATTCTTGACCGGGATCGTGGTAACGTAGTCAATAGCGTCTACGTCAGTCTCAGAACCTAAGTCATAATCAACATCGCCGATATCGCGCTTACTGTTGCTGGCAGCGAGGATACCGCCAGAGTCGTCGCGATCGCGCGCTTTCTGAAAGATCATCGTCCGTTTCATTCTGTTCAAGTCGATCGCGGGGTGCGCGTCATCGGGATCGGAGAAGAGCGGATCGCCCTTCTAGTTCATATTCTCCCGAATTAACACGTGCACGTTTTCCGGTATGTTATCTTGCAAAATCCATCAAGACCCGGTCAGTAAGTCGAGGTTGCGGAACGAGCTGTTGTAAAAGCTGCTCCGATTCTCGCCGTGGTCTAAGGTCTTGAGGAGAGCTAGGTCGCGCGGCACGTCCAGCACCGTGGGGAGCTCGTTCCCGGTCAGATGCAGCTCATTCACGTTGGAGCAGTCGCGAAACGCGGGAGGGTCGAAGCACGCGATCGCGTTCCCCGAGCGTCAACCGATTCAGGGCGAAGATCCTGTTGAACTGTTGCGCCCCCAGCTGTTGAAGCTGTTACTCCGACGGCTCGAGCGTGTGCAGGTTGAAGCGGAACAGGACCGCGCCGCTCTCGATTCGATCGATTGTGTTGTTCTGCAGGTCGACGTTTCGCAGGAAGAACACGTCCTTGAGCATACGCGCGTCGATGCGCGTGGGCGCGTTGTACGATAGATCGAGGGCGATCAGTCGGATCAGGCCGAGGAACATACGTCTCGTCGAAGCAGCTGATGCCCAGTCGATTCCCGGCCAGATTCAACACGAGCAGTTGGTCCAGCCGGGTGAAGGTACCCTTGTGAAGATGGCAGTGCCTGCTGTACGCGAGGTGGATTTTTCGCAGTTCCCTCATACTCGCGAACTGTCACTCTGGCGACGAGTCTAACGAATTGTGGCTGGCGTTGAACATGTGCAGCTGTCGAAGCCCTAGGGACGGGATGTTTCCCTACAAATGCGTAATTTCGACGCGCGACTGATAGGGTCTTCGAATGTCAGCGCGAAACGTTTGCGTTATTATCATTGCGGTTACGGTGGTGCATGTTGTCATCGTGGAGCACCTCTTTTCGTGTGATATATTCGAAATATCGGTTCGCAGTGTTGATGAAGCGCGTGTTTCCGATAGCGGTTTGTTCTACATCGCTGGTCGCGATACGCTTGTGGTACATTACGTGCCGTTTTACGGGTTGGACTTCCTTCAAACTGGCGACCCAGCAGTAGTGACTTTGGCGAGCCGCGGGTGGTGCGATGAGCGATGAGGAAGTCAGATCACCGGCAGTGTTCGCGATCGTCCCCGAGAAATGACCATCGCTAGTCCTGGAGGCGGAAGTCACGGATGGGTCGTCTCGGGAGGTACTAAACTCGGAAGGTTTTCGAGCTACAACGAGTTCCAGTATTGGCGGGGTACTACCGCAGACGAAACCGATGTGATCGATACCGTGCGACAAACTGGACATGTTTCGTTGATCGTCACCCTCGTCGGAGATCTTCGGATCCCTACTGTGACCACCACGGAGGAAGGCGGTTGTTTCGATGGACGTGACGGTGTCGTGGATGCCACGTGTTACCTCAACGACGGCCTTCGCAGTCTCGTCCTTGATCTCAACTTCTTCTTCCTTTTCTTCGAAATCTCGGTTCGTCTTGTGAGCGTTGTTGTTGATCAGCAGCTCGCCGTCGCTCGGATTAGTGAATAGGTCAGTAAGCAGGTCGAGTTTGATACCGTTTGAACCAACACCGCCATCGAGCGTGGGCAACAAAAGAATACGCTTAGCTAGTGGAACTTCGTCAGTTCGATGGGCAGCACCGCGTTGTTGTTGCTGTTGCCGATAATGCCTGTTGTTCAGCATGTTGTATTTGTCATCGACTTCCACGCAGTGCTCGCGTAATAATTTCTAGGTAGGCTCGAAACTGATGACAGAGCCTGGGAATCTCTTAATATTTAGCGTTTTATCTTTTCTAAATGTTTTTGCCACCAACGTGTTCTCTTAGATACATCTTCGGATAATTTAGTATGTGATGTATAGGCATTTAGAAAAATTTCTTTGTTACGTAATATCACATGTCACTTACCAAATGTCTAGATAGCGTACGAATATTGTAGTTATCGTGTAATTTAAATTTTCCACGGAATGTAAACTTTACAATAAATTTTAATAATGACACGGTTGTGTTAGTTGTCGCACCGACAATTTCTCTATTACAATTCGTTATGTTATATCAAGCCTCTAAGTCTGAATGGTATACAAACATTCTATTCGTGTATTAATACTGTTGAATAATTCATTTCTCTAATGTAAGTACGATGATGATAAATTAACTCAATCACCGTACTACAAATATGAATAAATCACTCCGTACAAACTTTTAATATATTATATTAATTATTAATGAAACCAAACAAATATTAACGGAAATATTTAACATCTAATAACGAATAACTAATATCGAACAAGAAAAAATGAGTAACAAATAACGTATGGAAGAATAAACGAGAGAAACGTCGAGTAACAATTTGGAGCAATTAAACCTACGTTTGCTCAATGATCTGATAAAACGTATTTCAAACACCACATTGTGAAAATCAAGCTGCTACTACTTTGCAGATCGATGTACATCTCGATTTAACAAAGAAGAGACAAAGAAAAATCTGAAAAATAAACGAGAATGCAGTACAATTATAATTTCGATGCAATTAACTTTTCGTTTGCAAAAAACTAGGAAGAATGAATTTTGAAAGTTATGTTGCATCATTGCAAATGGTTCATCGATTCACTTTTATAAAAAAAAGATAAAGGAAATAAGCGAAAACCCATGAAAAAGATAAATTTAATATTCGGAGAAATTGCTAGTCCCTAGCGTTACCGACAATCCATGCGAAAACATTTACTCGAAATCGTTTAATTTGTAAAAAAGAAGCCGATTGAAACAAATAATATGTCGATTTTTGACATTGCGCAATCTAACATCTCCAAGTCCACTAATTTCGATTTCGGTTTCGAAATAAAGAAATAAACATTTTCGAAGCTCCTACGTTCGATAACAGACACTGTCAATTTATTTTTACGCAAACGACGTTGAAATTTCTTGTCAAATATGATGTATTCTACAGCATCGATTTCGAAATATAAACGAATACGATTCAAATTATCAGAGAAAAAAATCAGAAAAACTATTTTGAAGTCAGTGACTCTGAATTTACGAGAAGAAAGCGAATTTGGAGAACTAAATTCGGTAAATTACACAACTAACTTCTCTTGGATGGTGTTTGTGCTCATTCTGCGTACCCAGCGAATGAAGAAACGAAGAATAAGCGGAAAGTTATTTTATGTTAGTGTAACGAGCTGTGATATTTATGTAGGTGATTTGTGTTGGTAATAATTTATTCTACACGATTACAATCGTCTACAAACTTTTTGCGTGTTCTATATAATCGATGATAACGGATTTCGGATACGGGTTCACTATCCTGATCGGCCACGTGGATAACGGTTATGCGGATTTACGACTGCCTTGAGCGACTCTCGACTGACGACTGATAATAAGCGATAAGTAACAGATAACTGGTGATATGGAACAGGTGAACTAGTGTCTCTCCCGTAGTTGGCGCTGTGATTATAGACTTAGCTATCTGTATACTTTATGATTCGTAAATATGCCTGCGCGGAGGTTGTACTGAATTAGGTGGCGTTGTTTTCGCCGTGTTATCGACAGTGGTCGCTACATTTACCACCGAAGTGGAGCCACCACGACCGTTTCTGTAACTACGACTTCTTGCACTGATCTCGAACGAATATCACGCCCACAAAAAAGTGCCAGAGCCGTTTGATCCAACATATTTTTCATAATTTTAGATATAGCGCTATCGTCGGTTAGTATTTGGAAACTTTATCTTTCGCATAGTTTATTAGCTATGGTACCGTATCTTCTGCACTGCATTCAGTGCAGTGTAGGTCCGAGTTATGTCCTCGTGTATCTCTGAAATATCAGTTTCATCGTTAGCTGTTATCGATTTGACTACTGTTTCGCAAAAGCTTGTTCCAAACGTTCCGTAAATTATCTCCCGTGATTGAATTCTACGCTTCAAATATAATGTAACATTCGGAAAGGCAGAAGCCTGAAAATGAGTGGTTAGCGACGCCGCCATCTGTAAGAATCATGTATTGGAATTGATGTTGAGTTGTCTCTTGGGCTTCTGTAAAGTGTACACGCGGTTTAAAGGCAAAATTAGGAACGACTATTATATTTCGTGGATGCATATGTCGCTGCGTATAAACTCTTGCCACGACAAGTCACGGGATCCGAAAAGGAAAAGTTAAATGCTAAATGATCACGAAAGTTCTGTTTAAAAAATATACATATACATTACGTGTAGTAATTGGTAAATTGAGTAACGACAATCACCAGACGTGGTAGTACAAATTGCAATTGCTTTTAACTAAGGAATGTCATTGGGACTACATAAATACAGTTTAACCTACAAATCTGGATTAGAATTGGCTATTGAATGATGAAAAATCTATAGCGACCATCGGATTATTGGTAGAAGACGACTATCTAAAACAAATTCGTGATGCCACGTAGGCGAAGGCAGCATGGCTAGCGTTGAAAGAATAACACCAGAAGCCATCGTTATCGAAAAAAGTACTACATTTTCATAGGTCCCTGTAGCGGCCCTGTGATTCCCCGAATTCGGGTTTCGAACATTCGACTAGCACAAGCTGCACGTGGCTGCGCGCCTAGCGTCGATGTTCTACCGATCTTCGACGTTAAGCATGCAGCATGAGGGACACCGCTAGGAGGGTGTCGGACCAGCCTAGCGGGTAGTTGTAACAAGCGTCTGAGGTAAGGTGTCGCTGCCATCAACCCCACTGATGAGTCTAGGTAGTGACGCCGAGACGAAACGCATTAATCGCATTTCTTCTCTCTCCTTCCCAACTGCATCACTCTCTTTCCATCTGTCCTTCCATCAAGCATCCTCGACCTTTCAACCCGATAGTCCCTAACCGAACGCCTAAGTATCGCAGCTCGACACCCCCCAGTAGAGGGCACTGCGGGGTGGGCTGGTGGGTGCCTCAGTCCTTAACGTCCACCTCAGAACACCGATCTTCTGAGTCTAGAAGCCTTCCCTCTGAAATGGGCGTCACACGGTGGGCGACGCGTTTTTCGTCCCTACCCGTTTGAACATTATGGTTTGTTCTAGAAATTCAAAATAAGGTGATATTCTTAGGGGAGGTTTGGGAATGATGGTAGCGATTGTGAGGACATACCGCATGAGGTCGACTTGCGTGTGACCCCTAAGGGTAGCACTGTGTCTGTTGTGTCGAAGAGTGTTAGCCTATTAAAACGGGGTAAGAGGAGTGCGTGTGTTTCAACGACAGATGCAGGTATGGACGTGGATGTTCTCAATGCGATACGTGTGATAGGAAATAAGGTGAGTGTAGCGGCCCTACGATTCCTCGACTACGGGTTTCGAACACTCGACTAGCACAAGCCGCAAGTGGCTACGCTTTGCGAGATCCTACCGATCTCCGATGTTAAGCAAGCAGCATGCGGAACCCCGCTAGGAGGGTGATCCGGGCCCAGCCTAGCGGGTAGTTATAACAACAAGCGTCTGGGGTAAGGAGTCGTTGCCATCAGCCCCACATATGAGTCTAAGCAGTGACTCCGAAACGAAACGCATCACCTTTCTTCTCACCTTCTCCACACTCCTTCTGTTCTTCCCAGCAGCATCCAGGGTCTTTAAATACCTTTACAGATCCCTAAAGTGTTAATGAGTGTAGATGAACTGAATGGAAGAAGTGTGGAAGGGTGTGCGACTTTGGTGAATGCGAGAATGTATGTTCGGTGGCAAGCCCGTTAGGTTGAGAGTATGAAAGTGAGAGCGACTTATGAGTATATCAATTATGTGAGTTTTGCTGAATGTAACGCTGGTTTTAAGCCAAGTGTGTATGTCTGCTTCCTACTCACTGGGCACGGAAGCTTGAATAGGCATCTGTATGAACGTGGACTGAGTGAGAGTGAAGAATATGCGTGTGATGCCGAATGCGAAGACGGGAAGCATGTAATAGCTGAATTTGAAATGTATGAATACATCTGTGAAATGAGTGCATGTGAAAGTATATGTGGTTGGAAGTGTGGATGTAAGTGCTGTCTCGGACTGTAAGCATAGTTATGAATGTTTTACTGAGTATGCTGTGAACGTGTTCGGGAGGCGACGGGATGCAGTGCGAAAGGTACGATTGGGGGTATCCTGAGATCCGCATGGTAGGTTACCGGGCCTTTATCTTAGATCAAAGACATTGGAATGTGAGAATCCCACGGAACCTAGTTGGCCCACCCAGGCAGAGGTGTGCAAAAAACTCAAAGGGTAGCAGGTGTGTCTTACGACGGGTACGACCAGTATGGTCCTGACATTGGTACTGAGCGGGTTGATATTATAAGTCTCCGTCATCGATCAATTGGGTTGATCACTCTGGGTCAGTTGGCGGAGCCCGAATAGGGGCAAGATTGCTGCGAACGTCTCGACTACGGAGCTGCGTTTACAGCTTGTGCATCGGTAAGGATGCTAGAAAGGTCCAGACCAGACCATTGTTTTTCCCGAAACTTGCACTCTGGGGGCAAATTGGCAGTTACGCTGTACGCAGTGACGCGTTGATCAGGTGTAACTCGGTCCACGGGGGCCATGACTGTTGGTCATTCTTGGCAGATACTGGCACGTTAAATAACCAGGACAATATCTGTCCAAATGCCGAATGAGCTATACGTCTGCCTGATACTCGAGTGAGTAACCCGACTGTCTAAATTCTAGCAGTAGGAATGACTGTTCTGACGGATCCTCAAAAGACCAACGCGACTGGCTGAACCTTATAGTCCTGACAATACCCGACCAGGTGCCACACGACAGGTTGAATGTTGTAAGTGAGTAACGATTAGACCTGGAGTTACACGACTGGGCGTCACTTTAGAGGGTGACACTCTGGCCAAATGCCGAAGGTGATACACGTCTGTCCATTTTTGGAGTGAGTAACACGACCGGCGAACTCACGATGAAGTAGTGACACTTCTGGCGGTAATTCGAGAAACCGAGAAGGCCGGTTCAAAAATATGTGCATGACACAATCCGAAATGGAGACTGAATATTGTAGGAATGACACGACTCGACCCGGATTTACACGACTTGGCGTAACTTGAACGGGTGACACGACTGCCCAAATTCAGAAGGAGCTACACTTCTACCGTTTTCTCGACGGAGTGACATGCTTGGCCATACCCCGCTGTAGGAGTGATACGTCTTGCGGTTATTTGGTGGACTGACAAGAACGTCACAAATGTATGAGAGAGACACAAGTCGAAAGGCAGACACAGAACCTCCTGAATGTTGTAAGTGTGAAACGCATTGACCCGGACTTAAACGAATAGACGTCACTTGAACGGGTGACACGCCTTGCCAAATGCCGAGGGAAATACAAGCCTGACAGATTGTCGAACGAGTAACACGACTGTATAATCGTCGTATGTCTGACACGACTAGCCACGTATCGCTGCAGGAGTGTCCCATGTGGTCTTCCCTCTGTAGGGCGACAGATCAGACTGAAATTTTTAGAAGTGAAAATACTAGACATGTAGACACATATCCGGCTGAATGTGGTAAGTGTGACATGACACGACCCGGATTAACACGACTGGGTGACATATGATCGGATGACCCGACTGGCGAAATAACGAGCAACTGAAAGTCTGGCCGTTTCTCGACAGAGTAACACACCTGGCCATGTCTCGGTGCAGGAGTGACACGTCTGGCCAGTCCTCGAGTGTGCGACGGAGTGATATTTGTAGGAGTGACACTACTCAACCAGGTGTCTCACGAACGTCTGAATATCGTAAGAGTATCACGATTCGATCCTCAGTTACAAGACTGGGCGTCACATGAACGGTTGAGACGACTGGCCAAATCCCGAAGGTGCCCTAAGTCGGGACGTTTCTCGAGGGAGAAACACGACTGGACAACTCTTATTGTAGGCAAGTAAGCTGTAGGTAAGTCAGCTAAATTGTTAATTTCCAATCATAATCGCAACATTCATCAAAACTAACAATAATTGACATATACTGATGTAATATCTGAAACTTGCGCTTTAACACGTTAGATAGACAATTTTCGACTTTCCTAATCGATCTTGCAATTTCCATAAAATATTACTTCGTGTCTGTTCATATATTTGACAATTACCCGAAGTCAGCTTAATGATCGATTTCCAAAAATAACCGCAACAATCATCGAAACTAACCATTACATTTTGTAATGTTAGCGGCCCCATGATTCCTCGACTACGAGTTTCGAACACTTGACTAGCACAAGCCGCAAGTGGCTGTACGCCTAGCGTCGAGGTCCTACCGATCTCCGATGTTAAGCAAGCAGCGTGCGGAACCACGCTAGGAGGGTGATTGGGCTAGCGGCTGGTTAGATCAGCAAGCGTCCGTGGTAAAAAGTCGCTGCATCAACCAACTGATGAGTCTATGCAGTGACTCCGAGACGAAACGCATTAATCGCCTTTCTTCACTCTCCTTACCAACTGCCTTACTTTCTTTCCATTCATCTTTCCATCAAGAATCCTCTTAACCCGACCTTTAAACCCGATACATTTAATATGTTGATGTAATAATGCATTTCATCACCTTAAGTCGACAATTTTCTACTTTTCTAATAGATCTTCTATTTTCGGTGAAATATTGCGTGATTGTTATTATACATGTCAATTATAACCGCAACATTCACCAAACCTCACAATTACATGCGATATACTGAAATAATGGTTAATACTTGCGTTTCGCAACATTATATCGACTATATTGGACTTTTCTAATAGACCTTGCACTTACCGTGAGATATTACGTGTTAGTGAATGTATTTGTAGCTCACACCCGCCGTTGTCAGATAAACAGCCGATTTCCAATCATAATCGCAACATTCAACGATACTAACAATTATGTGCGATATACTGTTGTAATAGTTGAACCTTCCGTTTCGCCACCTTCGATCGAATATTTTTGACCTTTCCAATAGATCTTACAATTTCGGTGAAATATTTCGTGTTTCCTAATGTATTTGATAATAACACATAGGGACGTCTGCTAAATCGTCGACTTCCAATTATAATCGTAACAATCACCCAAACTGCATGCGATATAATAAAGTAATAGTTGAAATATGCGTTTCGCAAACTCAGACTCACAATATTCGACATCTATCATAGATCTTGCAATCTCGGTATAACATTTCGTGTTTTTTAGTGTATTTGTCAATTACTCTTGCCGACGTCATCGAATTCTTCGATTTCCAATCATAATTGCACCATTCACCGGTACAAACAATTACATGAGATATACTGACGTAACAGTTAAAACTTGAATTTGGCAACATGAAATATACAAATCTCATTTTTTCTAATTCATATTTCTCTTTCTGTTTAATATTTCGTGCTGGTCATTGTATTTGCCATTTATTGCTGCCGACGTCAGTTAAATCACCGTTTTCCAATCATAATCACAACATTCATCAAATTTAACAATTACATGCCATGTACTAAAGTAACAGTTAAAACTTGCATTTCGATACCTCAGGTAGACAATTTTCTGCTTTTCTGACAAACATTGCAGTTTCGGCGAAATATTTCGTGTTAGTGAATGTATTTGACAATTGCTCCTGCCGACGTCAGTTAAATCGCCGATTTCCAATCATTATCTCCAATCATAGTCATCAGGTTCTGTACATTCCGTTTTCCACATTCTTCTGAGAAAAAGCTCTTCTATCGTTGCCACGTGGCTGAGAATCCCCGAAACTATCGCACTCGACAGCCTGAAAAATGACCTACATAGCCTTATGTTGTACAGCGTACTTGACACTATTGCTTCATTCTTAGAAGCAACAAAACAAAAGATGCCACATGACGGACAATCGTCGCGCCAGCCGATTTCTGGCTGAGAAGCGTCGCGAAGAGCGTATCAGTCCGACAGAGAAGTGCCATTATAACCTTCAGTACGTTCCATCATTCTCAACAGCCTGAGAAACGAAGCACAATGGTTTCCATATTCCTGAGAAATGTCATCGCTACCATCAAACCCGACAGGCTGAGAAATGACCGTGCCATAATAGCCTTAGGCTGTTTACCGTACATTGCATCTTCGCCATCAGGCTGAGAAGCAATAAACCCATCGTCGACATACGGCTGTGTAACTCAGCAACGGTAGTACCCGTCAGCGTGTTTAGATGACAATGCCATAATAGCCTTCATGCTGTTTAACATATTCCACCATTTCCATCAGCCAGAAAAGCAACACCTTGGTTGCAATATGGCTGGAAAATCTCGTTACAATGGTACGGGACAGGCTGAGAATTGACACTGCCACAATAGCTATGTAGCCTACAATGCCATCAGACGGAGAAGAAGCACACATATAGTTGCCATATAGCAGAGAAGCGTTGATACCATCTTACCCGGCTTATTGAGAAATGTCATTGAGTTTATAGAATTCAGGATAGGTAGAGTTCATTCAATCATTTCCATCAGCCAGAAAAGCAACTCACACTTCGTTGCATACGGCTGAGTACTGTTGCTGCCATCGTAACCGACAGAATGAGAAATTACCATGATATCATAAATTTGGGCTGTGTAACGTACATTCCGTCATAGCCTTCCGTCTGAGTAGCATACACTCCATCTTTGCCATTAGGGTGAGAAGAAACTGCCCCAACTTCGCCATACGTCTGAGAAGCTACGCAACCGTCATAATATGCATCAGTCTGAAAAATGATAATGCCATCTTAGCCTTAGGCTGTGAAGCGTACATTCCATCATTGCCATCAGGGAGAGAAGCAGCTCAAGTTTTGTTACCATATGATAAAGAAGAGTTGCCACCGTCGTACCAGGCAGGCTGATTATTATTATCAGTGTTGTCATGGACTTCAGGCTGCATAATGTACATGCCATTGTTCCCACCAGCCTGAGAATCAATACACCCTTATTTTCCGTAAGGATGAGAAGCTTCCCTAACATCGCATACGATAGGCTGATACATTGCTATTATAGCACTCAGGCAGTGTAACGAACATTCCATCATTTCCATTAGCCTGAGAAGCTACACGCCCTATGTTACCACATGGCTGAAAAGCGCAGTTACCATTCTAACGACAGGCTGTGAAATGTATTTGCGACCATAGCCTTCCGGATGAGTAACGTATTTTCCGCCATTCACATCAGCCTGAGATGCAACTCAGCACTGATTGCCTAATGGTTTAGGAAACTTGCGCTCGCCGTACCAGCTTGTCTGAGAACTGTCAACGCCATCGTTCATGGTGAGTAGCGTACTTTCCTTCTTCGCCATCATGCTGAGAAGAAACAGTGCCATCATCGCCATACGACTGAGAATCAACGCAACCATCGTACCCGTCATAGCATTATGCTGTGAAGCGTACATTCCATCATTGCCATCAAGCAGAGGTGCAGCACACAATTGGTAGCCATACGGCCGATAAGATTCGGAGCCAGCTTGCCAGTCAAGCTGGGAAGTGCAAATTCCATCATAGACTTCAGTCTGTGTAACGTACATTCCGTAGTTTCTATCAGCCAGAGTAGCGACACATCTCTAGATGCCATATGGCTGGGAAGCGTCGCTAACATGCTCTCCGTTCACATTCGTCTGATTAGAACTCTGTTCTGTCCTTCAACAAGAAGCAACAGTGGTCAGCATACGCCACACAGTTACACCAACATTCATCCATCTTCCCCAGGAACCCATCTGTCATTTGGTTCCAAATAACTAGACCACTAAGATCTGCGGACAGCCTCTCTCGATATTCTTCCATACTACCACATTCACCCCTAGCATATATACCTGTCTTTCTTCAAAGTATCCCTTTAACAGCGACATTTCCGCATATTTTATGTCATTTAGCTTCTGAATCACAATCATCCACTCCAATATGTCAAACGCATTCGTAAATTCAACAAACACCTCAAGGGCATACTTACTTTCGCTCATTCTCATATATTCATCCTTCACTTTGTCCAACCTCCTCTCCGTCGACCGCCAACGCTGAAACCCAAACTGAGCATCATTCATTCTCTCATTCATGTTAAACTCAAAACGTTCAACCATCTATCTCTCAAGTGTTCTTCCCAGCACGGGCAGCAGATTTGTTGTTCTATACGACGCGTTGTCTGATCGCGGTTTCTCCGGGTACTTCTGGGAACAACCACTCTCGCCCGCTTACATGCGCTCGGGAAACAATCACTACTCAAGCATATTTATCAGCCATCCTGGAAATGATCGCCACATCGCAATCAACATTTTCGCAGTCATGTATCCTATGCCGAGTACCGTTCCCTGTTTCGCTCTTCCAATCGTTCTTTTCTCCACTTCATTGAATTCTCCTTACAAGCGTTCCATCACAGTCGTTTTCAAGACGTTCCTTCTCTATCAAACATGTAGCTGGGAAGAATGTCTCCGTCATGACATTCGCACATTCCTTCCACGTCACTTACACTGTTAACATTCAGCGAAGTCAGGCACTCTCTCACATTATTTCCTCCACTCACTCTAAACATCACTCCGCAATGACAGTGTTACAATATACACTCACGTACTATCTACAATTCTCCTCTTTAATAAGAGTCAGTCGATACCCCTATTCACACATTTTCTCTTGTATTCTATCTGAAGCATATCCACATACTCTCTTCTCTCCTTTCTAGCTTTCTGTTACATCTTCTTAAAATTTCACACTTTGGACTTGAGCCTGTTAATCTCTCTCGTCCACCATATATTCCTCCGTACTCTCGATCTTTCATAAGTCTCCCTTTCACCTGCAGGATCCATCTAGTCACTTCCTCAACCAATCTATCCACATCTCACAGATCACATTCAAATCTTTCTCACGTGCCACTTCACACAATCCACTCTCATAATTTTACAAGCTAACACACCCATTCAAACTCTCAAATCTCGGCACTCATTCGCTTCGCAGAGTATCAATTGTATAAGGATCGTGATCACACTTTCTACCTTTCATCTTGAAATTTCTGCACACACACACTCCCTTCTTCTTTCAAATAGCCCCTCTCACCACATCTCTAACACAGGCTATCACTCACACTACATTCCTTCATCATATGTTCGGAGGCAAAACACTTATGACAACATAACACACTAACAAAATCCTTCACTTTACAAGCTCCCCACTTATCATAAACACGACCTTCACATTTGTCATCTCCACATCCATAACAACAAACTTCGGAACGACATCCTTAGGGTCCTCTACTTTGAGGCGTAAGTCTCAACCTACATTCATGAGGCATCCTCAAATCTTATTCACTTGCAGCCACGATGGCAAAAACGCCACTCCAATTCTTTCTCAACGCTTTCACACGTATACTCAACTCACTGCTGACATTTGTCATGACTATCTCTATCACCTCATCACTCGTCATTTTCACACTCTCATCTTTAGATTTCACTACCACTGCGTAGGTCTTTTATCCCGCACGCTCACACACACTCACATTAATCGCCCGCATCCACCCAGTTACTCCACTGGCAACACTCATTCCATTATTAGTCAATTCAGAATCTGACCATCCCGTAAACTTACATGTTGATTTTGGAGTATCTAATCAAAGTTCTATACAAATTTCTTTACTAACATGCTACGAGGACATTTATTCAGTTAATTAAATTCGGTGTTTTCTATAAATTATATTATATTAGAGTATACTTATACTTATACATACTTATCCTTTCTTCAAATTTTTTTTTAATTCGGTGTTTTCAAAATTATACAAAAAGTATACATATCATTATGGTGCGCTTTTCAAAGATAACAACGTCATTCATCGAATATTTCGGTTATTATAATCCTTTAAATGTCAATAATGAAGAATCAATTAATGCTCAACTCAATGAACAGGTTTTTATTTTATCCATTTATGTTACAGCAAAAAGATAACTTTATCATTGAATCCTTCAAATCAAGGGTAGTCAGATCGTATCTCTTTTTCTTCTTTTACTTTGAGATGATTTTATACCGTAGCATATATTATATCAAGTAGGAATACGAAGATATTTTTCCCTCGAAAATTGTAAAAAAATTCAAATTCGTTTGGTAAAATATTAAAAACTTCTTTTATGACTATGTTATTTATAAAGCTGAAAATTTTTCTTTACAATGATTCCTTTGGAAATGGTGGCACGATTTTCTTTCACCATTTTATTAAACATTGTACGTTGTAGTTGGACGACAAAACGTTAAGTTTCCATGAATTTTTGTATTTTTATATTCAATACAATTAAGATGTAATTGAACTTTCGCCATTGAATACGTACAGTTATGCTTTTCACTGTGTATACTACCAAGATGACTTCTGCAGGAGAAATGTCTAAACTTCATGAATTAACTATTTCATGTTATGACATTGCTAGAAATATGATTAAAAGAAGATGATACAAATATTTTCTGACGAAATTACTCATTTAGTACGATACTGGAGTAAAAATCGATACAACAAAGATTATAAATCTTATATTCATTTGATGGAAGAGTTTTTGGCGAAATCTTAATACGCTATTCACTTCGCGTGTAAACGTTAACTCTGAAACAGCATTTTTAATCACGTTGATAATTGTCTCTGAATACGCTCGTAAAAATTTAGTGCGAAATTCCGTAATTCAGAAGAAAATATAATGAATCAATCTCAAACACAAAATAGAGAACGATACTGATGTTAGATTCCTTGTCGAGTTTAAGAATTTTGTTAATTTCATTTGCGGGAAATGTTTTAATCAAATTACTGAAAAAGGATATATCACATATCTGAACAAGTTTGTAGCTTATTTTTAAGGCGATGATGCGTTTGAAAATCTGTTGGCATTTCTTAACACGAAAATTAGTTTCTTTAACATATACAATGAAATTTTACAAAGTTCGTTGTTGGAAAAGCGGCAGGACATTGAAAGTACAACGGAACTGATGTTTAATTTAATGAATTTCATGAATAATTCTGAAAGGAATGAAATGTTGTAGTCATTAATTGAAGTAAGAATGAATAAATTCTTTTACTTACTTTTAGAAAGAAATATATATATATATATATATTTTTGGTTTGTTTTGTTTGACTAGAGGCATATGTAGCTGTTTTCAGTTTGATATCCTAATAGTGAAAGATATTCTACGATAAAATTTGTCTAGGAAACATAGGAATAGTGATATAGTAACGAAACAGTATACACAGACGAAATTATTACTATATTGATAGTTACAGCAAAGAACATAACTTTAAATTATTCAGAAGCATTGTTTGCTAATGACAATTTTGGTCTATGGAAAAATCAGAATCTTATGTTACAATTTCTTGAAGCGATAATTCTCTAAAAGTAGGCGATAGTTACATGACATTTTTAAATCGATTACGTTTTATTAATATGGCATACATAAATATTTTATACCTAATTTTTCTTAGATCTGTCAACAAACGACGAAGCAGTCAATGAAATCATATCTGTATCTTGCAATTCATTTTACAAAATAGATGTTAAATATTTCTTGGATATTATGAATTTAATTTAATGTCTAGTTCGAATAGCATGATCCAACAAGAAAACCAATTGTCGGGGCGGTACTTTAGGCGAATATAGGAACGCTCTTCGAATTACGTTTGAGAAATTATTTTGGTTGTAATTATCTTTTCATCAATGTAATACGAAATATATCGACAAAAATGTTTCTCGGAGCACTCCGAAAATTATCACAATCGGATTTTATTAATGTGAATAAATTTGAGCAACTTTTACGTGGAATAATTACGATCTGTAAGAAAATCATCCTACATTATTTATAAAATATAACTCTTTAACATTTTTCTTATAACATATTTCATTCGATTTCACATATAAAGAACGTTCATATAAGAAAGAAATGTTAGTCAATGCATCAGGTGATTTTGTCGATACATACTTTATGATAATGTTCCGTATGCAGAGGAAATTATTTCTACATTTCTAAAGAATTCTGATATGACAGAATGGATATCTAAGAATACTCGCCTGATTATATATGGAGAAGTACTGAATGATATACTACATCTATCATTTTTTGAGCATAACAAAGAAATTGATCATAAATCTGTGTCTAATGACATAAACAGTGTGACAATAATAGATCATATTAAAAATTGTTTGAAGTCGACAGAAATCAACATAGACATATTCAATAATTTATGCATAAAATCTATATTCTGTAATCGTGGTTGAGATTTGCACCAAGCACTGCAAATCTGTATGATCATAGGTAATCTGTGAAAACGCTTAATTTCAATAACAAAAGAACTAATACTTCATTGCATATTTTCAGACAAAGTATTGACAATGTGAATAAATCTTTGGCGATTCTACAAGAATGTTTTACACAATTACATTTTAACGATGGTACATTTCCCAAAATTCGAAACTACCAGAAGTTGTAGGTAATTTAAATAAGTTTAATTAAGTATAATAATTTTATAGAATGTTTACTATAATTGCTCTAATACCTACTTCATTTGTATTTATAAAAGTACACTACTCTATATAATATAACTTCAAATGATTTAAAAACTTGTGCACTGTCAAAGATCCTAAGGAATTATTAAAAAATCTTAAAAATAGTAACATATTTGCTGTAAATGAAGGAATGATACTTCAAAGTATACAAGTACTGCGCTAATAATTTTAAAATTAATTTTAAAATCGATATATATGTTCTACGTAGTGACAGAAAATTTTATTACAGATTCTACATAAACTTCATAATTGGGACATCATCTTGAATATATGGATGTTCAGTTAATATGTTTCTGAATTAATAGTAGTAAAAAATATGCTGATGGAGCAAGAGAATATTTTAATGTATTCCGATATTTTGGAAAAACAGCTTTCATTATAGGATTAGTAATATTTTGCTTCCTACATAAAATATAATATAATGCAGTACCTGTATATTTCAATAAAAAACATTTATATGTTCTCTCTTATAGTGACATTTATCAAATTTCTTGGGATATGGTAAATTTAAATTGAACGTATAATATTATCGACAGAAATCGGCAAGAAAATACCATGTAAGTTGACATATGAAAACTGGAGTGTTATCCTAACTTCTTTAGTCCTGTGGCCAAATTCCATTAGGAAGTCAAAACAAAATGTTACTGATTTTGAGGTGCGCAATTAATTATTTATGTTATTTGAAAGAATTAGTTACTTTTTGTTAATTTCTTAATTTCAAATATGCTAATTTGTTATAAATTTGTTCTACTTTTCTAGGCATATAT
>JAUCMO010000307.1:0-11443 GCA_032399605.1 Melipona beecheii | reverse complement strand
CTTTCATTGAAACTAAGTCGATCATATCTCGAGAACGAGATGACGTACTCCTCTTAAATTTGGAACATTGTATCAGGGGTACATGACATTCTAGGAGGTGGCATGACATGCCAGGCAGACGAGCAGTTCTCCTGTTACAGGCGTCTTTCCTTAAAAATTAAAGTCCATCATATCTCGAGAACTAGAATGTATACTCCTCTTAAATTTGGAACATTGTATCAGGCGTACATGACATTCTAGGAGGTGGCATGGCATGCCAGGCAGACCAGAAGTTCTCCTGTTACAGGCGTCTTTCCTTAAAATTAAAGTCCATCATATCTCGAGAACTAGAAGGTATACTCCTCTGATATTTGGAACATTCTATCAGGGGTATATGACCTTCTTGGAGGTGGCATACTATGCCAGCCGGACAAACAGTTCTCCTACTACAGGCGTCTTTCATTGAAACTAAAGTCGATCATATCTCGAGAACGAGATGACGTACTCCTCTTAAATTTGGAACATTGTATCAGGGGTACATGACATTCTAGGAGGTGGCATGACATGACAGGCAGACGAGCAGTTCTCCTGTTACAGGCGTCTTTCCTTAAAAATTAAAGTCCATCATATCTCGAGAACTAGAAGGTATACTCCTCTGATATTTGGAACATTCTATCAGGGGTATATGACCTTCTTGGAGGTGGCATACTATGCCAGCCGGACAAACAGTTCTCCTACTACAGGCGTCTTTCATTGAAACTAAAGTCGATCATATCTCGAGAACGAGATGACGTACTCCTCTTAAATTTGGAACATTGTATCAGGGGTACATGACATTCTAGGAGGTGGCATGACATGCCAGGCAGACGAGCAGTTCTCCTGTTACAGGCGTCTTTCCTTAAAAATTAAAGTCCATCATATCTCGAGAACTAGAAGGTATACTCCTCTGATATTTGGAACATTCTATCAGGGGTATATGACCTTCTTGGAGGTGGCATACTATGCCAGCCGGACAAACAGTTCTCCTACTACAGGCGTCTTTCATTGAAACTAAGTCGATCATATCTCGAGAACGAGATGACGTACTCCTCTTAAATTTGGAACATTGTATCAGGGGTACATGACATTCTAGGAGGTGGCATGACATGCCAGGCAGACGAGCAGTTCTCCTGTTACAGGCGTCTTTCCTTAAAAATTAAAGTCCATCATATCTCGAGAACTAGAAGGTATACTCCTCTGATATTTGGAACATTCTATCAGGGGTATATGACCTTCTTGGAGGTGGCATACTATGCCAGCCGGACAAACAGTTCTCCTACTACAGGCGTCTTTCATTGAAACTAAGTCGATCATATCTCGAGAACGAGATGACGTACTCCTCTTAAATTTGGAACATTGTATCAGGGCGTACATGACATTCTAGGAGGTGGCATGACATGCCAGGCAGACGAGCAGTTCTCCTGTTACAGGCGTCTTTCCTTAAAAATTAAAGTCCATCATATCTCGAGAACTAGAAGGTATACTCCTCTGATATTTGGAACATTCTATCAGGGGTATATGACCTTCTTGGAGGTGGCATACTATGCCAGCCGGACAAACAGTTCTCCTACTACAGGCGTCTTTCATTGAAACTAAAGTCGATCATATCTCGAGAACGAGATGACGTACTCCTCTTAAATTTGGAACATTGTATCAGGGGTACATGACATTCCTAGGAGGTGGCATGACATGACAGGCAGACGAGCAGTTCTCCTGTTACAGGCGTCTTTCCTTAAAAATTAAAGTCCATCATATCTCGAGAACTAGAATGATGTACTCCTCTTAAATTTGGAACATTGTATCAGGGCGTACATGACATTCTAGGAGGTGGCATGACATGCCAGGCAGACGAGAAGTTCTCCTGTTACAGGCGTCTTTCCTTAAAAATTAAAGTCCATCATATCTCGAGAACTAGAAGGTATACTCCTCTTAAATTTGGAACATTGTATCAGGGCGTACATGACATTCTAGGAGGTGGCATGGCATGCCAGGCAGACAAACAGTTCTCCTGTTACAGGCGTCTTTCCTTAAAAATTAAAGTCCATCATATCTCGAGAACTAGAATGTATACTCCTCTTAAATTTGGAACATTGTATCAGGGCGTACATGACATTCTAGGAGGTGGCATGGCATGCCAGGCAGACCAGAAGTTCTCCTGTTACAGGCGTCTTTCCTTAAAATTAAAGTCCATCATATCTCGAGAACTAGAAGGTATACTCCTCTGATATTTGGAACATTCTATCAGGGGTATATGACCTTCTTGGAGGTGGCATACTATGCCAGCCGGACAAACAGTTCTCCTACTACAGGCGTCTTTCATTGAAACTAAGTCGATCATATCTCGAGAACGAGATGACGTACTCCTCTTAAATTTGGAACATTGTATCAGGGGTACATGACATTCTAGGAGGTGGCATGACATGACAGGCAGACGAGCAGTTCTCCTGTTACAGGCGTCTTTCCTTAAAAATTAAAGTCCATCATATCTCGAGAACTTGAATGTATGCTCCTCTTAAATTTGGAACATTGTATCAGGCGTACATGACATTCTAGGAGGTGGCATGGCATGCCAGGCAGACCACAAGTTCTCCTGTTACAGGCGTCTTTCCTTAAAAATTAAAGTCCATCATATCTCGAGAACTAGAAGGTATACTCCTCTGATATTTGGAACATTCTATCAGGGGTATATGACCTTCTTGGAGGTGGCATACTATGCCAGCCGGACAAACAGTTCTCCTACTACAGGCGTCTTTCCTTTGAAAATTAAAGTCCATCATATCTCGAGAACGAGATGACGTACTCCTCTTAAATTTGGAACATTGTATCAGGGCGTACATGACATTCTAGGAGGTGGCATGACATGCCAGGCAGACCAGCAGTTCTCCTACTACAGGCATCTCATTGAAACTAAGTCCCGATCATATCTCGAGAACGAGATGGCATTACTCCTCTTAAATTTGGAACATTGTATCGGGGGTATATGACCTTTCTTGGAGGTGGCATGACATGCCAGCCGGACAAACAGTTCTCCTGTTACAGGCGTCTTTCCTTAAAATTAAAGTCCATCATATCTCGAGAACTAGATGTATACTCCCTCTTAAATTTGGAACATTGTATCAGGCGTACATGACATTCTAGGGTATGGCATGTGGCATGCCAGTCAGACCACAAGTTCTCCTGTTACAGGCGCTCTTCCTTAAAATTAAAGTCCATCATGTCTCGAGAACTGGAATGTATACTCCTCTTAAATTTGGAACATTGTATCAGGCGTACATGACATTCTAGGAGGTGGCATGTTGCCAGGCAGACCTAATTCTCTATTGTTACAGGCGTCTTTCCTTAAAATTAAAGTCCATCATATCCTCGAGAACTAGAATGTATGTACTCCTCTTAAATTTGGAACATTGTATCAGGCGTACATGACATTCTAGGAGGTGGCATATAGCATGCCAGGCAGACCACAAGTTCTCTGTACAGGCATCTTTCCTTAAAAAAATCCATCATATCTCGAGAACTAGAACGTATACTCCTCTGATATTTGGAACATTCTATCTGGGGTATATGACCTTCTTGGAGGTGGCATACTATGCCAGCCGGACAAACAGTTCTCTCCTACTACAGGCGTCTTTCATTGAAACTAAAATCAGTCATATCTCAGGGCAGATGACGTACTCCTCTTAAATTTGGAACATTGTATCAGGTACATGACATTCTAGGAGGTGGCATGACATGACAGGCAGACGAGCAGTTCTCCTGTTTACAGGCGCCTTTCCTTAAAATTAAAGATCCATCATATCTCGAGAACTAGAATGTATACTCCTCTTAAATTTGGAAAATTGTATCAGGCGTACGCGACGACTAGGAGGCATGGCATGCCAGAGCAAACCTAAGTTCTCCTGTTACAGGCATCTTTCCTTAAAAATTAAAGTCCATCATATCTCGAGAACTAGAACGTATACTCCTCTGATATTTGGAACATTCTATCTGGTGTAGGCGTACATGATTTACATTCTAGGAGGTGGCATAGCATTTACAGGCAGACGAGCAGTTCTCTATTACAGGCGTCTATCTTAAAATTAAAGTCCATCATATCTCGAGAACTAGAATGTACTACTCTGATATTTGGGACATTCTATCAGGCGTATATGACATTCTTGGAGGTGCATACTATTACCAGGCAGACCACATGTTCTCCTGTACAGGCGTCTTTCCTTGAAACTAAAATCCATCATATCTCGAGAACAGAGAACGTACTCCCCTCTGATATTTGGAACATTCTATCTAGGGTATATGACCTTCTTGGAGGTGGCATGACTATGACAGGCAGACAAAACAGTTCTCCTACTACAGGCGCCTTTCATTAAAATTCGGTCCATCATATCTCCGAGAACTAGAATGACGTACTCTCTTAAATTTGGAACATTGTATGGGCGTACATGACATTCTAGGAGGTGGCTTGACATGACAGGCAGACGAGCAGTTCTCCTGTTACAGGCGCCTTTCCTCCTTAAAATTAAGTCCATGTATCTCAGGGCTAGATGTATACTCCTCTTAAATTTTGAACGTTATATCAGGCGTACATGACATTCCTAGGAGGGTGGCATAGCATGCCAGGCAGACCACAAGTTCTCCTGTTACAATAGTCTTTCCCTTAAATTAAAGTCCATCATACCTCGGAAACTAGAACGTATACTCCTCTGATATTTGGAACATTCTATCTGGTGTACTATGACCTTCTTGGAGGTGGCATACTATTCCAGGCGGACAAAACAGTTCTCCTACTACAGGCGTCTTTTCATTGAAATTAAGTCCATCATATCTCGAGAAATAGAAGGTATACTCCTCTTAAATTTGGAACATTGTATCAGGCGTACATGACATTCTAGGAGGTGGCATGTCACGACAGGCACACAGAAGTTCTCCTGTTACAGACGTCTTTCCTTAAAATTAAAGTCCATCATATCTCGAGAACTAGAATGTATACTCCTCTTAAATTTGGAAACATTTGTATCAGGGGTATATGACCTTTCTTAGAGGTGGCATACTATGCCAGACCACAAACAGTTCTCCTACTACAGGCGTCTTTCTTTAAACTAAAGTCGATCATATCTCGAGAACTGGGAATGTATACTCCTCTTAAATTTGGAACATTGTATCAGGGGTACACTTGACATTCCTAGGAGGTTCTCCTACAGGCGTGACATGAAACAGGCAGACCTCGAGCAGTTCTCCTGTTACTTCTTGTCAGGCGTCTTTCCTTAAAAGACGAAAGTCCATCATATCTCATAGAACTAGAATGTATACTCCTCTTAAATTTGGAACATTCTATCCAGGGGTATATGACATTCTAGGAGGTGGCATGGCATGCCAGGCAGAACCACAAGTTCTCCTGTTACAGGCGTCTTTCTTTGAAATTAAAGTCCATCATATCTCAAGAGAACTAGAGCAATATACTCCTCTTAAATTTGGAACATTCTATCAGGCGTATATGACATTCTAGGAGGTGGCATGGCATGCCAGACAGACAAGGAGTTCTCCTGTTACAGGCGTCTTTCCTTAAAAATTAAAGTCCATCATATCTCGAGAACTAGAGATGTATACTCCTCTTAAATTTGGAACATTGTATCAGGCGTACATGACATTCTAGGAGGGCATGGCATACCAGGCAGACCACAAGTTCTCCTGTTACAGGCGTCTTTCCTTAAAAAATTAAAGTCCATCATATCTCAAAGAACTAGAACGTATACTCCTCTTAGAATTTGGAACATTGTATCAGGCATATATTGACCTTCTAGGAGGTGGCATGGCATGCCAGGCGGACAAACAGTTCTCCTGTTACAGGCGTCTTTCCTTAAAACTAAGTCCATCATATCTCGAGAACTAGAACGTATACTCCTCTTAAATTTGGAACATTCTATCAGGCGTACATGACCTTTCTAGGGAGGTGGCATACTATGCCAGGCAGACCACAAGTTCTCCTACTACAGGCGTCTTTCATTGAAACTAAGTCGATCATATCTCGAGAACTAGATGACGTACTCCTCTTAAATTTGGAACATTGTGTCAGGGCGTACGTGACATTCTAGGAGGTGGCATGACATGCCAGGCAGACCTGAGCAGTTCTCCTGTACAGGCGCCTTTCCTTAAAATAAAGTCCATCATATCTCGAGAACTAGAACGTATACTCCTCTGATATTCGGGACATTCTATCTGGGCGTATATGACATTCTAGGAGGTGGCATACTATGCCAGCCGGACAAACAGTTCTCCTGTTACATTTCGTCTTTCATTAAAATTGGAGTCCAACATATCTCGAGAACGAGATGACGTACTCCTCTTAAATTTTGAACATTGTATCAGGGTACATGACATTCTAGGAGGTGGCATGACATTACAGGCCAGACAAGCAGTTCTCCTGTTACAGGCGTCTTTCCTTAAACTAAGTCCATCCTTATCTCGAGAACTAGAGATGACGTACTCCTCTTAAATTTGGAACATTGTATCAGGCGTACTAGTCATTCTAGGAGGTGGCATGGCATGCCAGGCAGACCACAAGTTCTCCTGTTACAGGCGTCTTTCCTTAAAATTAAAGTCCATCATATCTCGAGAACTAGAATGTATACTCCTCTTAAATTTGGAACATTGTATCAAAGGTACATGACATTCTAGGAGGTGGCATACCATGCCAAACAGACCTAAGTTCTCCTGTTTTAAAGGCGTCTTTCATTAAAATTAAAGTCCATCATATCTCGAGAACTAGAACGTATACTCCTCTGATATTTGGAACATTCTATCTGGGGTATATGGCCTTCTTGGAATTTGGCATACATGCCAGCCGGACAAACAGTTCTCCTCCTACAGGCGTCTTTCATTGAAACTAAGTCGATCTTATCTCGAAACAGGAAATGTATACTCCTCTTAAATTTGGAACATTGTATCAGGGGTACATGACATTCTAGGAGGTGGTATGGCATTGCCAGGCAGACCACAAGTTCTCCTGTTACAGGCGTCTTTCCTTAAAATTAAAGTCCATCATATCTCGAGAACTAGAATGTATACTCCTCTGATATTTGGAACATTGTATCAGGCGTATATGACCTTCTAGGAGGTGGCATGGCGTGCCAGCCGGACAAAAGTTCTCCTGTTACAGGCGTCTTTCATTTGAAACTAAAGTCCATCATATCTCGAGAACTAGAATGACGTACTCCTCTTAAATTTTGGAACATTGTATCAGGGTACATGACATTCTAGGAGGTGGCATGACATGCCAGGCAGACCACAGGATTCTCCTGTTACAGGCGCCTTTCCTTAAAATTAAAGTCCATCATATCTCGAGAACTGGGAGTAGTATACTCCTCTTAAATTTGGAACATTGTATCAGGCGTACGCGGCATTCTAGGAGGTATTTTGGAACATTCTATCTGGGGTATATGACCTTCTTGGAGGTGGCATACTATGCCAGCCGGACAAACAGTTCTCCTACTACAGGCGTCTTTCATTGAAACTTAAAGTCCATCATATCTCGAGAACTAGAATGTATACTCCTCTTAGAATTTGGAACATTGTATCAGGCGTACATGACATTCTAGGAGGTGGCATGGCATGCCAGGCAGACCACAAGTTCTCCTGTTACAGGCGTCTTTCCTTAAAATTAAAGTCCATCATATCTCGAGAACTAGAATGTATACTCCTCTTAAATTTGGAACATTCTATCAGGGGTATATGACATTCTAGGAGGTGGCATACTATGCCAGGCAGACAAACAGTTCTCCTACTACAGGCGTCTTTCCTTAAAACTAAGTCCATCATATCTCGAGAACTAGATGACGTACTCCTCTTAAATTTGGAACATTCTATCAGGGGTATATGACATTCTAGGAGGTGGCATACATGCCAGGCGGACAAACAGTTCTCCTGTTACAGGCGTCTTTCCTTGAAATTAAAGTCCATCATATCTCGAGAACTAGATGACGTACTCCTCTTAAATTTGGAACATTGTATCAGGGGTACATGACATTCTAGGAGGTGGCATGACATGCAGGCAGACAAACAGTTCTCCTGTTACAGGCGTCTTTCCTTAAAATAAAAGTCCATCATATCTCGAGAACTAGAATGTATACTCCTCTTAAATTTGGAACATTATCAGGCGTACATGACATTCTAGGAGGTGGCATGGCATGCCAGGCAGACCACAAGTTCTCCTGTTACAGGCGTCTTTCCTTAAAATTAAAGTCCATCATATCTCGAGAACTAGAATGTATACTCCTCTTAAATTTGGAACATTCTATCAGGCGTACATGACATTCTAGGAGGTGGCATACTATGCCAGGCAGACCAAAAGTTCTCTCTGTTACAGGCGTCTTTCCTTAAAATTAAAGTCCATCATATCTCGAGAACTAGAACGTACTCCTCTTAAATTTGGAACATTGTATCAGGGGTACATGACATTCTAGGAGGTGGCATGACATGCCAGGCAGACAAACAGTTCTCCTGTTACAGGCGTCTTTCCTTAAAATTAAAGTCCATCATATCTCGAGAACTAGAATGTATACTCCTCTTAAATTTGGAACATTATCAGGCGTACATGACATTCTAGGAGGTGGCATGGCATGCCAGGCAGACCAACAGTTCTCCTGTTACAGGCGTCTTTCCTTAAAATTAAAGTCCATCATATCTCGAGAACTAGAATGTATACTCCTCTTAAATTTGGAACATTCTATCAGGGGTACATGACATTCTAGGAGGTGGCATGGCATGCCAGGCCGGACAAACAGTTCTCCTGTTACAGGCGTCTTTCCTTAAAAACTAAAGTCCATCATATCTCGAGAACTAGAACGTATACTCCTCTTAAATTTGGAACATTGTATCAGGGGTACATGACATTCTAGGAGGTGGCATGGCATGCCAGGCAGACCACAAGTTCTCCTGTTACAGGCGTCTTTCCTTAAAATTAAAGTCCATCATATCTCGAGAACTAGAATGTATACTCCTCTTAAATTTGGAACATTGTATCAGGCGTACATGACATTCTAGGAGGTGGCATGGCATGCCAGGCAGACCAACAGTTCTCCTGTTACAGGCGTCTTTCCTTAAAATTAAAGTCCATCATATCTCGAGAACTAGAATGTATACTCCTCTTAAATTTGGAACATTCTATCAGGGGTATATGACATTCTAGGAGGTGGCATGGCATGCCAGGCAGACAAACAGTTCTCCTGTTACAGGCGTCTTTCCTTAAAAAAAGTCCATCATATCTCGAGAACTAGAATGTATACTCCTCTTAAATTTGGAACATTGTATCAGGGGTACATGACATTCTAGGAGGTGGCATGACATGCCAGGCAGACAAACAGTTCTCCTGTTACAGGCGTCTTTCCTTAAAATTAAAGTCCATCATATCTCGAGAACTAGAATGTATACTCCTCTTAAATTTGGAACATTGTATCAGGCGTACATGACATTCTAGGAGGTGGCATGGCATGCCAGGCAGACCACAGTTCTCCTGTTACAGGCGTCTTTCCTTAAAATTAAAGTCCATCATATCTCGAGAACTAGAATGTATACTCCTCTTAAATTTGGAACATTGTATCAGGCGTACATGACATTCTAGGAGGTGGCATGGCATGCCAGGCAGACCAGCAGTTCTCCTGTTACAGGCGTCTTTCCTTAAAATTAAAGTCCATCATATCTCGAGAACTAGAATGTATACTCCTCTTAAATTTGGAACATTCTATCAGGGGTACATGACATTCTAGGAGGTGGCATACTATGCCAGGCGGACAAACAGTTCTCCTGTTACAGGCGTCTTTCATTAAAATTAAAGTCCATCATATCTCGAGAACTAGAATGTATACTCCTCTTAAATTTGGAACATTGTATCAGGCGTACATGACATTCTAGGAGGTGGCATGACATGCCAGGCAGACCAGCAGTTCTCCTGTTACAGGCGTCTTTCCTTAAAATTAAAGTCCATCATATCTCGAGAACTAGAATGTATACTCCTCTTAAATTTGGAACATTGTATCAGGCGTACATGACATTCTAGGAGGTGGCATGGCATGCCAGGCAGACCAACAAGTTCTCCTGTTACAGGCGTCTTTCCTTAAAATTAAAGTCCATCATATCTCGAGAACTAGAACGTATACTCCTCTTAAATTTGGAACATTGTATCAGGGGTACATGACATTCTAGGAGGTGGCATGGCATGCCAGGCAGACCAGTTTCTCCTGTTACAGGCGTCTTTCCTTAAAATTAAAGTCCATCATATCTCGAGAACTAGAATGTATACTCCTCTTAAATTTGGAACATTGTATCAGGGGTACATGACATTCTAGGAGGTGGCATGGCATGCCAGGCAGACAAACAGTTCTCCTGTTACAGGCGTCTTTCCTTAAAATTAAAGTCCATCATATCTCGAGAACTAGAATGTATACTCCTCTTAAATTTGGAACATTGTATCAGGCGTACATGACATTCTAGGAGGTGGCATGGCATGCCAGGCAGACCACAAGTTCTCCTGTTACAGGCGTCTTTCCTTAAAATTAAAGTCCATCATATCTCGAGAACTAGAATGTATACTCCTCTTAAATTTGGAACATTGTATCAGGCGTACATGACATTCTAGGAGGTGGCATGGCATGCCAGGCAGACCAACAGTTCTCCTGTTACAGGCGTCTTTCCTTAAAATTAAAGTCCATCATATCTCGAGAACTAGAATGTATACTCCTCTTAAATTTGGAACATTGTATCAGGGGTACATGACATTCTAGGAGGTGGCATGGCATGCCAGGCAGACCAAGTTTCTCCTGTTACAGGCGTCTTTCCTTAAAATTAAAGTCCATCATATCTCGAGAACTAGAATGATACTACTCCTCTTAAATTTGGAACATTGTATCAGGGGTACATGACATTCTAGGAGGTGGCATGACATGCCAGGCAGGACAAACAGTTCTCCTGTTACAGGCGTCTTTCCTTAAAATTAAAGTCCATCATATCTCGAGAACTAGAATGTATACTCCTCTTAAATTTGGAACATTGTATCAGGGGTACATGACATTCTAGGAGGTGGCATGGCATGCCAGGCAGACAAACAGTTCTCCTGTTACAGGCGTCTTTCCTTAAAATTAAAGTCCATCATATCTCGAGAACTAGAATGTATACTCCTCTTAAATTTGGAACATTGTATCAGGGGTATATGACATTCTAGGAGGTGGCATGGCATGCCAGGCAGACCACAAGTTCTCCTGTTACAGGCGTCTTTCCAACATTCTATCAGGCGTACATGACATTCTAGGAGGTGGCATGACATGCCAGGCAGACCACAACAGGCGTCTTTCCTTAAAATTAAAGTCCATCATATCTCGAGAACTGTATGGAACCTCTCTGACTTGGAACCTCTCAGGTTTAAACACCCAAGCAGACGCCA
>JAUCMO010000305.1:0-14480 GCA_032399605.1 Melipona beecheii | reverse complement strand
ACACACCACACACATGCCACACACACACACACACACACACACACACAACAACAAACAACCTTTTTTTTTTTTTTTTTTTTTTAAGAAGTATTTTTCATGCCAATCTCGAATGTCATGCGCGTACGCCCGGATATAGCTAGAAGGCAGCGGGCACCAGCCGCCGCGGTGAGTGCGCGCCCGGCGCGTCAGCAAGGGTTATCGCGTACTGGTAGGAAATTTCAGGCTCGCCTCCACGCCGCATGCTAAATGTTCCAAATTCAAGTGAGTGTATTATCTCTAGTTCTCAGATATGATGCAGGACTCTTAATTTTAGCAGCGCTCAAAATGGTGACCTCATTCAGCCTGCAAAGCACCTCCTAGAAATGTCTTCTGTACCCCAATTTAAGAGGAGTATACATCTAGTTCTCGAGATATGATGGACTTAATTTTAAGGAAAGACGCCTGTAACAGGAGAACTGTTTGTCCGCCTGGCATGTCATGCCACCTCCTAGAATGTCATGTACCCCTGATAGAATGTTCCAAATTTAAGAGGAGTACGTCATTCTAGTTCTCGAGATATGATGGACTTAGTTTTAAGGAAAGACGCCTGTAGTAGGAGAACTGCCCGTCTGCCTGGCATGTCATGCCACCCTCCAAGAATGTCATGTACCCCTGATAGAATGTTCCAAATTTAAGAGGAGTATACATTCTAGTTCTCGAGATATGATGGACTTTAATTTTAAGGAAAGACGCCTGTAACAGGAGAACTGCTTGTCTGCCTGGCATGCCATGCCACCTCCTAGAATGTCATGTGTACGCCTGATACAATGTTCCAAATTTAAGAGGAGTATACATTCTAGTTCTCGAGATATGATGGACTTTAATTTTAAGGAAAGACGCCTGTAACAGGAGAACTTGTGGTCTGCCTGGCATGCCATGCCACCTCCTAGAATGTCATGTACGCCTGATACAATGTTCCAAATTTAAGAGGAGTATACATTCTAGTTCTCGAGATATGATGGACTTTAATTTTAAGGAAAGACGCCTGTAACAGGAGAACTGCTTGTCTGCCTGGCATGTCATGCCACCTCCTAGAATGTCATGTACCCCTGATACAATGTTCCAAATTTAAGAGGAGTATACATTCTAGTTCTCGAGATATGATGGACTTTAATTTTAAGGAAAGACGCCTGTAACAGGAGAACTGTTTGTCTGCCTGGCATGTCATGCCACCTCCTAGAATGTCATGTACGCCTGATACAATGTTCCAAATTTAAGAGGAGTATACATTCTAGTTCTCGAGATATGATGGACTTTAATTTTAAGGAAAGACGCCTGTAACAGGAGAACTGTTGGTCTGCCTGGCATGCCATGCCACCTCCTAGAATGTCATGTACCCCTGATACAATGTTCCAAATTTAAGAGGAGTATACATTCTAGTTCTCGAGATATGATGGACTTTAATTTTAAGGAAAGACGCCTGTAACAGGAGAACTTGTGGTCTGCCTGGCATGTCATGCCACCTCCTAGAATGTCATGTACGCCTGATACAATGTTCCAAATTTAAGAGGAGTATACATTCTAGTTCTCGAGATATGATGGACTTTAATTTTAAGGAAAGACGCCTGTAACAGGAGAACTGTGGTCTGCCTGGCATGTCATGCCACCTCCTAGAATGTCATGTACCCCTGATACAATGTTCCAAATTTAAGAGGAGTATACATTCTAGTTCTCGAGATATGATGGACTTTAATTTTAAGGAAAGACGCCTGTAACAGGAGAACTGCTTGTCCGTCTGCCTGGCATGCCATGCCACCTCCTAGAATGTCATGTACCCCTGATACAATGTTCCAAATTTAAGAGGAGTATACATTCTAGTTCTCGAGATATGATGGACTTTAATTTTAAGGAAAGACGCCTGTAACAGGAGAACTGTGTGGTCTGCCTGGCATGTCATGCCACCTCCTAGAATGTCATATACCCCTGATAGAATGTTCCAAATTTAAGAGGAGTATACATTCTAGTTCTCGAGATATGATGGACTTTAATTTTAAGGAAAGACGCCTGTAACAGGAGAACTTGTGGTCTGCCTGGCATGCCATGCCACCCTCCTAGAATGTCATGTACCCCTGATACAATGTTCCAAATTTAAGAGGAGTATACATTCTAGTTCTCGAGATATGATGGACTTTAATTTTAAGGAAAGACGCCTGTACAGGAGAACTGTTTGTCTGTCTGCCTGTCATGTCATGCCACCTCCTAGAATGTCATGTACCCCTGATACAATGTTCCAAATTTAAGAGGAGTACGTCATCTAGTTCTCGAGATATGATCGACTTAGTTTTAATGAAAGACGCCTGTAGTAGGAGAACTGTTTGTCCGGCTGGCATAGTATGCCACCTCCAAGAAGGTCATATACCCCTGATAGAATGTTCCAAATATCAGAGGAGTATACGTTCTAGTTCTCGAGATATGATGGACTTTAATTTTTATGAAAGACGCCTGTAACAGGAGAACTTGTGGTCTGCCTGGCATGCCATGCCACCTCCTAGAATGTCATGTACGCCTGATACAATGTTCCAAATTTAAGAGGAGTATACATTCTAGTTCTCGAGATATGATGGACTTTAATTTTAAGGAAAGACCTGTAACAGGAGAACTTGTGGTCTGCCTGGCATGCCATGCCACCTCCTAGAATGTCATGTACGCCTGATACAATGTTCCAAATTTAAGAGGAGTATACATTCTAGTTCTCGAGATATGATGGACTTTAATTTTAAGGAAAGGCGCCTGTAACAGGAGAACTGCCTGTCTGCCTGTCATGTCATGCCACCTCCTAGAATGTCATGTACCCCTGATACAATGTTCCAAATTTAAGAGGAGTACGTCATCTCGTTTCTCGAGATATGATCGACTTAGTTTCAATGAAAGACGCCTGTAGTAGAGAACTGTTTGTTGTACGCCTGATACAATGTTCCAAATTTAAGAGGAGTATACATTCTAGTTCTCGAGATATGATGGACTTTAATTTTAAGGAAAGACGCCTGTAACAGGAGAACTTGTGGTCTGCCTGGCATGCCATGCCACCTCCTAGAATGTCATGTACGCCTGATACAATGTTCCAAATTTAAGAGGAGTATACATTCTAGTTCTCGAGATATGATGGACTTTAATTTTAAGGAAAGACGCCTGTAACAGGAGAACTTGTCGTCTGCCTGTCATGTCATGCCACCTCCTAGAATGTCATGTACCCCTGATACAATGTTCCAAATTTAAGAGGAGTATACATTCTAGTTCTCGAGATATGATGGACTTAGTTTCAATGAAAGACGCCTGTAGTAGGAGAACTGTTTGTCCGGCTGGCATAGTATGCCACCTCCAAGAAGGTCATATACCCCTGATAGAATGTTCCAAATTTCAGAGGAGTATACATTCTAGTTCTCGAGATATGATGGACTTTAATTTTAAGGAAAGACGCCTGTAACAGGAGAACTTGTGGTCTCCGCCTGGCATGCCATGCCACCTCCTAGAATGTCATGTACGCCTGATACAATGTTCCAAATTTAAGAGGAGTATACATTCTAGTTCTCGAGATATGATGGACTTTAATTTTAAGGAAAGACGCCTGTAACAGGAGAACTTGTGGTCTGCCTGGCATGCCATGCCACCTCCTAGAATGTCATGTACGCCTGATACAATGTTCCAAATTTAAGAGGAGTATACATTCTAGTTCTCGAGATATGATGGACTTTAATTTTAAGGAAAGACGCCTGTAACAGGAGAACTGTTGTCTGCCTGGCATGTCATGCCACCTCCTAGAATGTCATGTACCCCTGATACAATGTTCCAAATTTAAGAGGAGTATACATTCTAGTTCTCGAGATATGATGGACTTTAATTTTAAGGAAAGACGCCTGTAACAGGAGAACTGTTTGTCCGCCTGGCATGCCATGCCACCTCCTAGAATGTCATGTACCCCTGATAGAATGTTCCAAATTTAAGAGGAGTATACATTTCTAGTTCTCGAGATATGATGGACTTTAATTTTAAGGAAAGACGCCTGTAACAGGAGAACTTGTGGTCTGCCTGGCATGCCATGCCACCTCCTAGAATGTCATGTACGCCTGATACAATGTTCCAAATTTAAGAGGAGTATACATTCTAGTTCTCGAGATATGATGGACTTTAATTTTAAGGAAAGACGCCTGTAACAGGAGAACTGCTTGGTCTGCCTGGCATGTCATGCCACCTCCTAGAATGTCATGTACCCCTGATACAATGTTCCAAATTTAAGAGGAGTATACATTCTAGTTCTCGAGATATGATGGACTTTAATTTTAAGGAAAGACGCCTGTAACAGGAGAACTTGTTTGTCTGGCTGGCATGTATGCCACCTCCTAGAATGTCATGTACCCCTGATACAATGTTCCAAATTTAAGAGGAGTATACATTCTAGTTCTCGAGATATGATGGACTTTAATTTTAAGGAAAGACGCCTGTAACAGGAGAACTGTTGTGGTCTGCCTGGCATGCCATGCCACCTCCTAGAATGTCATGTACGCCTGATACAATGTTCCAAATTTAAGAGGAGTATACATTCTAGTTCTCGAGATATGATGGACTTTAATTTTAAGGAAAGACGCCTGTAACAGGAGAACTTGTGGTCTGCCTGGCATGCCATGCCACCTCCTAGAATGTCATGTACGCCTGATACAATGTTCCAAATTTAAGAGGAGTATACATTCTAGTTCTCGAGATATGATGGACTTTAATTTTAAGGAAAGACGCCTGTAACAGGAGAACTGCTGGTCTGCCTGGCATGTCATGCCACCTCCTAGAATGTCATGTACCCCTGATACAATGTTCCAAATTTAAGAGGAGTACGTCATTCTAGTTCTCGAGATATGATGGACTTTAGTTTCAATGAAAGACGCCTGTAACAGGAGAACTGTTTGGTCTGCCTGGCATGCCATGCCACCTCCTAGAATGTCATATGTACCCCTGATAGAATGTTCCAAATTTAAGAGGAGTATACATTCTAGTTCTCGAGATATGATGGACTTTAATTTTAAGGAAAGACGCCTGTAACAGGAGAACTTGTGGTCTGCCTGGCATGCCATGCCACCTCCTAGAATGTCATGTACGCCTGATACAATGTTCCAAATTTAAGAGGAGTATACATTCTAGTTCTCGAGATATGATGGACTTTAATTTTAAGG
This sequence comes from Melipona beecheii, assembly GCA_032399605.1. Lineage (NCBI taxonomy): Eukaryota > Metazoa > Arthropoda > Insecta > Hymenoptera > Apidae > Melipona > Melipona beecheii. The sequence goes on along the minus strand of JAUCMO010000305.1, from coordinate 9,282 downwards.
AAAGACGCCTGTAACAGGAGAACTTGTGGTCTGCCTGGCATGCCATGCCACCTCCTAGAATGTCATGTACGCCTGATACAATGTTCCAAATTTAAGAGGAGTATACATTCTAGTTCTCGAGATATGATGGACTTTAATTTTAAGGAAAGACGCCTGTAACAGGAGAACTGCTGTGGTCTGCCTGGCATGCCATGCCACCTCCTAGAATGTCATGTACGCCTGATACAATGTTCCAAATTTAAGAGGAGTATACATTCTAGTTCTCGAGATATGATGGACTTTAATTTTAAGGAAAGACGCCTGTAACAGGAGAACTGCTTTGTCTGCCTGGCATGCCATGCCACCTCCTAGAATGTCATATACCCCTGATACAATGTTCCAAATTTAAGAGGAGTATACATTCTAGTTCTCGAGATATGATGGACTTTAATTTTAAGGAAAGACGCCTGTAACAGGAGAACTGTTTGGTCCGCCTGGCATGCCATGCCACCTCCAAGAATGTCATATACGCCTGATAGAATGTTCCAAATTTAAGAGGAGTATACATTCTAGTTCTCGAGATATGATGGACTTTAATTTTAAGGAAAGACGCCTGTAACAGGAGAACTTTTGGTCTGCCTGGCATGCCATGCCACCTCCTAGAATGTCATGTACGCCTGATACAATGTTCCAAATTTAAGAGGAGTATACATTCTAGTTCTCGAGATATGATGGACTTTAATTTTAAGGAAAGACGCCTGTAACAGGAGAACTTGTGGTCTGCCTGGCATGCCATGCCACCTCCTAGAATGTCATGTACGCCTGATACAATGTTCCAAATTTAAGAGGAGTATACATTCTAGTTCTCGAGATATGATGGACTTTAATTTTAAGGAAAGACGCCTGTAACAGGAGAACTGTGGTCTGCCTGGCATGTCATGCCACCTCCTAGAATGTCATGTACGCCTGATACAATGTTCCAAATTTAAGAGGAGTATACATTCTAGTTCTCGAGATATGATGGACTTTAATTTTAATGAAAGACGCCTGTAACAGGAGAACTGTTTGTCCGGCTGGCATGTATGCCACCTCCTAGAATGTCATGTACCCCTGATAGAATGTTCCAAATTTAAGAGGAGTATACGTCTTCTAGTTCTCGAGATATGATGGACTTTAATTTTAAGGAAAGACGCCTGTAACAGGAGAACTTGTGGTCTGCCTGGCATGCCATGCCACCTCCTAGAATGTCATGTACGCCTGGATAGAAATGTTCCAAATTTCAGAGGTGTACACATCTCTAGTTCTCGAGATATGATGGACTTTAATTTTAAGGGAAAGGCGCCTGTACAGGAGAACTGCTCTGGTCTGCCCGTCAACAAGTGTCATGCCACCTCCTAGAATGTCATGTACCCCTTTTCGATATTAATGTTCCAAACTTAAGAGGAGTATACGTCATCTAGTTCGAGATATGATGGACTTAGTTTCAATGAAAGACGCCTGTAGTAGAGAACTTGTTGTCTGCCTGGCATAGTATGCCACTCCAAGAAGGTGTAGCACCCCCAGATACAATGTTCCAAATTTGGTCATAGGAGTGTATGTTATTCTAGTTCTCGAGATAAGATGGACTTTAATTTTAAGGAAAGACGCCCTGTAACAGGAGAACTTGTGGTCTGCCTGGTACATGCCACCTCCTAGAATGTCATGTACGCCTGATACAATGTTCCAAATTTAAGAGAGTATACATTCTAGTTCTCGAGATAAGGATGGACTTTAATTTTAAGGAAAGACGCCTGTAACAGGAGAACTTGTGGTCTGCCTGGCATGCCATGCCACCTCCTAGAATGTCATGTACGCCTGATACAATGTTCCAAATTTAAGAGGAGTATACATTCTAGTTCTCGAGATATGATGGACTTTAATTTTAAGGAAAGACGCCTGTAACAGGAGAACTGCTGGTCTGCCTGGCATGCCATGCCACCTCCTAGAATGTCATGTACCCCTGATACAATGTTCCAAATTTAAGAGGAGTATACATTCTAGTTCTCGAGATATGATGGACTTTAATTTTAATGAAAGACGCCTGTAACAGGAGAACTGTTTGTCTGGCTGGCATAGTATGCCACCTCCTAGAATGTCATATACCCCTGATAGAATGTTCCAAATTTCAGAGGAGTATACGTTCTAGTTCTCGAGATATGATGGACTTTAATTTTAAGGAAAGACGCCTGTAACAGGAGAACTGTGTGGTCCGCCTGGCATGCCATGCCACCTCCTAGAATGTCATGTACGCCTGATAGAATGTTCCAAATTTAAGAGGAGTATACATTCTAGTTCTCGAGATATGATGGACTTTAATTTTAAGGAAAGACGCCTGTAACAGGAGAACTTGTGGTCTGCCTGGCATGCCATGCCACCTCCTAGAATGTCATGTACGCCTGATAGAATGTTCCAAATTTAAGAGGAGTATACATTCTAGTTCTCGAGATATGATGGACTTTAATTTTAAGGAAAGACGCCTGTAACAGGAGAACTGCTTGTGTCTGCCTGGCATGTCATGCCACCTCCTAGAATGTCATGTACCCCTGATACAATGTTCCAAATTTAAGAGGAGTACGTCATCTAGTTCTCGAGATATGATGGACTTAGTTTTAATGAAAGACGCCTGTAGTAGGAGAACTGTTTGTCCGGCTGGCATAGTATGCCACCTCCAAGAAGGTCATATACCCCTGATAGAATGTTCCAAATATCAGAGGAGTATACGTTCTAGTTCTCGAGATATGATGGACTTTAATTTTAAGGAAAGACGCCTGTAACAGGAGAACTTGTGGTCTGCCTGGCATGCCATGCCACCTCCTAGAATGTCATGTACGCCTGATACAATGTTCCAAATTTAAGAGGAGTATACATTCTAGTTCTCGAGATATGATGGACTTTAATTTTAAGGAAAGACGCCTGTAACAGGAGAACTGTTTGTCTGCCTGGCATGTCATGCCACCTCCTAGAATGTCATATACGCCTGATACAATGTTCCAAATTTAAGAGGAGTATACATTCTAGTTCTCGAGATATGATGGACTTTAATTTTAAGGAAAGACGCCTGTAACAGGAGAACTGTTTGTCTGCCTGGCATGTATGCCACCTCCTAGAATGTCATGTACCCCTGATACAATGTTCCAAATTTAAGAGGAGTATACATCTAGTTCTCGAGATATGATGGACTTTAATTTTAAGGAAAGACGCCTGTAGTAGGAGAACTTGTGGTCCGGCTGGCATGCCATGCCACCTCCAAGAAGGTCATATACGCCTGATAGAATGTTCCAAATTTAAGAGAGGAGTATACGTTCTAGTTCTCGAGATATGATGGACTTTAATTTTAAGGAAAGACGCCTGTAACAGGAGAACTTGTGGTCTGCCTGGCATGCCATGCCACCTCCTAGAATGTCATGTACGCCTGATACAATGTTCCAAATTTAAGAGGAGTATACATTCTAGTTCTCGAGATATGATGGACTTTAATTTTAAGGAAAGACGCCTGTAAAAGGAGAACTTGTGGTCTGCCTGGCATGCCATGCCACCTCCTAGAATGTCATGTACGCCTGATACAATGTTCCAAATTTAAGAGGAGTATACATTCTAGTTCTCGAGATATGATGGACTTTAATTTTAAGGAAAGACGCCTGTAACAGGAGAACTTGTGGTCTGCCTGGCATGTCATGCCACCTCCTAGGAATGTCATGTACGCCTGATACAATGTTCCAAATTTAAGAGGAGTATCATTCTAGTTCTCGAGATGATCGACTTTGGTTTCAATGAAAGACGCATATAGCAACAGGAGAACTTGTGGTCTAGCTGGCCATGCCATGCCTCCTAAGAAGGTCATGTACCCCGGATACAATGTTCCAAATTTAAGAGGAGTTATACATTCTAGTTCTCAAGATAAGATGGACTTTTAATTTTAGGAAAGACACCCAACAGGAGAACTTATGGTCTGCCTGGCATGCCATGCCACCTCCTAGAATATGTCATAGTACGCCTGATACAATGTTCCAATTTAAGAGGAGTATACCTTCTAGTTCTCGAGATATGATGACATTTTAAGGAAAGACGCCTGTAATAGGAGAACTTGTTGTCTGCCTGGTATAGTATGCCACCTCTAGAATGTCATGTACGCCTGATACATGTTCAAATTTCAGAGGAGTATATATTCTAGTTCTCGAGATAAGGATGGACTTTAATTTTTAAGAGGAAAGACATGTAACAGGAGAACTTGTGGTCTGCCTGGCATGCCATGCTACACTCCTAGAATGTCATGTACGCCTGATACAATGTTCCAAATTTAAGGGTGTATACATTCTAGTTCTCGAGATATGATGGACTTTAATTTTGGAAAGGCGCCTGTAACAGGAGAACTGCTCGTCTGCCTGTCATTCATGCCACCTCCTAGAATGCTCATAAAAATTCTGATACAATGTTCCAAATTTTAAAGGAGTAATGTCATTTCGTTCTCGAGATAAGGATCGACTTGTTTCAATGAAAGACGCTGTAGTAGGAGAACTGGTTTTGTCCGGCTGGCTAGTATGCCACCTCCAAGAAGGTCATATACCCCTGATAGAATGTTTAAATATCAGAGGAGTATACGTTCTAGTTCTCGAGATACTGATGGACTTTAATTTTACGGAAAGACGCCTTTTAAACAGGAGAACTTGTGGTCAGCCTGGCATGTCATGCCCCTCCTAGAATGTCATGTACCCCTGATACATTGTTCCAAATTTAAGAGGAGTATACATTCTAGTTCTCGAGATATGATGGACTTTAATTTTAAGGAAAGACGCCTGTAACAGGAGAACTGTTTGTCTGCCTGGCATGTCATGCCACCTCCTAGAATGTCATATACGCCTGATACAATGTTCCAAATTTAAGAGGAGTATACATTCTAGTTCTCGAGATATGATGGACTTTAATTTTAAGGAAAGACGCCTGTAACAGGAGAACTTGTGGTCTGCCTGGCATGCCATGCCACCTCCTAGAATGTCATGTACGCCTGATACAATGTTCCAAATTTAAGAGGAGTATACATTCTAGTTCTCGAGAGATATGATGGACTTTAATTTTAAGGAAAGACGCCTGTAACAGGAGAACTTGTGGTCTGCCTGGCATGCCATGCCACCTCCTAGAATGTCATGTACGCCTGATACAATGTTCCAAATTTAAGAGGAGTATACATTCTAGTTCTCGAGATATGATGGACTTTAATTTTAAGGAAAGACGCCTTAGTAGGAGAACTGTTTGCCTGGCTGGCTAGTATGCCACCTCCAAGAAGGTCATATACCCTGATAGAATGTGTTCCAAAATATCGATGAGTATACCCTTCTAGTTCTCGAGATATGGGACTTAGTTTTAAGGAAAGACGCCTGTAACAGGAGGAACTTGGTCCAGCTGGCATAGTATATGCCACCCTCCTAGGAATGTCATGTACGCCTGATAGAATGTACCAAATATAAGAGGAGCATAAGCATTCAAGTTCTCGAGATATGATGGACTTTAATTTTAAGAATGACGCCTGTAACAGGAGAACTGCTCGTCTGCGCCGGCAGTCGTCATGCCACCTCATAGAATGCCGCCAAAACCCCTACAAATGCCCCAAATTTAAGAGGAGTACGTCATCTCGTTCTCGGTGATATGACTGACTTGAAGTTTCACCGGAAAAGACGCCCGTAGTAGGAGAACTGCTCTGTCCGGGGCTGGCATAGTACGCCACCTAAGAGGGGCATATACGCCTGATACAATGTTCCAAATTTAAGAGGAGTATACATTCTAGTTCTCGAGATATGATGGACTTTAATTTTAAGGAAAGACGCCTGTAACAGGAGAACTGCTCGTCTGCCTGGCATGTCATGCCACCTCCTAGAATGTCATGTACCCCTGATACAATGTTCCAAATTTAAGAGGAGTACGTCATCTCTAGTTCTCGAGATATGATGGACTTTAGTTTTAATGAAAGACGCCTGTAGTAGGAGAACTGTTTGTCCGGCTGGCATAGTATGCCACCTCCAAGAATGTCATATACCCCTGATAGAATGTTCCAAATTTCAGAGGAGTATACATCTCTAGTTCTCGAGATATGATGGACTTTAATTTTAAGGAAAGACGCCTGTACAGGAGAACTGCTGGTCTGCCTGGCATGCCATGCCACCTCCTAGAATGTCATGTACGCCTGATACAATGTTCCAAATTTAAGAGGAGTATACATTCTAGTTCTCGAGATATGATGGACTTTAGTTTCAACGAAAGATGCCTGTAGTAGGAGAACTGCCTTCGTCTGCCTGGCATAGTATGCCACCTCCTAGAATGTCAAGTGTACCCCTGATAGAATGCAAGTTCCAAATTTAGAGGAGTATAAGCATTTCTAGTTCTCGAGATATGATCAATTTAGTTTTGAATGAAAGACGCCTGTACAGGAGAGAACTGTTTGTCCGGCTGGCATGCCATGCCACCTCCTTAGGAATGTCAGTGTATACCCTGATAATGTTCCAAAATATCAGAGGAGCATATATCTGCCCTTTAGATATGATGGACTCTTTAATTTTAAGGAAAAAGACGCCTGTAGTAGGAGAATCCTTTGTCCAGCTGGCATAGTATGTGCCACCTAGAAATGAAGGTCATGTAACTTTGATAGAATGTTCCAAATATCAGAGGATTATACATTCTAGTTCCGAGATATGATGGACTTTAATTTTAAGGAAAGACGCCTGTAACAGGAGAACTGCCTGTCTGCCTGTGATGTCATGCCACCTCTAGAATGTCATGTATTTCTGATACAATGTTCCAAATTCTTAAGAGGAGTAATGCGTCATCTGCTCCGAGATATGACTGACTAAGTTTTAGCCGAAAGACGCCTGTAGTAGGAGTGAACTTGGTTTCCCTGTCTTGGCTGGCATATATGCCACCCAAGAAGGTCATATAACCTCTGATAGAATGCTCCAAATATCAGAGGAGTACACCTTCTAGTTCTCGAGATATGATGGACTTTAATTTAAGGGGAGACGGCCTGCACAGGAGATCTTGGTCTGGCCTGGCATGCCATGCCACCCTCCTAGAATGTCACGCCTGATACAATGTTCCAAATTTAAGAGAGGAGCATACATTCAAGTTCTCGAGATATGATGGACTTTAATTTTAAGGAAAGACGCCTGTAACAGGAGAACTGCTCGTCTGCGTGGCACGCCGCTACCTCCTAGAATGTCATGTACCCTGATACAATGTTCCATACATCACTTAAGAGGAGTACGTCATCTCGTTCTCGAGATATGATGGACTTTAGTTTTAAGGAAAGACGCCTGTAACAGGAGAACTGTTTGTCCGGCTGGCATAGTATGCCACCTCCAAGAAGTCATATACCCTGATAGAATGTTCCAAATATCAGAGGAGTATACATTCTAGTTCTCGAGATATGATGGACTTTAATTTTAAGGAAAGACGCCTGTAACAGGAGAACTTGTGGTCTGCCTGGCATGCCATGCCACCTCCTAGAATGTCATGTACGCCTGATACAATGTTCCAAATTTAAGAGGAGTATACATTCTAGTTCTCGAGATATGATGGACTTTAATTTTAAGGAAAGACGCCTGTAACAGGAGAACTGCTGTCTGCCTGGCATGTCATGCCACCTCCTAGAATGTCATGTACCCCTGATACAATGTTCCAAATTTAAGAGGAGTATACATCTAGTTCTCGAGATATGATGGACTTTAATTTTAAGGAAAGACGCCTGTAACAGGAGAACTGTTTGTCTGCCTGGCATAGTATGCCACCTCCTAGAATGTCATATACCCCTGATAGAATGTTCCAAATTTAAGAGGAGTATACATTCTAGTTCTCGAGATATGATGGACTTTAATTTTAAGGAAAGACGCCTGTAACAGGAGAACTTGTGGTCTGCCTGGCATGCCATGCCACCTCCTAGAATGTCATGTACGCCTGATACAATGTTCCAAATTTAAGAGGAGTATACATTCTAGTTCTCGAGATATGATGGACTTTAATTTTAAGGAAAGACGCCTGTAACAGGAGAACTTGTGGTCTGCCTGGCATGCCATGCCACCTCCTAGAATGTCATGTACGCCTGATACAATGTTCCAAATTCTAAGAGGAGTATACATTCTAGTTCTCGAGATATGATGGACTTTAATTTTAAGGAAAGACGCCTGTAACAGGAGAACTGCTCGTCTGCCTGTCATGTCATGCCACCTCCTAGAATGTCATGTACCCTGATACAATGTTCCAAATTTAAGAGGAGTACGTCATCTCTAGTTCTCGAGATATGATCGACTTAGTTTCAATGAAAGACGCCTGTAGTAGGAGAACTGTTTGTCCGGCTGGCATAGTATGCCACCTCCAAGAAGGTCATATACCCCTGATAGAATGTTCCAAATATCAGAGGAGTATACGTTCTAGTTCTCGAGATATGATGGACTTTAATTTTAAGGAAAGACGCCTGTAACAGGAGAACTTGTGGTCTGCCTGGCATGCCATGCCACCTCCTAGAATGTCATGTACGCCTGATACAATGTTCCAAATTTAAGAGGAGTATACATTCTAGTTCTCGAGATATGATGGACTTTAATTTTAAGGAAAGACGCCTGTAACAGGAGAACTGTTGGTCTGCCTGGCATGCCATGCCACCTCCTAGAATGTCATGTACGGAGTATACATTCTAGTTCTCGAGATATGATGGACTTTAATTTTAAGGAAAGACGCCTGTAACAGGAGAACTTGTGGTCTGCCTGGCATGCCATGCCACCTCGTAACAGGAGAACTTGTGGTCTGCCTGGCATGCCATGCCACCTCCTAGAATGTCATGTACGCCTGATACAATGTTCCAAATTTAAGAGGAGTATACATTCTAGTTCTCGAGATATGATGGACTTTAATTTTAAGGAAAGACGCCTGTAACAGGAGAACTTGTGGTCTGCCTGGCATGCCATGCCACCTCCTAGAATGTCATGTACGCCTGATACAATGTTCCAAATTTAAGAGGAGTATACATTCTAGTTCTCGAGATATGATGGACTTTAATTTTTAAGGAAAGGCGCCTGTAACAGGAGAACTGCTCGTCTGCCTGTCATGTCATGCCACCTCCTAGAATGTCATGTACCCCTGATACAATGTTCCAAATTTAAGAGGAGTACGTCATCTCGTTCTCGAGATATGATCGACTTAGTTTCAATGAAAGACGCCTGTAGTAGGAGAACTGTTTGTCCGGCTGGCATAGTATGCCACCTCCAAGAAGGTCATATACCCCAG
>JAUCMO010000303.1:0-42834 GCA_032399605.1 Melipona beecheii | reverse complement strand
TAGTAGTTCCGTACCACAGAAGTATGCACTACATTTCGTCCTCATGTATTAAATATGCACCAGTGAGAAAGTTCATGATAGTTGTTTATTTTTTTTTTTTAAGAATTGTATAACCATCCTTTTTGGAAACGAATGTATAAAAATGTAATATCAGAAAATTTTTCTGTTGTCAGGAAGAATATTTTCAAATTTGTAATAAAACGCATAAGTCAAGAAAAAAAAATAACGCATAAGTCAAAAAAAAAAGTTTGGTCCACAACTACCAACGTGCTACTCAGTTCTCAGTCTTTCTTTCTCTCTCTAATACTGATATATACAGGTACTTCGGATGTCGTGTACAATTTTTTGTACACGTTAATACTGAGAGGTTAGGAGGTGGATGGGGGAAGCTGGTTAAACCTCGGCAAGGTACTCCACCAAGGAGACAGTGCGCCACCCGCAGTCCTCCAAATACTTGCGAGAGGCGTGAACACCTTCCACCCCTTCCAGGTAGGAGCAGTCCTGGAAGGAGAATGGCATCCTTGGTTTTTCACTCTACACGGGAGAAGAAGAAGCTCCAGCGGTTCTTTGGAGTCCCTCTTCACGGCCTTGATGATGGTGGCCAGCAACCACTTCCTCGCTGATCCCTGAGTAGCACCGGACCACACAGGCACATGCTACTTATTTTTTCTTATATAGTAACTGAGTCTTTCAAACGACCACTAGCAGAAAGTTCGTAGGAGACCGTGGCTCTCCCTAATTGTTGACATCCTAGGAGAACGTACTATAAATAACAAGTCCTAGTAATTGCTCACATGGTAAGAATGTAGAACAAATATCTTCCTGCAAACGAATATCAGAAATTCTAGTGCCAGAAAAAAATTTTTGCCTTGAGGACGAATATATTATATGTTCTAACAAAATTGTAAAGAAAAGGAATATGATGGACGAGTCAAAAACGAGGTGGTGTAATTATTACTATTACAGTTTTATTTGGAATGTCTCAAATGTCTTAAGTAGGAACTTCCTAACCTTCGGAATGATTTTTGAATATTTTTTGCAATGTGTGAATTACGAGATTGGTTGAAATGTATGAAATTAGAAACCTGCTGTAACTTTGGTTATTAAAAATTTCCCATGAAAAGAGACGTCTCAATTTCTATGTCCAGCTATCCACCTTCCAAATACTCTGTTTTATTACGTACCCTTATATAAAAATTATGTTATATACAAGGTGAATATATCAGTATACCTTGTATCCTTTCAGGGTAGAATAACTGGGAAAAGAAATTGTAGAAGCCCTCCTCCTTCCCCCCTCATTAGTTTCGTGCCGTACAGGAGATGGTCCCTCCGTTCAAATTTCTGTTTCTTAGGGAAGTAAATTTTTATTATCTAAATAGTTCCGGACCACAAATGTATATACCATTCTTATATATTGAACCTAATCATTTTTCACTGTTATATCATAAGAACTTATATCGTAAGAAGTTGTACTGTAAGAATAGTGTAAGCATTTTCCTGGAAACGAATGTACACAATTTTTATGTCCGCCGGATACTTTGAAATTTTTGTAATACAATGGTCAGGAGTCAAAACGTGTGGTCCATTATCGCTGCTACAGGGACAAGGGCTTATTATGCTATCCTTGAAGTTGGAGGGACTGAGAGATTGAATTGTAGATGAACTCCGCGTGATTTTCTCCTCTACCTCGACGCGGATCGTCTGCGCAAATCATTGGTTATCCACTTTCCCATTGTTACCTGAGTAGCACCGGACCACACAGGTATACGTATCGTTAATGTATCAAAACCTAGAAATAAACATGTACTAGCGAGGATGTCATGCGTATATGGCTCCTAATTATTGTTCACCATTTCATCGTAAATCTAGCATCAGTACTTTTTTGTAAACAAATCTACAACGATCTAATGTCCGTAAATGTTCCTGTAAAAAAAGCATTATATTTTGTAATTGTTAATAAGGTTTTAAAGAAATATACCATGAAAAATAATAATGTATCCAATTATTACTACACTTATTTGAAATGTCTGAGATTGAGAAGTTTCTATCAACCTTGGAGGTGACTAGTCTCTATCTTCGTAATCAATTTTCCACTTTCCAGAGTGAGAAATTTCCTTATCCTCATTTCTGTCAAAGTAAAGAAAAATGTGGGAGAGGAAACTGAAGATAAACCTATATTAGAAGTGCGCTGTGAAAATGATAACGAAATCGACGAAAAGCACTGCGCCAAAAGTAGACAAGTAAGTAGACGAGTAATAAAATTTTATGCAGTGTCGTGTTTATTGGGAAAATAAGTTATTTTCGGTGAGAAACTTTGCCGTTGGATAAAGATCAGAAATAATTAACAGGTAAGATAATACTGCCCAGAAATACGTCCTTTACTATTACGTTTTATAGCGTTGCCTGGGTAACCCAGGGTAATCCTGGATCCCGTATATCTCCCATTGGTTTCCTCCACCTTGAACAAGATTTTCTTCCGAGTGATAATCTGTTCAAAATCTTTGAAAAACTGCGACTTTAAGATTCTGCTTTCTTGCGGCCCCTTAGGAAAATATTTGGATGGCGAAGTGAACGTAGAAAGTATTCTTAATTAATAGTGTGAGTGATTGCGGATTACTTTCGCAGACCTCGAATATGTAAAGATTCGTCTCCGGATCACTCCGCAAGGATCTATAAGCGGTATTTGCTCCCGAAATAACCGCGGGCACCTCAGGTATCTCAGGCAGACTAGAATAATTATCGACTGCGAGCTGATCGAATTAATATTCGACACAAGAGCGGTAGACAATACTGGACGTGTGGTATGTGCTGACTTCGGAGCTGTTTGTTGTCCTCGCGGAATACAAAAAGATTCAAATCAAGACGATAAAGTTGTAATTACAATGAGTGGCAAAAGCAACACACTTTTTTTTTATTTATCATATCATTATAAATTTATTTATCAGAAAGCATTATAGCAAATAAGCAGAACATTTTGTGTTCGTGGAAATTTAATAGCGCAGGGTTTCATATATTATGACGCGTTGCACGGAATGTTTTGGGAATACCTGCAATACAAGTGACCAGTGAGCGCCTCTTTTCCTTATGAAACACAGTGATGGCGACAAGATCAAAACTGTTGCAGACACATTTACAAGAATTACTCTTCTTGAATAGTAACTAAAAATAAATTTATTTTAATATGTTTAGAAACATTCGCAATTCCTACTTCGCCAGTCTTACATTATATAGATATAATTCCGACTTTGAAATCGTAACATAAGCATGTCGTGAACCGTTCACTATTCATTTTCCCACGCAAACCTAAATTATCGGCAGTCAAATAAATTGGAGCTACCCGAAATTTCACGTGGATCGGGAAACCGCCCGAGTCCTCTCGAATTTTTCGGGCCTCAGCCCGAAATATCGAATACACGCAGTAGCCTTTATACAAGAAATATATTAATATACAGTATGTTTCACATGAGCGTAGACGCGATATCTCTGTAAAAATTAATTTTTTTTCTTAAAAAATTGTTTATAACCCGGAAGTAAGTTCAAAAAATGCTGACTCAGTTAATCGTGTGTCCAATCTCGACCTTTATCAATTATAGTTTGACGCTGTGAATGGAATAAAGGACGAAATAATATTAAAAGAATATATATTTAAGAAACACAATTAGATACAAAACAGTAAAGCTTTGTATTCCTCACACTCTTCCTTCTGTTCGTATCTGGCTCTTCTTATGGTATATTCATTCCTTGATTATTAACGTCCATTTCATCTCCATTGTAATCATCGTCCATCTCCCCTTCACTCACTGCTTCTTCTTCTCCCAAATTTACGTTATTTCCTTCTCCATCAAATACTTCTATTTCTTCAGTTTCATCTTCTTCATTTTCGAATTGTCCAATTTTCCATTGTCCAATCCAACAGTAATCCAGTTATCATTTTCATCGTCATCGTCGTTTTTTTGTTTCTGCATAACGTAATAGATCCCAGCCATTCTTTTCCTCGTCAAATTTCACATCACAATCGCGTTTGATGCTTCCTGTTTCAGGTATATATTCCCGATATATTCTGTTATGATTATACCCCATGAAAATTCCTTTCACCGCTTTTGATTCAAATTTCCTTTCAATTTTTCCTTTATTTAATACATACGCTGCACATCCAAATCTCCTAATGTGTTGTACGTTCGGTATTTTATTGTACCAGATTTCACATGGAGTTTTTTAATGTACCCGAGATTTCACCCTATTTCTTATGTAGGCGCCCGTATTTTCTGCTTCTCCCCAAAATTTTAAATTTAGATCAGCATCCGCCACCATCGTCCTTGTAGTTTCACTTCTCGTTCGGTTCGTTCTTTCTGCAATTCCGTTACATTGTGGGGTCATTGGAGTACTCAATTCAAGTACAGTACCATTAGTTTCGAGCTATTCTCTCAGATTTTTAATCAAATACTCTCCTCCATTATCTGATCTAATTCTCTTTATGTTCAATTCAGTCTGACTTTCCTACAAAATAATTAATTTCTTTAATTATTCTGCGGCCTCAGTCTTCTCACTCAACAACTGTATACATATAATCCTCGAATAATCGTCTATTACGGTTAATGTATGGTTTTTCTTACCGTATGTTGATGCATTTACAGATCCTATTAGATCAGTGTGACACAGCTCGATAATTCGATTTGCCCTCCTCCCTTCATGTCTGTGATGTGATCTTCTTGAAGTTTGCTCTTCGATACATGACTCGCATTCATTTTTCCAGTTGCTTGACATCCTTCTCACCAAGTTTTCTTTCTTCAAGTCTTCCTGGACTGCCTTATTTGCGTGACCCAATCTCTTGTGTCACACATCTCTTTCCACTGCAGTTCTCTCATTTACTAAAAATATTCTTACGTAATATGAATCTTCAACTCTTACCGCAGTGATTACAATTTCATTCGGACGTTTATATACTATCGCTCCAAATCTATTAAGAATTACATTATACCCTCGTTCGGCCATTTTTGCAACTAAAAGGAGATTACAGTTCAGTTCTTGTACATACAATACATCTTTAAATCGCAAATTACTCTTACGCGAAGATTGTTTCACAACCACATCGCCAATACATTTTATGGTCTATATTTTACCTTCTTCGACAGCTATAATTTATTTTACACTTATCACGGCTTCATCTCTGGTTTTCGTTGCTACTTCACTTCTTCCCACACGTTGTCTCGTGTCTCTTCCACGAATTCCCCTTTGATTGTTTTCTTCCTGTCCTCTCTCCGCAGGTAGTTGATTCCTCCTTGCTTCGCGACATTCCGCCGCAATATGATTGAATCGTTGACAGTTCAAGCGTTTGTTTCCATTACGTTTCTCAGCCATATGTCCTTTATTTCCACAATTGTGACAATAGATGTCACCTTTCTGACGTTTTACTTTTCTTACCGACTCCCGATCTCTGGATGGTTGATCTTCGTTTTTTCTTTCTCTCCTCCGCATTTCTTGTTTCAACTCAAACCTACTATGAAATACAGATATATTTCTTTACGCTTCTAACACTCGCACATTTGGGTGAAATTCAGGACGAAGACCTCTAATACGTACATTTTTAGCTCGAACTCTTCAATGTCCTCTCCGAGTTGTTCACATTGGTTTCTCAACGCTTCTACCCTGTTTATCAACGCGTCAACGGTCTCACACTTTCCCATTTGTAAACTTGTTAGTTCATTAAGAACTCTCGCTTTGAACTCATCAGTTTCCGCGGCCATATACAATTTGATCGATGTCCATACTTTGTCCTCCTTCTTCTCACGGCTATATTTCAGTAATTGTGCTTTACTCTTAATGTTGATTATTATTGTCCTAGCTGCATAAATATTATCGTCCCATTCGTACCACTCTTTCCATTTGTTATCATATTGATTGTCCCCTTCTTTGTGTATGTCGATTGTCTTAACGCCTATCACCTTTTCCCATAGCCTTCTTGACCTTAGGATACCTTCCACTTTTTCACCCCAGAGAAAGTAATTTAAGTCGTCGGTTCAACGTTCATAATGTTCCATTGGTCGTCCATATTTGTTAATCTTCTCTCACCTTCTCGAACTTTCTACCGCCTTTTTATATCGTAAACTTCGCACAGCGAACCATGGGCTCTGCTACCAATTGTGAATGGAATAAGGGACGAAGTAATATTAAAAGAATACATATTTAATAAACACAACTGGATAAAAAACGGTAAAGTTTTGGATTCCTCTCACTCTCAATCACGCACTCTCTTCACTAGTCCAAACTCGCTCTCTTTCTCACATCCTCCCATCATGATTCATTCTCGACGACTAAATCTTGCCCGACACCGTCCAGAAAACAAAACACCAGACACGATACACATGTACATGTCACACATCGATACCACAACTATTCTCCCATCTACACACCTAAAGCTAACACACTCACAGACACCGTCTAGGCATACTTTCAATTAGTTTTTCTGCGTATGTGACAGGTAACGTCCTCCATATTCCTCGCATGCACCGAATAAGTGCTTTCAGGCTTAAAATACGCTTTCCTCGAAGTTTATTACTGCATGATGGACCATACAGTTTCGATTGGGTTTGCATCGGGATATTGGGATGGCCAGTCCAATACTCTGACACCATTTCTTGTTTTCCACGCGGTGCAAAGTCGACTTCAGTGTTTGGGATCGTTATCCTCTTGAAGAACCCATTCGTGCCCAGTATTTTCAACCATCCTTTTTTAGATCTCTTTCAACAGACCTCGTTCGTATAATTTAATCATTTTTCAGGCATTTGAAATGTCTGTAAATATGCATAATGTTCCAAAACCTCGGACACTGAAACAGCCTCAAACTTGGACTTTCAGTCGGTGTTTAATTGTGTAAGTCGATTTCCATGTGCCTACGCAAGACGATTTTCAAGTAGCATCGCCGAAGGCAGCGCTTTCGACACTGTGCTACGCCATGCAACATTGTTCTCCCTCAAACGATGTTTGAATGTTATCCCCTCTACAGAGCTTGACCAAGGAGAGGTTTGGATTTCTTCAACAAAGCCGCACAATCGCTCGATCTTCACTTTTCGTTGTAATCTCGATCAGGAAGATCATCCACACGTTTTGTTTGCTTCTAACGTTGCACCTACTTATCAACGAATTGAGGAGACTTACGCAAATATTTTGCTGCAGTCATTTTAGGACTTTTCGGATGATAGTACAAGAACACCGCATAGAAGCGTTTAGCGTATTTTGCACTTATCACAAGGAGGACTATGTTGCTCGGCAGGACCGAGGATACTAAGGTCCTGAAAGCTAATCCGCATTACAGACTGATTCATATCTTTACAATACCACGATCTCCGGCACATTTGATACCAAGTTTCAATGATATCGCGTCCACGCTGTTGTGAAACATACTGTACTTTTTATCTTCTTTCTCAGTCAGAATGCAGTGACGCAGTGTAACAAAATTGTAGGGAAAGGAATACGATGGACGAGTCAAAAATGTCGTGTAATTGTTACTATTATAGTTTTATTTGGAATCGTTCAAACATCTTAATTAGAATTTTTCTAACATTTTGGAATATTTTTTGAAATGTCTGGATGCTGAGAATCGTTGAAATGTATAAAATTAGGAATGTGCTACATGTTTGGTGAGAAATAATTTCCCATGAAAGGAGTCGCCTCAATTTCTATGTTCAGTTTTAGTGTTTTAAAGGCCTTTAATTTGCACTAATAAAAATATATGTATATAATATTAATAATAATAATAATAATAATAATAATAATAATAATAATAATAATAATAATAGTAATAATAATAATACAGAGATTCGTGAAAATGCAAAGACGGTGTACAATAGTAATTTTTTCTCCATTGTCCGTTTGACGCGAGAGCTAAGTAGGCGACACGATCGGGCTGCACACGCGGAAGGACTTTTCAGCCGTGGACCGCTTAGTAATAAAATGCGGATAACTAACTGTATTGACTCCTTGGAGTCAGTTCTTTCATACCCTTACTCTCACTGTGTCCTTTCCCCTCAAGGAGTCGGAAAGCGTCTCTTATCTTACGGTGTTTATCGCCATGAAAGGTTTTTGACGGATGTCGATGAGATAAGGACTCGCCACTGAAAAATTTAATCGCCAGACCTACCCGACTACCTCTAACAATGCTGTATAGAAAGCCGATGAGTTCCTTAATAAAGAAATCAGAGTTGATTACCATACGTTTTATATCGCTATTAAACCTTTCCCGAACAATACCAGTACGATTTATTCGAGATCGCTACCCGTGTCAAAAGATAGGCGCGATCAAGTCTCAGTCGTACGTTGCACATTGTGTAATCCGTCCCGTGACAACCTCCTGGCTCTGCTGATACTGTCACCTGGGTCCACGTCGTGAGAATGTTTATACCGCAGTCTGGGTTGTGTCCCCTACATCGGCTAACCCCCATTCAAGTACCCTGTTTTATCATGTACCCTTATATATAAAATTATGAGGGGTGCGCGGGTACCCGAAATTTCGGGTCTAGTCGGGTCGAGCCCCGAAATTTCGCAAATTTCAGGTATCTGTGAAATCGCGTACCCGAAATTGAAGTCCTGTTGGGTCGGGATCTTGAAAAATTGTACTATAAAGACGGCTTTGGCAGTATCGTACAGACTTTTCAACGATACTAAATGTGATGTTTCTGAATGATTTTTCAATTGAGTCTTCCATATAAACTTTCCAACTTGCACAGATAATTATACTCTATACCCGTTGTAATGAAATAAAAAAAGTCAAATTATTAACAGAAAAAGAGGAGAAGTTGTGTTTTCTACATTCCAATTTGAAAATAAACTATTATTCATATTTACTATCGCATATTTACTGTCGAGTTGCCTGAGTGTACATAAATATTACAGTTTTTCGGGATCCCGACCCGACCGATTATTACCCTATCCGACCCGCACGTTCCTAAAAATTATACTGTATACAAGGCAGGAGTGTGCGTGTACCTGGAATCGCGATTAGTCGGCTCCGGCTTTAGAAGTTCGGTCGGACTCGGGCGGACTCGGGCGAACTCGTGCGAGTTCCCGATAAACTTGAACTATCAGGCTATCCGATAGTTTTATGCTACTCGACAGTTTCGGCTAGCCCGATACATTTGCGTAATATGATGTTATCGAGCTGCCCGATAATTTTGGTTTGCATAGAAAAAATATGAATAACGTGCGGTTCATGACATGCTTACTATTACGTTACGATTTCAAAGTCGGCATTATATCTATATAATATACGATTACAAGCGAAGCACAAATTACAAATGTTTCTAAACATATTGAAATATATTTATTTTAAATTAGTATTCAAGAAACATAATATTTATGTTGAAATTAAATCTTATAGTTGAGCGATTCATATTTTGGGCTCTAGTCCGTTTACTGACATACTAGTCCATCGACACGATGCTGTAAACATTGGCCGCTGCATAGTTGTCTCTCTATGAGCAATATCAAGCTTAGTATTCATTTTGCCGTGATTGGTAAATGCAGCATAATGTCTTCCTTAAAGTTGTAATTACAATGTGTGGCAAAACAACGCTATTTTTTTTATTTATCATATCATTATAAATTTATTTATCAAAAAGCGTTATAGGAAATAAACAAAATATTTTGCGTTCGTGGAAATTTAATAGTAATCGATTCTTTGCGACGACCCTGAGCTGTTCGTAGAGTAGGATTTCCTTCATTGGTGTGCCTGACAGACAGCCCGATTCCTTGCACGTCGTAGTGGTGGTGGAGGGGAAAGTGTTGACAACGGCCGGGCCAAGAAAACCGAACACGTTCAACGAAAAGAGAAGGCGATAACTCGTGCTACACCGCGAACAATGTTGATCAAAAGCCGAAAAGGGCATTATCGATACTGATCCAGCGCTATCAGAATATGTCAGCGTCAAAGATCAAGTTACGACACTGACTAAGTACATTATAAATGAAAATCATCGCAAAGGAGAACTGAGTAGAAACTTACAACTTCTCGACTTTCTTTTATCGAGGGAGAGAAAATCCCCCCTCATGGTAATAGATTTTCTGGAAAATCTACGAAATAATTCCATAATGTGAAGTAAACACATCGCCTTACGCTAGAAAGACTTTGTAGAAAAAAAGAAAACATAGCCTCTGATCGCCTTTGCAAGACAGAGAAACAACAAAAGTCGCGTCTAGACTTTTGAGTGTTGATCAATATTACCTTTAAAAAGCGATGCTCCGTCACTGATCGAAGATTAATTAAATCGTCACAGGTACCAGGGAATATTTCACGACGTTAGACATGATTTCCGGTTTCTATCAGATACCGATCGCGAGGGAATCGATCTAGAGGACCGCGTTTGTAACGCTTGACAGTCATTGCGAATTTTTTACGAAAGACCTCTGATCTCACTAATGTATCGCGCGATTAATACCGCTCCAAGTAGTTTGAGAGACGAAATAAGTAATTTAGACCACAGCCGGTCCAATTTTAAATGGCACAGCACGACCGTAAGGACCGTGTTTTTAAGTGGTGTATTTAAATTATCGATGTCAGCGCTATCTGAGTGTACCTCTTCAAAGAAAATAAGATTTTAACAAAACAAGGAAAGATCAATAAATAATTCCTTTTGCACTTTGATTCTAAGATATCCATACATTTTTATTTGTTCTCACTCTAATTTTATACTTCCACATTTCGCTCCTGGTGGTATTCTAAAAAAACAGCCCGTCTGGCAATGGTAGATCACACTGCTTACATTTGAATGTAGTTTGTTTTCTCCTCCCAGAAGCAGCTTTTATTTTATCTTGCCTGCATAGAGCACACACACTTTAGCACGACTTGGTATTTTCACAAGACTGTGAAAAAAGTTTGGGGGATTTCTGAACTTGCATCTGCATGAACCAAGACTGTGTTTATTATTTATGGAGATAATCGATTAAAAAAACAGGAAGGAATGTTTGTGTCAGGAGAACAAAGTCTCCTTGTCTATGACACAGTCCAACCCGGTCGAACCTCTGCTGATAGTGTTAAATGTCTTTCAACGAATTGAGTTACACTGCGTGTTGCAGGATCGTTTTAGAGCGTTTAGCCCGGCACCGTGGATTTTAATCTCGAGTGTTCTGGAGCGTTAGGGACGGCAATGATTTAGTGTATCTAAATGATGTATTATCTGCATCAGAGACGCAGTGTTGAAACCGACAGAATGCTCCTTTTTCACAAAACGTGAATACAGCACTCAGATTGGAAAATATCGGTGTTAGATCGGGAATGGGGTGGCTACAAACATTATCCTTATTTACGTTAGATGCAATTTATTAAGCGGTTCTGGCCAGTTATTTTCGAAAATTCATACTCGAATTCGCAGCCCGGACCAGATGAATCACTGAGTTAGTTAAAAACAACGAACGAACCGGTACGAATAGAGGAAGGCACGATGTCACTCGCGCGGAAAAAACGAGCTTTGTTGCCCGCCGATCCGGGATATCTTGGTTGATTATTCTTTAGAAGAAAACGGTGTCCAAGCAACGAGACGACGTACAAGCTACGTGGATATGAAAAGTTTGTGTTTGCGCGCTTGTCTAGCGAGATCTTTCTTACTCGTGAATTGTTTGTACTTTCGCGCCCGTGATATCAGAGGGTTTTCCCCTCGGTGGTAATTCTAGTGTCACGAGACATAATCCGTGTTGCTTGGAAGTCGAAATAATTCTAAACTTACAGGACGAAGGAAATCACGGAAGTTCTCTCGGTTCCCTCTCGTTCGGTTTCGGGAAATTGCGGGCCCAATGTGAGCATTAATGGCAGGATCATATTGCCGTTTTGTGTGACCTGGCGGGAGCGTGTTTCGCACCTGTTCGAAAAAGTTTCAGATATTTCAGTCCACGGTTGAGGGCCTCATCTGCGGTAGAACGAAGCTCAGCCAGATGGTCGGCGTTTTATGGTGACACAGCCCTACTGGAGGTTCTTTCCGAGGCGCCAGATCGTAGAAATTCAGTTTGAGAAGGATAAATTTTTTTTCCAATCCTGCATTACAATTTACGTAAGATTTTCAAGTTTGACGTTCTTCGATCCTTTGAATATTTCAGCCCTTTATTTTTCTGTGGAAATAAGTAGTTTCTCTGAAAAGAGTTCCACGTCGACAGCCGGGATAATATATTCATAGAATGGACTAGATAACCAAGGACAAGTAAAACGACGGACCACGTGCGGTCGTCGACATCTAACCTATACGTCAATGACCACAGATAAAATTCGTTCAGAATTTCCTAATCTAAAAGTGAGATACTCTTATGGCCAGGGAAGCGGCTAGCAACGCCACGTTTCATTATCTAAAAATAGAAACTATTCCGTAAGAATCGGCCCAGAGTGGGGAAGATACAGATGCCTTTTAAAAGGACGACCGACGCACCTCACAGCACTTATTCAATAATCTTGGTCGAAGAATTATCATTGGAGCTGTTAGTCAAAACATTCAGAATCGCGATTATAAACTTACGTTCGCGATTGTCCAAGTGTTACGTGTACGAGTACATCTTCCGCAACAAGCATAATGATTATCCGTGTGAAGAAGAAAAAGAGAAAAAAATAGGAAAGTATCGTTGGTCCACGACCGAAGACAGCGTCGAGAATTGCGTTTGTCGAGAAACAGAATTCAAAGTTCGAGGCATCAGCGCTGCTGTTATTGCTGCGCTTACACCGGCCAGTGCTACCACTGCATTCCAGAATTCAGCGGGGCCGATCTCCGAGAGGAGGGGAACCCATGGCGAACCCATCCGATCCGCAATATTAATCTCAGTTTTATCCATGTTCCGCACCAGCGTCTAGATTTGATAGTTACATTCACGCGCTTGTAAGCGATTTACGAAGAAATGGTCTCACGTGAAAACTAACGAAAACCTAACCTGAAACTGCACGTGAGAAAAATTCGCCGAAGATCTGTATTGTCTATCCGGGACTCCGTCAAGAAAGAAGATACTAGGAGACGAATTCTTTTCCTCGACTAGAAGCAAGAAGCAACTACGGTTTCTTTCTGCCTTTCTATTTTTATGCTCTTCACATTCCCGTTAACGCGCTTCTGGCGTCGACGCAGAGAACGTAGGAAGGGAACTGATGGTCCACATCTTCGCAGAGCCCACGTCTGCTTCTGCACTACTTTTCCAGAACAGCTTCGCACGGAGGTATACTATACACAATTCTCATATTTTAATCCAGAGTTTAAGTCAGAATACCATGCATGCTATGTTGTTAGTAATTTTTTACTACATTGTAAAAATAGTATGAATATCTTTGGAACAAAATTTGTTTTCTCGATAGAGCGAATATTTTGAAATTTCTAACAAAATTGTCAGGGAAGAAATATGCGAGTAATTAGAATTACTTCTACAGTGATTTGAAATTTTTAGAAAGACGTTTGGCCAGAATCGTGGCAGAATAATCATCTCCAGAGTTATTAGCAAAGATCATTCGCATATAATTTTTCGTACGTCAGAAGCGGAATTATGTACGTATTTACGTTTACTATTATCCATACATTTTTGCGTTTACATACGTTCTATATGTCTCACGAAGCAAACACATCGGAAGGAGAGAATCTCTGTTCCGTTCCTCTCAATAATATCGCACCAATATATACCATTTTTACATATTATATTAACCAAAGCGTAAACAAGAATTAACGAGAGAACCATACGTGTGAGATTTCCAATAATTGTTCACTGTCACGCTGCAAGAATGTACAAAATAACGCATCAAAAAAGTTTTTTACTGCCAGAACGAATATTTTGTGCTGTGTAACAAAATTAAGAAGGCCGTATGAATGCAACCTGAGTTATTGTATACATGAGATATTTTTGAATAGATTAGAGGGTTTGTATGAGTTTCACAGATAATGTAGCTTTTGCCAGTAGAAGTTTTTATAACCATAGAGGAAAATTCTCAGGAATCATTTCGGTTTTTAAGCACCAAGTATCCACTTTTCACAAAAAGTTTGGGACATTTGTTCTGTCAGGATCGAAGTTCTGTCAGGATCAATTGAAAATCCCCATCTCCGCCCTAGTTGGCTTCCTCTTCTATCAGGAGGAAGATCCTTCTTTATTCGGAAGACCTTTTTGCGCCGGTCGTATGCATAACCTCCTTGTTATCGAATTTCCTTTTCTTTCTCTGCATAACTCCATAACGCTCCACAACGTTCTTATATATTACATACGTGTGCGTAAACAAACATTAGGAAGGAAGTCACACGGCTTCTAGCAATTCGCCACATTGAATGTATATTAGATACATCTTTCTGCAAACAATTACAAAAAACATTATTGTGACTAGTTCTGAATACCACAAATTATTGTTTGAGTAATTTTTGAGTAGTTTTGGCTATTGGTATGAATTTCATAGATACTGTATTTTTGGCCAGTAAGAAGTTTTCATAGCCATGAAAGAGTATTCCCAAGAGACGCCTCAATTTTTACGCTTCAGTTTTTCACTTTCCATAGAAGGTTTGACACACCTGTTCTCTCAGGATGGAAAGATTGGGTAAGAAAAATTGAAAAAGATCCCCCCTTCCGCTGCGTTTGTTTCTTCTTCTGTCCCGAGTAAGATCCTACTTTATTTCCAGGATCTTCTTACGCTGATGGTTTGCATAAATTCTTTGTTATCAATTTCCCTTTTATTTTTCTCAGTACCTCCATAACACTACGTATCGTTCTTATGTATTAACCCAGCGCGTAAACAAACGCTAGCGACAAAGTCATACGGCTCCTAAGAATTCACCACACGGTACGAATATTATGAATATATTTCTGCAAACAAATGTCAAAAATGTACAGAAATTTAATATTAGTAAATTTTTCTATTAATAAAAGAGATATTTTGAAGTTCGTAATAAAATTGTCACGACAATATAACGAATATAATACGAAAGTTAGAATATGTGATCTAATAGGATTTACTATAGTTATTCAAAATATTTCATTGTCTAATTAATAATACCATTAGTTTGGGAAAATCCGAGAGGAGAAACTGCAAACGAATTACCTCTGTTAGTTTCCTCTACACTTGCCATCTTCCCGATAGTTTGCATAAATTTTTGTTTAAATGATTTCCTACTATTAGTAGTTCCGTACCACAGAAGTATGCATTTTCGTTCTCATGTATTAAATATGCACCAGCGAGAAAGTTCATAATAGTTATTTATTTTTTTTTTTCGTAAGAATTGTATAACCATCCTTTTGGAAACGAATGTATAAAAATGTAATATCAGAAAATTTTTCTGTTGTCAGGAAGAATATTTTCAAATTTGTAATAAAACGCATAAGTCAAGAAAAAAAAAATAACGCATAAGTCAAAAAGTTTGGTCCACAACCACCAACGTGCTACTCAGGTGTCAGTCTTTCTTTCTCTCTCTAATACTGATATATTGTACTGTCAAATGTGTGCACAATTTGTACACGTTAATACTGGTATGTAGAGGGTGCATTGGGAAGCTGGTAAACCTCGGTGAGGTACTCCACCAAGGAAACAGTGCGCCTCCGCAGATCTTACCTTGCAAGAGGCGACACCCTTCCACCCCCTCCAGGTAGGAGCAGTCCTGGAAGGTGAATGGCATCCCTGGTTTTTCACTCTACACGGGAGAAGAAGAAGCTCCATCCAATGCTTGGAGTCCCTCTTCACGGCCTTGATGATGGTGGCCAGCAACCACTTCCTCGCTGATCCCTGAGTAGCACCGGACCACACAGGCATATGCTACTTATTTTTCTTATATAGTAACTGAGTCTTTCAAACGACCACTAGCGAGAAAGTTCGTAGGAGACCGTGGCTCTCCCTAATTGTTGACATTCTAGGAGAACGTACTATAAATAACAAGTCCTAGTAATTGCTCACATGGTAAGAATGTAGTACAAATATCTTCCTGCAAACGAATATCAGAAATTCTAATGCCAGAAAAATTTTCTGCCGTCAGGAGGAATATATTATATGTTCTAACAAAATTGTAAAGAAAGGAATATGATGGACGAGTCAAAAACGAGTCGTGTAATTGTTACTATTACAGTTTTATTTGGAATGTCTCAAATGTCTTAAGTAGAAACTTTCTAACTTTCGTAATGATTTTGAATATTTTTTGCAATGTGTGAATTACGAGATTGGTTGAAATGTATGAAATTAGGAAACTGCTGTAACTTTGGTTATTAAAAATTTCCCATGAAAGGAAACGTCTCAATTTCTATGTCCATCTATCCACCTTCCAAATACCCTGTTTTATCATGTACCCTTATATAAAAATTATATTATATACAAGGTGAATATATCAGTTTACCTTGTATCCTGATGCAACACACTTTTTTTTTATTTATCATATCATTATAAATTTATTTATCAGAAAGCATTATAGCAAATAAGCAGAATATTTTGTGTTCGTGGAAATTCAATAGCGCAGGGTTTCTTGTATTATCATGCGTTGCACGGAATGTTTTGGGAATACATGCAATACAAGTGATCAGTGAGCGCCTCTTTTCCTTATGAAACATAGTGATGGCGACAAGATCAAAACTGTTGCAGACATATTTACAAGAATTACGCTTCTTGAATAGTAACTAAAAATAAATTTATTTTAATATATTTAGAAACACTCCCTATTCCTACTTCGCCAGTCTTACATTATATAGATATAATTCTGACTTTGAAATCGTAACATACGCATGTCGTGAACCATTCACTATTCATTTTCCCACGCAAACCGAAATTATCGGGCAGTCAAATAAACTCGAGCTACCCGAAATTTCACGTGGATCGGGAAACCGCCCGAGTCCTCTCGAATTTTTCGCGCCCCAGCCCGAAATATCGAATACACGCAGTAGCCTTTATACAAGAAATATATTAATATACAGTATGTTTCACATGAGCGTGGACGCGATATCTGTGTAAATATTAATTTTTTTTCTTAAAAAATTGTTTATAACCCGGAAGTAAGTTCAAAAAATGCTGACTCAGTTAATCGTGTGTCCAATCTCGACCTTTATCAATTATAGTTTGACGCTGTGAATGGAGTAAAGGACGAAATAATATTAAAAGAATATATATTTAAGAAACACAATTAGATACAAAACAGTAAAGCTTTGTATTCCTCACACTCTTCCTTCTGTTCGTATCTGGCTCTTCTTATGGTATATTCATTCCTTGATTATTAACGTCCATTTCATCTCTATTGTAATCATCGTCCATCTCCCCTTCACTCACTGCTTCTTCTTCTCCCCCAAATTTACGTTATTTCCTTCTCCATCAAATACTTCTATTTCTTCAGTTTCATCTTCTTCATTTTCGAATTGTCCAATTTTCCATTGTCCAATCCAACAGTAATCCAGTTATCATTTTCATCGTCATCGTCGTTTTTTGTTTCTGCATAACGTAATAGATCCCAGCCATTCTTTTCCTCGTCAAATTTCACATCACAATCGCGTTTGATGCTTCCTGTTTCAGGTATATATTCCCGATATATTCTGTTATGATTATACCCCATGAAAATTCCTTTCACCGCTTTTGATTCAAATTTCCTTTCAACTTTTTCTTTATTTAATACGTACGCTGCACATCCCAATCTCTTCATGTGTTGTATGTTCGGTATTTTATTATACCAGATTTTACATGGAGTTTTTTAATGTACCCCAGATTTCACCCTATTTCTTATGTAGGCGCCCGTATTTTCTGCTTCTCCCCAAAATTTTAAATTTAGATCAGCATCCGCCAGCATCGTCCTTGTAATTTTTTAGTTCTCGTTCGGTTCGTTCTTTCTGCAATTCCGTTACATTGTGGGGTCATTGGAGTACTCAATTCAAGTACAGTACCATTAGTTTCGGGCTATTCTCTCAGATTTTTACTCAAATACTCTCCTCCATTATCTGATCTAATTCACTTTATGTTCAATTCAGTCTGACTTTCCTACAAAATAATTAATTTCTTTAATTCTTCTGCGGCCTCAGTCTTCTCACTCAACAACTGTACAAATATAATCCTCGAATAATCGTCTATTACGGTTAATGTATAGTTTTTCTTACCGTATGTTGATGCATTTACAGGTCCTATTAGATCAGTGTGACACAGCTCGATAATTCGATTTGCCCTCCTCCCTTCATGTCTGTGGTGTGATCTTCTTGAAGTTTGCTCTTCGATACATGACTCGCATTCATTTTTCCAGTTGTTTGACATCATTCTCACCAAGTTTTCCTTCTTCATGTCTTCCTGGACTTCCTTATTTGCGTGACACAATCTCTTGTCCCACACATCTCTTTCCGTTATCTCCACTGCAGTTCTCTTATTTACTAAAAATATTCTTACGTAATATGAATCTTCAACTCTTACCGCAGTGATTACAACTTCATTCGGACGTTTATATACTATCGCTCCGAATCTATTAAGAATTACATGATACCCTCGTTCGGCCATTTTTGCAGCTAAAAGGAGATTACAGTTCAGTTCTTGTACATACAATACATCTTTAAATCGCAAAGTACTCTTACGCGAAGATTGTTTCACAACCACATCGCCAATACATTTTATGGTCTATATTTTACCTTCTTCGACAGCTATAATTTCTTTTACACTTATCACGGCTTCATCTCTGGTTCTCGTTGCTACTTCACTTCTTCCCATATGTTGTCTCGTGTCTCTTCCACGAATTCCCCTTCGATTGTTTTCTTCCTGTCCTCTCTCCGCAGGTGGTTGATTCCTCCTTGCTTCGCAACCTTCCGCCGCAATATGATTGAAGCGTTGACAGTTCAAGCGTTTGTTTCCATTACGTTCCTCAGCCATATGTCCTTTATTTCCACAATTGTGACAATAGATGTCACCTTTCTGACGTTTTACTTTTCTTACCGACTCCCGATCTCTGAATGGTTGATCTTTTTTTCTTTCTCTCCTCCGCATTTCTTGTCTCAACTCAAACCTGCTATCAAATACAGATATATTTCTTTACGCTTCTAATACTCGCACATTTGGGTGAAATTCAGGACGAAGACCTTTCAATAGATACATTTTTAGCTCGAACTCTTCAATGTCCTCTCCGAGTTGTTCACATTGGTTTCTCAACGCTTCTGCCCTGTTTATCAATGCGTTAACGGTCACACATTTTCCCATTTTTAAACTTGTTAGTTCATTAAGAACTCTTCAGTTTAGGCGGCCATATCCAATTTGATCGATGTCCATACGTTTGTCCTCCTTCTTTTCACGGCTATATTTCAGTAATTGTGCTTTACTCATAATGTTGATTATTATTGTCCTAGCTGCATAAATATTATCGTCCCATTCGTACCACTCTTTCCATTTGTTATCACATTGATTGTCCCCTTCTCGGTGTATATCGATTGTCTTAACGCCTATCACCTTTTCCCATAGCCTTTTTGATCTTAGGATACCTTCCACTTTTTCACTCCAGAGAAAGTAATTTAAGTCGTCGGTTCAACGTTCATAATGTTCCATTGGTCCGCCATATTTGTCAATCTTCTCTCACCTTCTCGAACTTTCTGCCGTCTTTTTATATCGTAAACTTCGCACAACGAACCATGGAGCTCTGCTACCAATTGTGAATGGAATAAGGGACGAAGTAATATTAAAAGAATACATATTTAATAAACACAACTGGATAAAAAACGGTAAAGTTTTGGATTCCTCTCACTCTCAATCACGCACTCTCTTCACTAGTCCAAACTCGCTATTTTCTTTCTCAGATCCTCACATCATGATTCATTCTCGGCGACTGAATCTACTCCGGCACCGTCCAAGAAACAAAACACAACACACTAGACACGACACACATGTACATGTCACACATCTATACCACAACTACTCTCCCATCTAAACACATAAAGTGAACAAACTGACAGAGACCGTCTAGGCATACTTTCAGTAAGTTTTTCTGCGTATGTGACAGGTAACGTCCTCCATATTTCTCGAACACGCCGAACAAGAGCTTTCAGGCTTAAAATACGTTTTCCTCGAAGTTTATTACTGCGTGATGGACCATACAGTTTCGATTGGGTTTGCATCGGGGTATTGGGATGTCCAGTCCAATACTCTGACACCATTTGTTGTTTTCCACGCGGTGCAAAGTCGACTTCGGTGTTTGGGATCGTTATCCTCTTGAAGAACCCATTCGTGCCCAGTATTTTCAACCATCCTTTTATAGATCTCTTTCAACAGCCCTCACTCGTATAATTTAATCATTTTTCGGGCATTTAAAATGTCTGTAAATATGCATAATGTTCCAAAACCTCGGACACTGAAGCAGCCTCAAACTTGCACTTTCAATCGATGTTTAATTGTTCTTTGGATGATGGGTTTTCCATAAGCAGACAATGCTCGCTCTATAAGAATTAAAGTCCAAAAAGAAGATTCGTCAGTGAATACAATATCAGTCCAATCAGGATCTATATTTCCATGTGCCCACGCAAGACGATTTTCAAGTAGCATCGCCGAAGGCAGCGCTTTCGACACTGTGCTACGCCATGCAACGTTCTCCCTCATACGATGTTTCAATGTTATTCTCCTCAACAGAGCTTGACCAAGAAGAAGTTTGGATTTTATCAACAAAGCCGCACATTCGCTCAATCTTCACTTTTCGTTGTAATCTCGATCAGGAAGATCATCCACACGTTTTGTCTGTTTCTAACGTTGCACCTACTTATCAACGAATTGAGGAGACTTACGCAAATATTTTGCTGCAGTCATTTTAGGACCTTTCGGA
Organism: Melipona beecheii; assembly: GCA_032399605.1. NCBI lineage: Eukaryota > Metazoa > Arthropoda > Insecta > Hymenoptera > Apidae > Melipona > Melipona beecheii. The sequence goes on along the minus strand of JAUCMO010000303.1, from coordinate 22,111 downwards.
TGATAGTACAAGAACACCGCATAGAAGCGTTTAGCGTATTTTGCACTTATCACAAGGAGGACTATGTTGCTCGGCAGGACCGGGGATACTAAGGTCCTGAAAGCTAATGCGCATTACAAACTGATTCATATCTTCACAGTACCACGATCTCCGGCTCATTTGATACCAAGTTTCAATGATATCGCGTCCACGCTCTTGTGAAACATACTGTACTTTATATCTTCTTTCTCCGTCAGGATGCAGTGACGCAGTGTAACAAAATTGTAGGGAAAGGAATACGATGGACGAGTCAAAAATGTTGTGTAATTGTTACTATTATAGTTTTATTTGGAATCTTTCAAACATCTTATTTAGAATTTTTCTAACATTTTGGAATATTTTTTGAAATGTCTGGATGCTGTGAATGGTTGAAATGTTTGACATTAGGAATGTGCTATATGTTTGGTGAGAAATAATTTCCTATGAAAGGAGTCGCCTCAATTTCTATGTTCAGTTTTAGTGTTTTAAAGGCCTTTAATTTGCACTAATAAAAATATATGTATATAATATTATAATAATAATAATAATAATAATAATAATAATAATAATAATAATAATAATAATAATAATAATACAGAGATTCGTGAAAATGCAAAGACGGTGTACGATAGTAATTTTTCTCCATTGTCCGTTTGACGCGAGAGCTAAGTAGGCGACACGATCGTGCTGCACACGCGGAAGGACTTTCCAGCCGTGGACCGCTTAGTAATAAAATGCGGATAACTAACTGTGTTGACTCCTTGGAGTCAGTTCTTTTATACCCTTACTCTCACTGTGTCCTTTCCCCTCAAGGAGTCGGAAAGCGTCTCTTGTCTTACGGTGTTTATCGCCATGAAAGGTTTTTGACGGATGTCGATGAGATAAGGACTCGCCACTGAAAAATTTAATCGCCAGACCTCCCCGACCTCTACCTCTAACAATGCTGTATAAAAAGCCGATGAGTTCCTTAATAAAGAAATCAGAGTTGAATACCATACGTTTTATGTCGCTATTAAATCTTTCCCGATCAATGCCAGTACGATTTACTCGAGATCGCTACCCGTATTAAAAGATAGGCGCGAACGAGACTCAGTCGTACGTTGCACGTTGTGTAATCCGTCCCGTGACCTCCTGGCCCTGCCGATGCTGTCACCTGGGTCCACGTCGTGAGAATGTTTATACTGCAGTCTGGGTTGTGTCCTCTACATCGGCTATCCCCATTCAAATACCCTGTTTTATCATGTACCCTTATATATAAAATTATGAGGAGTGTGCGGGTACCCAAAATTTCGGGTCTAGTCCGGTCGAGCCCCGAAATTTTTTAAATTTCAGGTATCTGTGAAATCGCGTACCCGAAAGTGAAGTCCTGTTGGGTCGGGATCTCGAAAAATTGTACCATAAAGACGGCTTTGGCAGTAACGTACAGACTTTTCAACGATAATAAATGTCATGTTTCTGAATGATTTTTCAATTGAGTCTTCCATATAAACTTTCCAACTTGCACAGATAATTATACTCTATATCCGTTGTAATGAAATAAAAAAAGTCAAATTATTAACAGAAAAAGAGGAGAAGTTGTGTTTTCTACATTCCAATTTGAAAATAAACTATTATTCATATTTACTATCGCATATTTACTGTCGAGTTGCCTGAGTGTACATAAATATTACAGTTTTTCGGGATCCCAACCCGACCGATTATTACCCTATCCGACCCGCACGTTCCTAAAAATTATACTATATACAAGGCAGGAGTGTGCGTGTACCTGAAATCGCGATTAGTCGGCTCGGGCTTTAGAAGTTCGGGCGGACTCGGGCGGACTCGGGCGGACTCGGGCCGGTTCCCGATTCACTCGAACTATCAGGCTATCCGATAGTTTTATGCTACACAACAGTTTCGGCTAGCCCGATACATTTGGGTAACTCGATTTTGTCGGACTGCCCGATAATTTTGGTTTGCATGGAAAAAATATGAATAACGTGCGGTTCATGACATGCTTACTATTACGTTACGATTTCAAAGTAGGCATTATATCTATATAATATACGATTACAAGCGAAGCACAAATTACAAATGTTTCTAAACATATTGAAATATATTTATTTTAAATTAGTATTCAAGAAACATAATATTTATGTTGAAATTAAATCTTATAGTTGAGCGATTCATATTTTGGGATCTAGTCCGTTTACAGACATACTAGTCCATCGATACGTTGCTGTAAATATTGGCCGCTGCATAGTTGTCTCTCTATGACCAATATCAAGCTTAGTATTCATTTCGCCGTGATTGGTAAATGCAGCATAATGTCTTCTTTAAAGTTGTAATTACAATGTGTGGCAAAACAACGCTATTTTTTTTATTTATCATATCATTATAAATTTATTTATCAAAAAGCGTTATAGGAAATAAACAAAATATTTTGCGTTCGTGGAAATTTAATAGTAATCGATTCTTTGCGACGACCCTGAGCTGTTCGTAGAGTAGGATTTCCTTCATTGATTTGCCTGACAGCCCGATTCCTTGCACGTCGTAGTATTGGTTGAGGGGAAAGTGTTGATAACGAGAGGGCCAAGAAAACCGAACGCGTTCAACGAAAAGAGAAAGCGATAACTCGTGCTACACCGCGAACAATGTTGATCAAAAGACGAAAAGAGCATTATCGATACTGATCCAGCGTTATCAGAATATGTCAGCGTCAAAGATCAAGTTACGACACTGACTAAGTACATTATAAATGAAAATCATTGCAAAGGAGAACTGAGTAAAAACTTACAACTTCTCGACTTTCTTTTATCGAGAGAGAGAAAACCCCACCTCATGGTAATAGATTTTCTGGAAAATCTACGAAATAATTCCATAATGTGAAGTAAACACATCGCCTTACGCTAGAAAGACTTTGTAGGAAAAAGAGAAACATAGCCTCTGATCGCCTGTGCAAGAAAGAGAAACAACGAAAGTCGCGTCTAGACTTTTGAGTGTTGATCAGTATTACCTTTAAAAAGCGATGTTCCGTCGCTGATCGAAGATTAACTAAATCGTTAGAGGTACCAGGGAATATTTCACGACGTTAAGACATGATCTCCGGTTTCTATCAGATACCGATCGCGAGGGAATCGATGCAGAGGACCGCGTTTGTAACGCTTGACGGTCATTGCGAATTTTTACGAAAGACCTTTGATCTCACTAATGTATCGCGCGATTAATACCGCTCCAAGTAGTTTGAGAAACGAAATAAGTAATTTAGCCCATTGCCGATCCAATTTCAAATGGCACAGCACGACCGTAAGGACCGTGTTTTTTAAGTGGTGTATTTAAATTATCGATGTCAGCGCTATCTGAGTGTACCTCTTCAAAGAAAATTAGATTTTAACAAAAAAAAAAGAAAGACAACAAATAATTCCTTTTTGCACTTTGATTCTAAGATATCCATACATTTTTATTTGTTCTCACCCTAATTTTATACTTCCACATTTCGCTCCTGGTGGTATTCTAAAAAACACCCCGTCTGGCAGTGGTAGATCACACTGCTTACATTTGAATGTAGTTTGTTTTCCCTCCCAGAAACAGCTTTTATTTTATTTTTGCATGCATAGAGCACACACTTTAGCACGACATGGTAGTTTTCACAAAACTGTGAAAAAAGTTTGGGGGATTTCTGAACTTGCATCTGCATGGACCAAGACTGTGTTTATTATTTATGGAGAAAATCGATTAAAAAACAGGAAGGAATGTTTGTTCTGTCAGGAGAACAAAGTCTCCTGTCTATGACTCAGTCAAACCCGGTCGAACCTCAGCTGATAGTGTTAAATGTCTTTCAACGATTGAGTTACAGTGCCTGTTGCAGGGATCGTTTTAGAGCGTTTAGCCCGGCATCGTGGATTTAAATCTCGAGCGTTCTCGAGCGTTAGGGACGGCAATGAGTTAGTATATCTAAATGATGCATTATCTGCATCAGAGACGAAGTGCTGAACCGGAAAGAATGCTCCTTTTTCACAAAACGTGAATACAGCACTCAGATTGGAAGATATCGGTGTTAGATCGGGAATGGGGTAGCTACATACATTATCCTTGTTCACGTAAGATGCAATTTATTCAACGGTTCTGGCCGGTTATTTTCGAAAATTCATACTCGAATTCGCAGTCCGGACCGGATGAATCACTGAGTTAAAAAAAAAACAAAAAGAACGTGTGAGGGTCAACGAATAGAAGAAGGCACGATGTCACGCGCGTGAAAAAACAAGCTTTGTTGCCCGCCGATCCACCGATATCATGTTTGATTATTCTTTAGGAAAAAACGGTGTCCAAGCGACGCGACGCGAGAGCTGCGTACGAGAGGCGGGATCTATGTTAAAATTGTTTGTATTTTCGAACCCGTTTTGATATCAGAGGGTTTTTCCCTTCGGTGGTAATTTTAGTGTCGCGAGACAGATAACCCGTGTTGATTGGAAGTCGAAATAATTCTAAACTTACAGGACGAAGGAATGCACGGAAGTTCTCCCGGTTCCCTTTCGTTCGGCACCTGGAAATTACGGGCCCAAGGCGGAGCACAAAGGGCGGATGCTCATTGCCGTTTTGTGCCCTGAAGGGTGTGTTTTCGCACCTGTTCGGAAAAAATTTCGATTCAGTTGTGTCGGTCGAGGGCCTCATCTGCGGTAGAACAGAGCGAGATGGCCGGGGGTTTTATGGCGACACAGGCCTACTGGAGGTTTTTTCCGACGCGCCAGATCGTAGGTATTCTAGAAAAACATTTTGAGAAGGATGAGGATTTTTTTTTTTCCAGTTCATCATTACAATTTACGTAAGATTTTCAAGTTTGACGTACTTCGGTTCATCGAATATTTCAGCCTTTGATTTTTCTGTGGAAATAAGTAGTTTCTCTCGAAAGAGTTCCACGTCGACCGCCGGGATAATATATTAATAGAAAGGACTAGAAAACCAAGGCGAGGTAAATCTAAGCCATACGTCAATGACCGCAGATAAAATTAGTTCAGAATTTCCCGATCTAAAAGTAAGAGACTTTTATGGCCAGGGAAGCGGATAGCAACGCCACGTTTCACGTTTCAAAAACAGAAACCGTTTTCCAAGAATCGGCCCAGAGTGGGGGAGGTACAGATGCCTTATAAAAGGACGATCGACGCGCCTCACAGCACTCATTCTGGAATCTTGGTCGAAGAATCATCATTGGAGCTGTTAGTCAAGCATTCACGCAAAACATTCAGAATCGCGATTATAGACTTACGTTCGCGTTTGTCCAAGTGTTACGTGTACGAGTAACAAGCGCAATGACTATCTGTGTGAAGAAGAAAAAGAGAAAAAAATAAGGAAGAAACGTTGGTCTACGCCCGAACACAGCGTGGAGGATTGGGTTTGTCGAGAAACAGAATTCAGAGTTGGAGGCAACATCGCTACTCTTATTCCTGCGCTTACACCGACCGGTGATCCTGTTCCAGAATTCAGCGGGGTTCGTCTCCGGGAGGAAGCGAATCCAACCAAATTCGCAATATTAATCGCAGTATTATTCATGTTCTGCACCAGCGACTTGATTTGATGGTTGCATGCACGACCTTGTAAGCCATTTACGAAGAAATCATCTTACGTGAAACCTAATCTAAACCTGCACGTGAGAGAAATGCCACGAAGATCTGTGTTCTTCATTCGTGACTTCGTCAAGATAGAAGATACTAGAAGACGAACTCTTTTCCTCCACAAGAAGCGAGAAGCAACTACGAAGGTTTCTTTCTGCCTGTATTTTTGTGCTCTTCGCATTCCCATTAACACGCATTTGGTGGCGACGCAGAGAACGTAGGAGGGGAACTGATGGCAGACATCTTCGCATAGTCCAAGTCTTCTATTCCACTACTTTTCCAGAACACCTTCGCACGGTGGTATATACTATACATAATTCTCATACATTAATCCAGAGTTTAAGTAAGAATACGATGCATGCTATGTTCTTAGTAATTTTTTACTACATTGTAAAAATAGTATGAATATTTTTGGAACAAAAATTGTTTTCTCGATAGAACGAATATTTTGAAATTTCTAACAAAATTGTCAGGGAAAAAATATGCGAGTAATTGGAATTACTTCTACAGTGATTTGGAAGTTTTAGAAAGACGTTTGGCCAGAATCGTGGCAGAATAATCATGTTCAGAGCGAATAGCATTTGCATACAATTTTTCCTACGTCAGAAGGGGAATTATGTACGTACTTATGTTTGCTGTTATCCATACGTTTTTGCGTTTACATATATTCTATATGTCTCACGAAACAAACACAACGGAAGAAGAGAATAGATGTTCCGTTTCTCTGAATAGTATCGCACCAACACATACCACTCTTATACATTATATTAACCAAGAGCATAAACAAGAGAATTAACGAGAGAACCATACGTGTGAGATTTCCAATAATTTTTCACTGACACGCTGCAAAAATGTACGAAAATTACGTGTCAGAAAATGTTTTTATTCCCAAAACGAATATTTTGTATTGTGTAACAAAATTAAGAAGGTAGTATCAATGCACTCTGAATTATTGTATACATGAGATATTATTCAATTTATTGGAGGATTTGTACGAGTTTCATAGATGACGTATCTTTTGCCAGTAGAAGTTTTTATAATCATAGAGGAAAATTCCCAGGAATCATTTCGGTTTATAAGCACCAAGTATCCACTTTTCACAGAAAGTTTGGGACATTTGTTCTGTCGGGATCGAAGTTTGGACGATCAATTGAAAATCTCCATCTCCGCCCTAGTTGGTTTCCTCCTCTATCAGGAGGAAGATCCTTCTTTATTCTGAAGACCTTCTTCAGCCGGTGGTGGAACTCATAAACTCATTGTTATCGAATTCCCTTTTGTTTCTCTGAATAACTCCATAACAATCCACATCGTTCTTATACAATATAACCGCGAGCGTAAACAAACATTAGCAAGAAAGTCATACGGCTCCTAAGAATTTACCAAACGGTTCGAATATTATGAATATCTTTCTGCAAACAAATGTCAAAAATGTTCAGAAATTTAAGATCAGTAAATTTTTCTATTGATACAACAAATATTTTAAAATTCGTAATAAAATTGTCACGAAAGTATAACGATAAACAATATAATACGAAAGTTAAAATATGTGATCAAATAGGATTTACTATAGTTATTTAAAATATTTCATTGTCTAATTGATAGTGCCATTAGTTCGGGAATCTGAGAGGAGAAATTGCAAACGAATTACATCTTTTACTTTCCTCTACATTGAAGAACCTCCCGTTAATTTGCACAAATTTTTGGTTATATAATTTCCTACTGTTAGTAGTTCCGTACTACATTTCATTCTCATATATTAAATAAGCAGCAGCGAGAAAGTTCCTAATAGTTATTTAGTTTTTTTTTTCGTAAGTATTGTATAATCATCTTTTTGGAAACGAATGTATAAAAATGTCATTTCAGAAAAGTTTTCTGTTGTCAGGAAGAATATTTTCAAATTTGTAATGCAACTGTCAGGAAAAAAAGAATAACGCGTAAGTCAAAAAGTTTGGTCCACAACCCACCAACGTGCTACTCAGTTCTCAGTCTTTCTTTATCTCTCTCTTATACTAACTTATTGGAATGTGTATATCGTGCACAATTTGGAATATTGTGCACGATTGGAATGTTGGTTGGAGAAGATATATCTTTTAAGGAAGCTGGTTAAACCTCGGTGAGGTACTCCACCAAGGAGACAGTGCGCCTCCACAGTTCTCCACTTGCGAGAGGCGACACCCTTCCACCCCCTTCCAGGAAGTGGAAACAAGCTATCCTGGAAGGAGAATGGCATCCCTGGTTTTTCACTCTACACGGGAGAAGAAGAAGCTCCATCCGGCACTTGGAGTCCCTCTTCACGGCCTTGATGATGGTGGCCAGCAACCACTTCCTCGCTGATCCCTGAGTAGCACCGGACCGTTGTAGGCATACATTACTTATTTTTCTTATATAGTAACTGAGTCTTTCAAACGACCACTAGCGAGAAAGTTGGTAGGAGACCGTGGCTCTCCCTAATTGTTGACATCCTAAGAGAACGTACTATAAATAACAACTCCTAGTTATTGCTCACATGGTAAGAATGTAGTACAAATACCTTCCTGCAAACGAATATCATATCAGAAATGCTAGTGCCAGAAAAATTTTCTGCCTTGAGGACGAATATATTATATGTTCTAACAGAATTGTAAAGAAGGGAATATGATGGACGAGTAAAAAATGTCGTGTATTTGTTACTATTACAGTTTTATTTGGAATGTCTCAAATGTCTTAAGTAGGAACTTTCTAACCTTCGGAATGATTTTGAATATTTCTTACAATGTGTGAATTACGAGATTGGCCGAAATGCATGAAATTAGAAAACTGCTGTAACTTTGGTTATTAAAAATTTCCCATGAAAGGAGACGTCCCAATTTCTATGTCCAGCTATCCACCTTCCAAATACCCTGATTTATTATGTACTCTTACATAAAAATTATATTATATACAAGGTGAATATATCAATATACCTTGTTTCCTGATGTTCTTTCAGGGTGGAACCGGGAAAAGAAATTGTAAAAGCACACCTCCTTCCTCCCTAATTAGTTCCTTCGTCTACCTTACAGAAGAAGGTCCCTCTGTTCAAACTTTTGTTTTTTTGGGAAGTAAATTTTTATTATCTGAATAGTTCCGGTCTACAAATGTATGTACCATTCTTATGTATTGAACCTAATAATTTTTCACTGTTATATCGTAAGAAGTTATAGCGTAAGAAGTTGTACACTGAAGAATAGTGTAACCATCTTTCTGGAAACGAATGTATATAATTTTTATGTCCACCGAATACTTTGAAATTTTTGTAATAGAATTGTCAGGAGTCAAAACGTGTGGTCCATTATCGCTACTACAGGGACAAGGGCTTATTATGCTATCCTTGAAGTTGGAGGGACTGAGAGATTGAATTGTAGATGAATTCCGCGTGATTTTCTCCTGTACCCCGACGCGGATCGTCTGCGCAAATCATTGGTTATCCACTTTCTCACTGTTACCTGAGTAGCACCGGACCACACAGATATACGTATCGTTAATGTATCAAAACCTAGAAATAAACATGTACTAGCGAGGAAGTCATGCGTATATGGCTGCTAATTATTGATCACCATTTCATCATAAGACTAACATCAGTACCTTTTTACAAACGAATATACAAAGATCTAATGTCCGTAAATGTTCCTGTAAAAAGAGCATTATATTTTGTAACTTGCGACATATATTTTGTAATTGTTAATAAAATTTTGAAGAAATATGCCATGAAAAATAATAAGGTATCCAATTATTACTTCACTTATTTGAAATGTCTGAGGTTGGGAAGTTTTTATTAACCTTGGAGGTGACTAGTCTCTATTCTCATATCCAATTTTCCACTTTCCAGAGTATGAAATTTCCTTATCCTCATTTCTGTCAAAATAAAAAAAAATGTGGGAGAGGAAATTGAAGATGAACCTATATTAGAAGTGCGCTGTGAAAATGATAACGAAATGGACGAAAAGCTCTGCGCCAAAAGTAGACAAGTAAGTAGACGAGTAAAAAAATTTTATGCAGTGTCGGGTTTATACAAGGCCGACTCTGTTTCTATCCTTTTGCATCACGGGATTGGAAAAATAAGTTATTTCCGGTGAGAAACTTTGCCTTTGGATAAAGATCAAAAATAATTAACAGGTAAGATAATACTGCCCAGAAATACGTTCTACGTTACGTTTTATAGCATTGCCTGGGAAACCCAAGCTAATCCTGGATCCCGTATATCTCCCATTGGTTTTCTCCACCTTGAACAAGATTTTCTTCCGAGTGATAATCTGTTCAAAATCTTTGAAAAACTGCGACTTTAAGATTCTGCTTTCTTGCGGCCCCTTAGGAAAATATTTGGATGGCGAAGTGAACGTAGAAAGTATTCTTAATTAATAGTGTGAGTGATTGCGGATTACTTTCGCAGACCTCGAATATGTAAAGATTCGTCTCCGGATCACTCCGCAAGGATCTATAAGCGGTATTTGCTCCCGAAATAACCGCGGGCACCTCAGGTACCTCAGGCAGACTAGAATAATTATCGACGGCAAGCTGATCGAATTAATATTCGACACAAGAGCGGTAGACAATACTGGACGTGTGGTATGTGCTGACTTTGGAGCTGTTTGTTGTCCTCGCGGAATACAAAAACATTCAAATCAATAAGAACGATCAAGACGATAAAGTTGTAATTACAATGAGTGGCAAAAGCAACACACTTTTTTTTTATTTATCATATCATTATAAATTTATTTATCAGAAAGCATTATAGCAAATAAGCAGAACATTTTGTGTTCCTGGAAATTTAATAGCGCAGGGTTTCATATATTATCATGCGTTGCACGGAATGTTTTGGGAATACATGCAATACAAGTGACCAGTGAGCGTCTCTTTTCCTTATGAAACACAGTGATGGCGACAAGAACAAAACTGTTGCAGACACATTTACAAGAATTACGCTTCTTGAATAGTAACTAAAAATAAATTTATTTTAATATGTTTAGAAACATTCGCAATTCCTACTTCGCCAGTCTTACATTATATAGATATAATTCCGACTTTGAAATCGTAACATAAGCATGTCGTGAACCGTTCACTATTCATTTTCCCACGCAAACCGAAATTATCGGCAGTCAAATAAATTGGAGCTACCCGAAATTTCACGTGGATCGGGAAACCGCCCGAGTCCTCTCGAATTTTTCGGGCCTCAGCCCGAAATATCGAATACACGCAGTAGCCTTTATACAAGAAATATAATAATATACAGTATGTTTCACATGAGCGTAGACGCGATATCTCTGTAAAAATTAATTTTTTTCTTAAAAATTGTTTATAATCCGGAAGTAAGTTCAAAAAAATGCTGACTCAATTAATCGTGTGTCCAATCTCGACCTTTATCATTTATAGTTTGACGCTGTGAATGGAATAAAGGACGAAATAATATTAAAAGAATATATATTTAAGAAACACAATTAGATACAAAACAGTAAAGCTTTGTATTCCTCACACTCTTCCTTCTGCTCGTATCTGGCTCTTCTGATGGTATATTCATTCCTTGATTATTAACGTCCATTTCATCTCCATTGTAATCATCGTCCATCTCCCCTTCGCTCACTGTTTCTTCTTCTCCCAAATTTACGTTATTTCCTTCTCCATCAAATACTTCTATTTCTTCAGTTTCATCTTCTTCATTTTCGAATTGTCCAATTTTCCATTGTCCAACCCAACAGTAATCCAGTTATCATTTTCATCGTCATCGTCGTTTTTTGTTTCTTCATAACGTAATAGATCCCAGCCATCCTTTTCCTCGTCAAATTTCACTTCACAATCGCGTTTGATGCTTCCTGTTTCAGGTATATATACCCGATATATTCTGTTATGATTATACCCCATGAAAATTCCTTTCACCGCTTTTGATTCAAATTTCCTTTCAATTTTTCCTTTATTTAATACATACGCTGCACATTCAAATCTCTTCATGTGTTGTATGTTCGGTATTTTATTGTACCAGATTTCACATGGAGTTTTTTAATGTACCCGAGATTTCACCCTATTTCTTATGTAGGCGCCCGTATTTGCTGCTTCTCTCCAAAATTTTAAATTTAGATCAGCATCCGCCAGCATCGTCCTTGTAATTTTTTAGTTCTCGTTCGGTTCGTTCTTTCTGCAATTCCGTTACATTGTGAGGTCATTGGAGTACTCAATTCAAGTACAGTACCATCAGTTTCGAGCTATTCTCTCAGATTTTTACTCAAATACTCTCCTCCATTTTCTGATCTAATTCTTTTTATGTTCAATTCAGTCTGACTTTCCTACAAAATAATTAATTTCTTTAATTCTTCTGCGGCCTCAGTCTTCTCACTCAACAACTGTATAAATATAATCCTCGAATAATCGTCTGTTACGTTTAATCTATAGTTTTCCTTACCGTTGATACCGTAGTTGTTGATGCATTTACAGGTCCTACTAGATCAGTGTGCCACAGCTCGATAATTCGATTTGCCCTCCTCCCTTCATGTCTGTGATGTGATCTTCTTGAAGTTTGCTCTTCGATACATGACTCGCATTCATTTTTCCAGTTGCTTGACATCCTTCTCACCACGTTTTCTTTCCAAGGTCTTCCTGGACTTCCTTATTTGCGTGACCCAATCTCTTGTGCCACACATCTCTTTCCACTGCAGTTTTCTCATTTACTAAAAATATTCTTACGTAATATGAATCTTCAACTCTTACCGCAGTGATTACAACTTCATTCGGACGTTTATATACTATCGCTCCGAATCTATTAAGAATTACATTATACCCTCGTTCGGCCATTTTTGCAACTAAAAGGAGATTACAGTTCAGTTCTTGTACATACAATACATCTTTAAATCGCAAATTACTCTTACGCGAAGATTGTTTCACAACCACATCGCCAATACATTTTATGGTCTATATTTCACCTTCTTTGACAGCTATAATTTATTTTACACTTATCACGGCTTCATCTCTGGTTTTCGTTGCTACTTTACTTCTTCCCACACGTTGTCTCGTGTCTCTTCCACGAATTCCCCTTTGATTGTTTTCTTCCTGTCCTCTCTCCGCAGGTGTTTGATTCCTCCTTGCTTCGCGACATTCCACCGCAATATGATTGAAGCGCTGACAGTTCAAGCGTTTGTTTCCATTACGTTCCTCAGCCATATGTCCTTTATTTCCACAATTGTGACAATAGATGTCACTTTTCTGACGTTTTACTTTTCTTACCGACTCCCGATCTCTGGATGGTTGATCTTCTTTTTTTCTTTCTCTCCTCCGCATTTCTTGTTTCAACTCAAACCTACTATCAAATACAGATATATTTCTTTACGCTTCTAATACTCGCACATTTGGGTGAAATTCAGGACGAAGACCTCTAATACGTACATTTTTTAGCTCGAACTCTTCAATGTCCTCTCCGAGTTGTTCACATTGGTTTCTCAACCCTTCTACCCTGTTTATCAACGCGTCAACGGTCTCACATTTTCCCCATTTGTAAACTTGTTAGTTCATTAAGAACTCTCGCTTTTAACTCTTCAGTTTCCGCGGCCATATCCAATTTGATCGATGTCCATACTTTGTCCTCCTTCTTTTCACGGCTATATTTCAGTAATTGTGCTTTACTCATAATGTTGATTATTATTGTCCTAGCTGCATAAATATTATCGTCCCATTCGTACCACTCTTTCCATTTGTTATCACATTGATTGTCCCCTTCTCTGTGTATGTCGATTATCTTAACGGCTATCACCTTTTTCCATAGCTTTTTTGACCGTAGGATACCTTCCACTTTTTCGCTCCAGAGAAAGCAGTTTAAGTCGTTGAGCGGTTCAACATTTATAATGTTCCATTGGTCCGCCATATTTGTCAATCTTCTCTCACCTTCTCGAAATTTCTACCATGTTTTTATATCGTAAACTTCGCACAATCAACCACGCAGCTCTGCTACCAATTGTGAATGGAATAAGGGACAAAGTAATATTAAAAGAATACATATTTAATAAACACAACTGGATAAAAAACGGTAAAGTTTTGGATTCCTCTCACTCTCAATCACGCACTCTCTTCACTAGTCCAAACTCGCTATTTTCTTTCTCAGATCCTCACATCATGATTCATTCTCGGCGACTGAATCTACTCCGGCACCGTCCAAGGAACAAAACAGAACACAGCAGACACGACACACATGTACATGTCACACATCTATACCACAACTACTCTCCCATCTAAACACATAAAGTCAACACACTGATAGACACCGTCTAGGCATACTTTCAGTAAGTTTTTCTGCGTATGTGACAGGTAACGTCCTCCATATTTCTCGCACACGCCGAACAAGAGCTTTCAGACTTAAAATACGTTTTCCTCGAAGTTTATTACTCCATGATGGACCATACGTTTTCGATTGGGTTTGCATCGGGGTATTGGGATGGCCAGTCCAATACTCTGACACCATTTCTTGTTTTCCACGCGGTGCAAAGTCGACTTCCGTGTTTGGGATCGTTATCCTCTTGAAGAACCCATTCGTGCCCAGTATTTTCAACCATCCTTTTATAGATCTCTTTCAACAGCCCTCACTCGTATAATTTAATCATTTTTGGGGCATTTAAAATGTCTGTAAATATGCATAATGTTCCAAAACCTCGGACACTGAAACAGCCTCAAACTTGCACTTTCAATCGATGTTTAATTGTTCTTTGGATGATGGGTTTTCCATAAGCAGACAATGCTCGCTCTATAAGAATTAAAGTCCAAAAAGAAGATTCGTCAGTGAATACAATATCAGTCCAATCAGGATCTATATTTCCATGTGCCCACGCAAGACGATTTTCAAGTAGCATCGCCGAAGGCAGCGCTTTCGACACTGTGCTACGCCATGCAACATTGTTCTCCCTCAAACGACCTTTCAATGTTATTCCCCTCAACAGAGCTTGACCAAGAAGAAGTTTGGATTTTTTCAATAAAGGCGCATAATCGCTAAATCTTTACTTTTCGTAACTTCGATCAGGAAGGTCATCCACACGTTTTGTCTCTTTGTAACGTTGCACCTACTTATCAACGAATTGAGGGGACTTACGCAGATATTTTGCTGAAGTTCTTATAGTCATTTTAGGACATTTCGGCTGATAGTACAAGAACACCGCTTAGAAGCGTTTAGCGTATTTTGCACTTATCACAAGGACGACTATGTTGCTCGAGAGGACCGGGGATACTAAGGTCCTGAAATCTAATACGCATTACAGACTGATTTATATTTTTATAGTACCACGATCTCCGCCTCATTCAAACCAAGTTCAATGATATCGTGTTCATGCTGTTGTGAAACATACTGACACTTTATATCTTCTTTATCAGTCAGGATGCAGTGACTGAGAGAAGAAATTGTATACGAACCGCCCCCCCCCCCCGGGCCAAGCCATTAATTTCATTCATAACCGTGAAGATCTTCTTGCCCATATTTTCTACTACCTACTGTTACCTACCTTCTGTTTTCGCAGTAGTTCCGGACGACCGCATGTACCATTCTTATGTACTAAACAAGCACTAACGAGAAAGTATCTAATAATTTACACCATAAAAATAGTTTAAACATCTTTTTTGGAAACAAATGTATAAAAATTTTATTTCAGAAAATATTTTCTGTTGTCAGGGAGAATTTCTTAAAATTTGTAATAAAACTGTCAGAAAAAAAATATAACGCGTAAGTCAAAAAGTGTGGTCCACAACGGCTACTACAGTTTGTCAGTCTTTAATTCTCTCTCTAATACTGGTTTATTATAATACTGCTTTTGTGCATAATTTATACACTTCAGGTACTCCTGTTGAGTGACTAACTGAGAATTGATTGAGGAAGCTGGTAAAGTAGGTGAGGTAAAGGGACGAATCCCTGGTTTTTCCCTCTACCCGCGGTGGTCTTCTCTTTATGGCGCCGCTGATGGTACAAGCGTCCAGAAATCCACTTCCTCGCTGTTCTCTGAGTAGCACCGGACCACACAGGCATACGTTACTTATTTTTCTTATATAGTAACCGAGTTTTTCAAACGACCACTAGCGAGAATGTTTGTAGGAGACCGTGGCTCTTCCTAATTGTTGACATCCTAGGAGAACGTACTATAAATAACGACGACTAGTAATTGCTCACATGGTAAGAATGTAGAACAAATATCTGCAAACGAATATCACAAATTCTAATGCCAGAAAGACTTTCTACCGTCAGGACGAATATTTTGTATTTCGTAACAAAATTCTAAGGAATGGAATATGATGGACGACTCAAAAAAAGTGTAATTGTTACTATTACAGTTTTATTTGAAATTTTTCGAATATCTTAATCAGAAACTTTTTAACCTTTGGAATGATTCTGAATATTTTCTAAAATGTTTGAGTGCCGAGAATGATTGATATGTTTGAAGTTAAGAAACTACTGTAGTTTTAGTGAGAAATAATCTCCTATGAGAGAAGTCGTCTCAATTTCTACGGCCAGTTATCCATCTTCCATATATCCTGTTATATTTTGTACCCTTTTATATAAAATTATGTTATATATAAGGTGAATATATCAATATATCTTGTATCCTGATGTTCTTTCAGGGTGGTAAAACTGGGAAAAGTAACTGTTGACAAGCCCCCTTCGCCCTCATTAGTTTCTTCCACTATCTTGAAGAAGAAGGTCCTTCCACTCAAATTTTTAAGTTCAGAGAAATCAATTTTTATTTACTTACCTACTGTTTTCTGAATAGTTCCGGACCACAAATGTATGTACCATTCTT
Source organism: Melipona beecheii (assembly GCA_032399605.1). NCBI lineage: Eukaryota > Metazoa > Arthropoda > Insecta > Hymenoptera > Apidae > Melipona > Melipona beecheii. The sequence goes on along the minus strand of JAUCMO010000303.1, from coordinate 5,739 downwards.
ATGCATACTAACGACAAAGTTCCTAATAATTATACACTGTTATATAACAGGAACTTATATCGTAAGAAATTATACTGTAAGAAGTTATAGTGTTAGCATTTTTCTCGAAACGAATCTACACAATTTTTATGTCTGCCGAATACTTCGAAATTTTTGTATTACAATTATCAGGAATCAAAACATGTGGTCCATTATCGCTGCTACAGTAAAGTGGAATGTTTGGAATGTTTCGGAAGTATCACAAGCTTATCACCAAACTATTTTCTTGGAATTTTCCAATTGGAAAAGCTGGTATAATCCTCTTTTGCGAGGAAAGGGAGCCATAGAAAAGAACATCTTCAATTCGTAAACCGAGTCGATTGTCTACAAGCAAGGCACAGGGTCTTATTATGCTGTCCTTGAAGTTGGAGAAACTGAGAGAACGAATTGTAGATGAACTCCTGAGAAATTTCCTTATCCTCATAGTTTTCTCCTCTAGCTCGAAGGAGATCTTGTATTCTTGGCGCAGATCGTCTGCACAAACCATTGGTTATCCACTTCTCCACTGTTATCTGAGTAGCAGCGGACCGCACATGTATACATATCGTTGATATACAAGAACCGAGAAATAAACATGTACTAGCGAGGAAGTCATACGTATATGGCTGCTGATTATTGTCCACCATTTCATCATAAGACTAGCACTTTTTTGTAAACGAATATACAAAAATTTAATGACCGTAAATTTTCCTGTAAAAAAAGTATTATATTCTGTAACTATTACGACAAATATTTTGTAATTGTTAATAAAATTTTGAAGAAATTTACCATGAAAAATAATAATGTATCCAGTTTTTATCAACCTTAGAAGTGACGAGTCTCTATTCTCATGTCTAATTTTCCACTTTCCACAGTGAGAAATTTCCTTATCCTCAATTCTGTCAAAATAAAAAAAATGAGGGAGAGGAAATTGAAGATAAACCTCCATTGGTAGTACGGGGTCAAAATGGTAACGAAACGGACGAAAAGCATTGCGTGACTAGTAGACGAGTAGAAATATTTTACGTATTGCCGGATTTATACAAGGCCGACTCTCTTTGAGTAGATTCCCTCTTCGATTCACGGGATTGGGAAAATAAGTTATATTCGGTCAGAATCTTTGCCGTTATCGAGTAAGACAATACTGCCAAGAAATACGTCCTATACTATTACGTTTCATAGCGTTGGCTGGGTATCCCAGGGTAATATTGGATCCCTTAGACCTCCTATTGTTTCCTTCCACCTTGAACAGAACCTTCTTGCGTGTGATAATCTGCACAAATTCTCTGAACAAATGCGACTTTAGGATTCTGCTTTCTTGCGGCCCCTCACGAAAATATATGGATGGTAGCGAAGAGAACGTAGAAGTATGTTTAACTAATAGTGTGAGTGACTGCGGATTACTTTCGCAGAGTTCGAATATGTAAAGATTCTACTCCGGATCACTCTGCAAAGATCTGTAAGCGGTATTTGTCCCGACCGATGAAATGGCACGACCGATTGATGCACGTTCACCAATGCGCTGACGATTCTGCTGTGAGTTACGCCGAATGCGCTTGCACAAAGTTAGCGTACCTCAGGCAAACTAAAATGATTGTCGACGTCGAGCTGATCGAATTAATGATCGACACAACAAAGGTAGACGATCAGTGAAAATAAGATATATCGTGGCTTTGGAGCTGTTTGCTGGGCTCGTGGAATAAAAAAATATTTAAATCAATGAGAAGAACGATCAAGACGGTCGACAGCGATCGCTAGTGAAAAAGCAATATCATATCTGCGACGAATCGAAATAAGCGCGCAGAGAAGAGAAGCAGAAACGCGCAGAGACAGTGTTTCTTAAGAAATAAAACGCCAGTCGAAAGAAAAGATGTTCCAATTGCTCCAAGAGGATACAACAGAAGGTAGATTGCTGGTAGATTGCGAAGCAAAGCGTTAAACCCGAATCAAACACCTAAAAAATCTGAATATCAAACGAATGTTTGCTTCCCGTTGAACTACAAGCTACGTTTCCGATGTTTGCGAAAATTTCCTTGTGAGAAGAATGATCGAAAAGAACGTGTTCATTGATCAAGGTATGCCTGGCCAAACGGGTCAATACTGATCCATATGCAACCATCGGTGCGAGAATTATCAGATTCCGCTGCAACGACTTCGCTGTAGCACAACGACAGTGATTCGAATAGACGAGCTGTTCGTACAGTGGGATTTCCTTCATTGTCGCGCCTGATACACAGCACGATTCCTTGCACGTCGTAGAGGTGGGAGAGGAAAGTGTTGACAAAGAGAGGGCCACAAAACTCGAACGCGTCCAACGAAAAGAGAAGACGATAACATCGCGAACAGTGTCGATCAAACGACCAAAAAGGTGTTATCGATACCGATCTAGCGCTATCAAAATATGTCATCATCCAAGATTTAGTTACGACACTGACTAAGTACATTCTAAATGAAAATCATTCCAAAGGAGGACCGAGTGGGAACTTACAACATCTCGACATTCTTTTATCGAGGGGGAGAAAATCCCCTGACATGGTAATCGAATTTCTGAAAAATCTACGAAATAATTCGGATAAACACATGGCCTCACGCTAGCCTTTGTAAAAAAAAAAGAGAAACATAGCCACCGATCGCCTTCGCAAGAAAGAGAAACAAAGAAGGTCGCGTTGAAACTTTTGATTGTTCATCAATATTACCTTTAAAGAGCGATGATCCGTCACTGATCGAAGATTAAATAAATCGTTCGAGCTACCAGGGAATATTTCACGGCGTAAGACATGATCTCCGGTTTCCATCAGATACCGATCGACGGAATCGATGGAGAAAACCTCGTGTGTAACGCTTGACTGTCATTGCCAATTTTTTACGAACGCCGTTCCATCTCTCGATAATGCATCGCGCGATTAATACCAATTCCTAGTTTGAGAGACGAATTAAGTAATTTTGTGTATCTAAATGATGTATCATCTGCATCAGAGACGCAATGGAGTTCGTGCTGAACCCGAAATGATCCTTTTTTCGAAACGCGAATACAGCACTTACATTGGAAGATATCGGTGTTAGATCGGGTATGGGGTAGCTACATACATTATCCTTATTCACGTTAGATGCAATTTATTCAGCAGTTCTAGCCGGTTATTTTCGAAAATTCATACTCGAATTCGCAGTCCGGATCGGATGAATCACTGAGTTAATTAAGAAGAACAAACGAACCGGTGTGAGAGGACGAACAGAGGAAGGCACGATGTCACTCGCGTGGAAAAAACGAGCTATGTTGCCCGCCGATCCACTGGGATACTTTGGTTCATTCTTTTTTATGAGAAAACGGTTTCCACCGGCGCGATGACGTACGAGCTACGTGGATATGAAAAATTTGTGTTCGCGTGCGTGTGTAGCGTGTTGCTTGGAGTCGAAATAATTCTAAACTTACAGGACGAAGGAAACCACGGAATTTCTCTCGGTTCACTTTCGTTCGGGAGCGGGAAATTGCGGGCCAAAGGTGAGCAGTAAAGGCAGGAGCTCATTGCCGTTTTGTCTGACATGGAAGGAGCGTGTTTCGCACCCGTTCGGAAAAGTTTCAGATATTTCAGTCCACGGTCGTGGGCCTCTTCTGCGAACGAAGCTCAGCCAGATGGCCGGGGTTTTATGGTGACACAGGCCTACTGGAGGCTTTTTTTCCGATGCGCCAGATCGTATATATTCTAGGTAACATTCTCTCCCAAAGAGTATGAGGATATATTTTTTTTCCTGTCCTTCATTACAATTTACGTAAGATTTTCAAGTTTAACGTACTTCGATTCATCGAATATTTCAGCCTTTGATTTTTCTGTGGAAATAAGTAGTTTCTCTCGAAAGAGTTCCACGTCGACAGCCGGGATAATATATTCATAGAATGGACTAGAAAACCAAGGACAAGTAAAACGACGGGCCACGTGCGTTCGTCCACATCTAAGCCATACGTCAATGACCGCAGATAAAATTAGTTCAGAATTTCCCGATATAAAAGTAAGAGACTTTTATGGCTAGGGAAGCGGATAGCAACGCGACGTTTCACGTTTCAAAAACAGAAACCGTTTTCCAAGAATCGGACCAGAGTGGTGGAGGTACAAATGCCTTTTAAAAGGACAACCGACGCGCCTCACAGCACTCATTCCGGAATCTTGGTCGAAGAATCATCATTGGAGCTGTTAGTCAGGCATTCGCGCAAAACATTCAGAATCGCGATTGTAGACTTACGTTCGCGTTTGTCCAAGTGTTACATGTACGAGTAACAAGCGCAATGACTATCTGTGTGAAGAAGAAAAAGAGAAAAAAATAAGAAAGAAACATTGGTCAACGCCCGAACACAGCGTGGAGGATTGGGTTTGTCGAGAAACAAAATTCAGAGTTGGAGGCAGCATTGCTGCTCTTATTCCTGTGCTTACACCGACCGGTGATACTGTTCCAGAATTCAGCGGGGTCGATCTCCGGGAGGAAGCGAACTCAACCAAATTCGCAATATTAATCGCAGTATTATCCATGTTCCGCACCAGCGACTTGATTTGATGATTGCATCCACGAACTTGTAAGTCATTAACGAAGAAATGATCTCACGTGAAACCTAATCCAAACCTGCACGTGAGAGAAATGCCACGAAGATCTGTGTTCTTCATCCGTGACTTCGTCAAGATAGAAGATACTAGAAGACGAACTCTTTTCCTCCACATGAAGCAAGAAGCAACTACGAAAGTTTCTTTCTGCCTGTATTTTTGTGCTCTTCGTATTCCCGTTAACACGCATTTGGTGGCGGCGCAGAGAACGTAGGAGGGGAACTGATGGCAGACATCTTCGCAAAGTCCAAGTCTTCTATTCCACTACTTTTCCAGAACAACTTCGCACGGAGGTATATACTATACACAATTCTCATATATTAATCAAGAGTTTAAGTAAGAATACGATGCATGCTATGTTCTTAGTAATTTTTTACTACATTGTAAAAATAGTATGAATATCTTTGGAACAAAAATTGTTTTCTCGATAGAACGAATATGTTGAAATTTCTAACAAAATTGTCAGGGAAGAAATATGCGAGTAATTAGAATTACTTCTACAGTGATTTGGAATTTTTAGAAAGACGTTTGGCCAGAATCGTGGCAGAATAATCATCTCCAGAGCTATTAGCAAAGATCATTCGCATATAATTTTTCGTACGTCAGAAGCGGAATTATGTACGTATTTACGTTTACTATTATCCATACATTTTTGCGTCTACATACGTTCTATATGTCTCACGAAACAAACACATCGGAAGGAGAGAATCTCTGTTCCGTTTCTCTCAATAGTGTCGCACCAGTACATACCATTCTTATATATTATACTTAAAAATATACGAAAATTACGTGTCAGAAAATGTTTTTATTCCCAGAACGAATATTTTGTATTGTGTAACAAAATTAAGAAGGTAGTATCAATGCAATCTGAATTATTCTATACATGAGGTATTATTGAATATATTGGAGGATTTGTACGAATTTCATAGATAACGTATCTTTGTCAGTAAGATGTTTCTGTAAACATAGAGGAATATTCTAAGAAATCATCTTAGTTCTTAAGCCCTAAGTATCCATTTTCCACAGAAAGTTTGAAACACCTGTACTGACCGGATAGAAAGATTAGACGATCAATTGAAAATCCCCATCTCCGCCCTGGTTGGTTTCTTCTTCCATCAGGAGAAAGATCCTT
>JAUCMO010000296.1:0-270023 GCA_032399605.1 Melipona beecheii | reverse complement strand
TTTAATTAAATTGGGGTAAATTTACCTTTCTTTATTGTTGAAATTTAAAAAAAAAAGTTGTTTCACATATATTATTGCGATAAGCTTCTAGAATGTGCTTACAGTGAATTAGCAACATATGATTAATTAAAACTAAACGGACGCAATTTAACAATAAAACGCACACATTCTACGATCGTATTTCTGCGAAATCCCGACGACGTCGTTCAATGTTCATCGTCGTCCCATGGTGCCCTGGGGGGTCTAATAGTTTACGTATCAACTAATTGTCCCTACAGTCCAGTTTAGATCGTGAAATAAAGAATGAACAGTAATTTCCACGATCTGTAGGTTACGTAGTTCTTAGCTTGATATCGTTTTACAAACATTGAAGTTTGTAAATTTGTAAACATTGAAAGTAAATAAGGCTTTGAGGCTCGAAATTCATAGTTCAAAATAACATAAACAGAACGCTTATGTGTGTATGTAAGGTTCTTAATATCGTTTTACCTATTTTTTGCAAGCGTTGCAAATAAACACTTTTGGCTAAACGTGTCGAGACATCACGAGAAATCAACATACTGTTTATATTCGTCTTATCGTGTCTGTTCGTCCAAGATCACCCCAACTCCTAGTATTTCTTCAATTGCTCGACGAGACGTGTCGCGGTGAGTCATTCGGTTATCAAATTTTGTGACAACAACACGCATGACATTGCGTTAGGTTTGTAATATATTTTACTTCCATTTATACAATGCAAGAAGATACTTCGCGACAGGGAGATTTTTGAATCAAAGCAACAAGTTTGAATATTCCTTTCGAAATTTTCGAAAATGTTCTTTGATGAAGAAGTCACCTGAGATTGTTTCTATTAATATTTAATTTGGAGTCAAATGTTTGATTTTGATTGTTCGAGTCAATTGTTAGAATGTTCATAATATCTTTTTTAACAAATTCAAATTTTGTTTATCATCTTTATTCTCTTGCTTCGATCGTTTTACTTGATGTAGTTCCCCAACTCGCCGTTGTTTAAATGTAGAGTGCGCTAAAATCCAATGATTTTTTACTATATTTCTGTTTTATATTTTTAAACATTGATAATAAGGATAATAATTTTTAAATATTGATAATTAATGTGAATATAATATTCATACATAGTTTTATAAGTAATATTAGTATATATATTTATGATTGAACATCACAGAGTGTATTTATTATAATTATTTGTAAAATTGTATTATATTACAAATAATGTGCATATTATTATATAAAAATACAAATATGAAATCTCTACTAATAGATATTCTTTATCTCTAAATGAAGAAGGTATTTAATATCAATATTTTCGGATTTAATAAATTTATATTTTATTTAAAATTATAAATGTTAAATGTTTTGAAATACCAGTCTCATAATTCGATCATTGACTAATAATAAGTTATTATATTGAATCGATAATGTCGCATATGTCATGAAAATGGTAATGAGTCAATGGGACTTTAGAGATTAGATCTATTCTATATCTTATGTTGATACAATTTATAATCCGTAGAATACAATTCAATTAAAATATATTTCAAATTTTACAACGCATAGAAATAGGAAGAACTTGGTGAGAAAGAGATGGTATGAAAAAGATGGTATTCTACGTTATGAACTGATGATAAAAGCGTAGAGAGCAATCCGGTAACTGAGGACCTCTGGCTTACTAGACACATATTAAGATTTAATTTTTTACTATGCATTTTGTTTAAATTTGTTTAATTAAGTAGCTTCTTTTTTTATTAAAATCGGAAAACAAGTGTTTTATGGAAAAATTCTATATACTGGATATTTCATTTTTTTGAGTTTAGCAATTTGCAATTGACAAGCGTTTAAAATTTAAAAAAAATTCCACTATTCACTCAGCATGTTCAATCAAATAAATTGCAATTTTTATTTTAATTATCAGGCCATTATCAGTTCTTAAGAATATAAAACTTTTCTCGGAACTGTGCTTAATTCATTTTTTGAATTGGGGATTCTTGCTTCTGCATAATTTTATTTTCAAAATAAATTGATACATAATTGATGCAGTACACATACTGCATTAATCCATTGAAGACCAAGTAATAACGTATCGGAATGTTTTAGTAAGTGTAAGTGACAAAGAAAACTATTAACCGTGTGCAACAATTTTCTTTTTAATCCTTTTAATACTAAATTCCAAATGATTAATCTTCGATTTGGAAAAGTGAAATTTAAAATTCGAATTCAAGTTCGACACGATTGGAATTTTTCATTCGAGTCAAAACCATAATTCGTACCATGAGAATGACAATTATAACACAAGAGATTATGCGGTCCGTATATTAAAATATACAATTCAGTAGTATGAATCAATCGAAAATTAGTGCAAACGAAAATGTTGCCCGTGTTGGTCCTCAATGGGTCAACAACTATCGAATCAACTATCGATTTCCCACGAACGTAAATAACATCTTGCGGTTACGAGACCCATGCAAATCTACGGGAATAAAGGGCGAAACTAGCGAACAATGAGGGAACGCGGTATCTCGCGGCCATTCTTGCCACTGGCAATCGGTGGCACTATATTACGATCGTGGGATATCGTCCAGAGAAGTCCTCATTGTCGCCGTGCGGGATCTCCCGGATTTTGTCCTTATCCTCGGACAACCGGCGAAAACTTTCACGATAAACTCGACTGCGATGTTCCTTCCTTAGCTCCCTTGGTTACCTCTCTCCTATCGCCTTTCCTTGCTGCCCTCGCCACGTACGATCACGTGGCGCTGGGCTTTTCCCTTTCGAACCACTGTAAAACGCGATCTCCTAATCTCGAAGAAAGCACATAGTTACAGTCTTCTTCTTCCCTGCATCGTTTCAAATATAGATACCGGAACACCGGCACCGGCGGTTCGGGGTGGAGAAAATATGGGAGAGACCGAAGACCGCTCGAGATATCTCATGGATTCGGAGAGTAGCTGCCCGAGGCGTTCAACCAATTAGCTAACTCCACGGTACTTCACCCTCGAAACCGCTAACGAAGAACCGCTAGCGAAGGAAGAAAATCGAGAGAGGATGGACGGAAATCCAGATACTCCTCGCGGGGTGGATTCTGCTGGATTCTGCGTGGATCTGCCCGCGGCTCTTTCCGCCGTTACCACTGCCCTCCCGAAGGACGTGTGCCACCCTTGCGTCGTTTTACTTGCCCTTCTGTTTATTTTGGTAAGTGTCTCGCAACCAACTGGATTTTGAATTACCTCTCCTGGTAGTTCTATCGTCGGGAACGTGCATGGATAACACGCGTATAGTTGCGAAGTTTCTGCTTCGACAACCGAATGCTGTTAAATTGAAATTATTAATTAACCACATCCGATTTTCGCTCGAGGTATTCTTTAACTTTAAACCGATAACCGTTTGGGCAATTTTGAACAAATTTAACGAAACAGATATTTCGCAACTACCGTTGCCGTTCCGTTTGCACTTTGCCAAGTAAAGATCGCGTGTATGCTCGTTTGCTTGGAATATTTGCTTTTGTTTAAACGTTAGCCAAGGGAAATGTTTAGTTTCCTTAACGAGACATTTTACGTTCCATTTACTTGTTGCCGGCGCGAAACTTTTCGAAACGAGGTGTATTTATTTGCAGCGAGAATTTTGCTCCCAGTGTCAATGTATTTGCTTGCCGCGAAGCATAAAGCAACCACTGTTCCGCGGGAATTTGTTTCATAAACAAACGTGGCAGGGTAAATAAGGTCAGAGAACTTGGAGTAATAAAGATATAATATAGACGCGCATATACGCGTGTATTATATATTGAAATGAAGACGCAGAAATTCTAAATTCTCGTTTTGTGAGACGCAGGGATTTTATAATTGTTTACGAATATTTCATTCGCGATTATTAATTTGAAATTTCTCGTCGTTCGACTTATACGCATTCCGAAAATTGGCGATTCGTACGAAATCATTTCCGAACTTACGACTATCAGAGATATCGCGTCGAACTTTGACCCCGATTGGAATCATCTCGATTTTTTCCTTTATTTTTCCACCTTTATTATTCCCGCGGAAGTTCGGTTCGGAGAACGTAAAGAGCGGTTGAACGAAATCGCTAAGTTTCCATCTTGGTTGCCATTTAGTGCTTTAAAAAGTGCCTGAAGCAGTGAAACCGATAGACAAGCTGTGCGAATGGAAAGGAAAAAAGAACGAGACGAATTTTATGGGAAACAAAATAAAAGGAGCTTGAGACAAGGGATATAAATATAGAAGTTGACAATTACAAGTTAAAAACTATAAAACAGTACGGACGATGCTAGATCAGTTATTTTCCCCATTTTTTCATTACTTTTTCTGTAATATTTTATAATATGTAAAAGGTCAGAATAGATAAAAGATCGTAAAATTATATTGAACATTAAAATAGTTAGGAATAATAAAACTATTTTTCTTAATGGTCAGTGTCGACCATTTTCACGACTGGATTCATTGCTACGTCAGAAATTGAAATTTCTTATGTTTTTTTTTTTTCTTGATAAGAGTAATTAATTTAGATTCTTTTTCGCAAAGACTTTATTCAACATTTAGTTGAAACTTCAAACAAAATGGGAGAGAAACTTTAGAAATGAAACTCAATTTTAATGAATTACTATACTTGGAATTTACCGTTCTAATTTCGACGGCAATGGTTATCAGATTTCTGTGACATTTACCTAGGTTTTCACAATCGTGAGAGGATTAGATTCGACAGATAATTCAGTATCGATCGAAGATGTAATTCAGAAAAGAAAAGAGACGATCAGTTCGTTTCTCAGAGTCACCCTCTAAATAAAACCGGATCTTTCCTCCGAGTGTTTCGACTTCGACTTCGACATCAACTCGAATGTAGGTTAGGTCTGCCGCGAATCCGACCACCTTGTCGCGGCGCGTTTATCAAATTCTTGTTTATCGAAGCCTTGAGTAAATTGGCTTGGAAGGTGGGCTCTCTCTGTCGCGGAGAGATTTATCGTTACCCAGCGACTTCCATGGAGTTTTCCACGCGAAGCGGCAGACTCCCGGCACCGAGAGGACGAGAGGCGATGCTCTCACGTCTCTCGCAACGTGACGGCATAACTTTGCATACGACCGATATGAGCCACATACGCGTCATCCGTATGTACAAACCTTTCCAGTCGAATCTTGTGATCGAGATAAGGCGTTCGGCTTCGAGCATGAAGCACGGCTCGTTGGCATCCGCATCGCGAGATAAGCTGCGACGCGAATACGAAAGAGCGTCGCGTCTCTGCAAATTTATACGGAATCGTCTTCTTCCTCCTCCTATCGCGGCAAACTTGTGTAAACGCAGCGACACGCTCGAACCGACTCGATCACGCGCGCTGGATCACGTTTGTTCGCTCGCGACTTTTTAATTTGCCCGTGTCACGCTATATTTGTCGAATAGCTGCGAGAGCAGCGAGACTGATACAGATGTTGATTTCGTCGAAACGAACGAGCGACGCAAGGTCTCGGGTTTTCTTTCTTTTTTGTTTTATTCGTTCGATGAGATTTCTCGCTAGAAACGACGAACAAACGCGTTTCAAATGACCGAAACATTACTGCGTGTTTGCGCACGTAATATTGACAAAGGGATGAAATGTTTTTTGCAGCGATTCGCAGCGAACGACCCGTTGCTATTTTTTCGTTTGCAATGTTTTCCACGTGATATTCGGACCGAAGGAAAATTGGAAATCTACATCGTAGCCATTTAGATTTTTCTGTGATTCGACGAGATATTTTTATTTTATTTCCTTCGGTAATTCGTAGCTGATTCGATTAACACGTTTGCTTGGTTACTTTTTTCGTTTGTTAATATCCTTGAGAAACTCGTCGAATCGTCTTCACTTCGTGTAACGAACACTCTAATATGCAATTGCTCGGGGAAAGTAAATTTACGTTTCCTTGTATACTCGACATGTAAATCTTGACCCCGAAACAATTTCGAACTTAAAGCGAGCTCACGAATGCAAATACCACCGCAATTGGGAGGACGGTGTTCCACGGCAGAAATCGAATTTTGTAATTTTTATCGAATCGGAGAGCTCCTCTAACTATCCGCCGGGAAACTCGGGCCGGGAAAGTTAAACGCGGAACGTTACGTGTGAATTTTTAATGCGCTTCTCTTCCGAAGTAACCGTGCCTCGCGCGTTTAAAAATCCTCGACGTAGAAATGCGTTAATTGATCATTTTTTGCTCCTCGAGTCTCGTCGAACAACCTTGAAAAGGGTTTATAGGTTGCGTGTTCAGACGTCGGCGGGTCACGTTTTGAAGGAACGAAGATGAGAAGAAAGCTACCTGGGACTTTGAGGTCGCGAGAAAGAGAGAGAAAGCGAAGGTTGATGCGTTTCGTCTTGGCAGCGCTTGTTGTTACAACTACCAGCCCCATCCTAATGGGGTTCCGCACACTGCTTGCTTAAACGTCAGAGATCGGTAGGACCTCGACGCTGGGCGCGCAGCCACTTGCGGCTTGTGCTAGTCAGTGTTCGAAACTCGTAGTTGAGAAATCCTTCGCGTAGAAATTGCGTTGAAACGCGGAAAAATCGGTACCCCTTTTCATCAGCCACATCTGGCAATTGACAAACTTTCGAATTACCTTTGTCCGGTTTCAATGCGACGCGCGCCCCAACGTTAACAATATTAATCGTCGTTAAACCGTTTTGCCGTTCGATCAATCTTCGAGTAATTGACATCGAGTGCATGTAAATTTCCCGATCGCTTATAAATTCCCACGCTGGAAACGGGCCGGACGGAACAGAGTTCCTAGGTCGCCTGAATATTATCCCCTCTCTCGCGCGTTAATTCGCGCATATCGATGTGCCGATACAATTTTTCGCCCTATATTTTTTTTTTTTTTTCCCCCTTTTTTTTTTTTTTTTTTTTTTTTTCACTCCCGCTCGTTTATGATCGCGGAATTTCTCGTAGATTTAAAAAATCCACCGTTACGTTGCCGAACCGTTTCGTTTCCCGTGTACAAAACGCTCGCAGTTCCGCGCCCATCGATACACGTGCACGCCCATCTCCTCTCATCCCCTTACACGCGCGCGCGCGCGCTCCACGCTTTCCCGCGCGCGGACAGCGGAGAGATGCGGCTCACGCTGTCGTTTATTTCGTTGCGCGTACGTACGCTAGGTTTCCAGCGTATAAAAAAAAGCCCTTTAGCATGGGCGCAGTTGAATTTGGTTTCAGCCAGTGTACCGCGCACGCGACAGGGACAAGGGACAAGGGACAGAGAGGAGAGAGAGAGAGAGAAAGAGAGAAAGAGTTGAAACGCGCGAGCCGGTTGGAGATATACGTTGGAATATCGGCATTGAACGCGATGTTCATACCTCCCTCGGACTTCGTACTTCTCGATAGCACTTTTCCACGCATCGTTTCGAGATAGAATTTCGATTTGCGTACACGTACGCGTACGCTGTACACCCGTGAAAAAGAATGTGCGAATTGGACCACCGGACCAATACCGCGTTTCCTGTTCTGTTCTCTCTGTCATCTGCTCCTCCTTCCTTATCCCCCCGCCGCCTTTATCGAAATGACGCATTGTTGTCCCAGTTTTTTCAGTTGCTTAATTTCTGCCGGATTGTTGGAACAACGATGCCCGATTCTTTCTCGATCACGGCTGGATCACAGGATCGAGAGGATTGTTAGTTTGTCACTCTGGAGTTCCTTTCTTTTACCAAATTACACACTGTTGTCCGGGTTTTTTAATTGGCTAATTGAATCTTTCTCGGCGTTTGATTCCTTCTCGAGTTTCGTTGGTTTCGTTTAGGATTGAAAAATCGTTAATTTGTTGATGCAAGTATATCGTTGGCCGTGATTCGAACAAGGATGGAAAAATTATGTTCGGTGTAGTTGTAATTGTGGTAAAGGTAAAATAGTAGTAGATTGTGAAATTGAAGTAAAATGAGTCGGCGAAACAAACTTCTATTTTTTTAATATATCGTTCATTAAAATACGAATCTACGCAAATGTGTGCACTTCGTTAAAGCATCACGTTTCTTGAGAACGTGCTGTTCAATATTTCGCGGTATTTTTTTTTCCTTTTTTCCTTTTTTTTTAATATCACAACGAATTCTTCGCCAATAGTGTTGGAAATTTTCAACGAATTCCCGACGAGAATTCAATTGCCTCTGGTACGCGTTGAAAACGAATCCGCGCGTGTTAGCAGACGGGCAAACTTTCACTTTGTTTCCTGTATTAGCTAAATTAATTGTAATTCGAATTCGATGTCGGAATGCGCGTAATCCTTTTGGGGCGCATAATGCGCGCTGGTACACACGGTTCAGAATTGTAAATTAGCGATTCGCAGGTAATTGCCGTGTTTCCTCGCGATCTTCTGTTTTTTCCCTCGGAACGTGCGAGAGGAGAAAACAGAATTGCAATTGCATCGGGATATTCGTGGCAGCGGTGTATCGGTGCTGACACAATCGTCGCGAGGTACAGAGAAAATTGATGTGTCTTTATTGCAACGTACCTCGCAACGACCGCGATTTTTCGACAATATTTTTTTTTTTTTTGCGTTCAATTGTCACATTAATGGAAACGAGCCTGCGTTGATATAAATTTCGCACGTAAAACGCATCGAAAGTAAATTCAAGGTTTTTTGCTTTGTCGCTTAATTGGTATCCGAACGCGCGATAAGCGCTTATTTCGGTTTCACAATTTACATTAGAAAAAGAAAAAAAAAAAAAAAACTACTCTGCCGCCGTGTTAATTGCCACGTTATTCAATCCCTCTGCGAGAAACTTTAAATTTAAACGAAAAATTCCCCACGCACGGAGTAAAGAGGTTTTCGCAACGATGATAAATCTTCATTCCACAACGCGTTTAAAAACCAGCTTGAAATTCGATACGATTCAATTTGTACAGGCAGCAACGATATATTCTCCATCGGGTCATTCATCTCGAAACGTTACTTATCGTTTCCACTCTCCACCGTGTCACGGAAATCGCGAACACGGTTGTTAATTGTAAAGCTTGTTATTAGCGGTGCATCGTCGAGTCGGGACATCGGCGCTTTAAAAGGATTATCGAGCAGCATCTACACGCCCGAAGCGGCGGTATAATGAATTTTACAAATAGAATTTTAATCGCGCATCGTCCGTATGTACGATAAATTGCCGGGCCCGGGCCAATGTGTTCCGTGATATTAAGCGGTTTTCATCCAGAAACGAATGGTCGTTGCTACGCGTGTGTGTCGGCATTATCGCGTCGTTCGCGTGAATGGACACGACACGTGCGAATTCGCTCGTATTCGCGATTAATTTTGTCGATGCACCTATCATTCATCGTTCACCGAGATTACGATTTTTCAAGATCCCCCTGTTGTCTCGCGTTCGCTAGTTAATCGGTTATTTTGATACGCGCGGCGCCAATATTCGCGCGAATATTTTTGTCAATGGATAATCAAGCTTGTCGGGCAGCCGTTATGCATATTCTGAGTTAGCGTTTAATTAATCACACCGTGATAATGTTTGATTAATCACACCGCGCCGTGGTATCGTGCTCGCATTGAACGCAAAGTTTCGCAAAACCGAAAAATATTATACGACACGTCGGTCCTTTCTGCTCGAAATTAAACTATTTGTGGTTGTTTTTAGGAAACAATTCTTCGCGTCGTTACGTAAATTTTGAAGTAAGCGTCAACGAGAATTCGGGAATTTGCATTTTACAAATTCACGCGCGCGCTATTCTAAAGCCGATAATTAACGAAAGGTGTGAATATTTTTATTTTTGCTCGGATAAATAAAATGTAAACGTTCCGGGAGTGCACGAAAATTTCCCACGATTGGCAAATGTAAGACAGTGTGTCAACTCCATTAATTATCGATAGACAAGAAAATCCAGATACGACACAAACGCCGTAATGTAATTTGTTGGAATTTCTTGTTTTTATTATCTTGTTATTTTTCTTTTTTCTCTTTTTTTTTACATGACTGCCTTGTCGCAACTTCACGGTTCTGTGAGTTCTTATGGCCGACTGATGATTATACCGACTAATGATGTGCTGAAGTGGTGCCACCCGCGACACTCGACGTGACAGTCGCTCGCACTTGAACAGTCTCCGCGAATCTGTCGTTCCTCCTTATGTTTATTAAAACATTAATGAATGAAGATTATTTCACCGGCCGTATAATTGAGTCGGTCGAGTGGCAGAATCAGTAGGGGGATAACAGGAATTATTAAAACCCCGTTCGTGCGTGTAGCCTGCCTGCTGTTACCTCTTGTCGCTGCGCGTCTTCATTTCGTTCGTTTAATTGCGTTATATAATTGCATATCAAAATACCACGTCGAGTTCGCAGCTCGTTGTTTTTCTTCTCGTTCCGACGAATTCTCGCGTCTTTCGAAATTAATATCGTTATAGGTTTCTGAGAGATTATCTGTTGACGTTGGAGAAAGTAGGAGGATTTCGAAGCATTCTCTACGGAGTTTACAGTAGAAAATTAACTGCAGAATTTTAAATTTTAAATTCCAAACTCATTACTAAATGTATTACCGAGTTAAATGAATGAAAATGAATTTTTTGTATGGTGATGGAGTTGAAAAGTCAATGATTCTGACATTCTGTAAAGTGAAATAATATCAGAGTTACGTTTCTTTTACACGAGCCCATTGCGAATTCTCATCCTCAAAAATCAAGCTTTCGAAATGAAATTTAAAAAATTAAACATGAAGCATTTTTGTGAAGAAGATGCGAGCCTAAATTAGAAAAGTTAATATCTGAATAACGAAGGACGAAATCAAAGTTTTGTAAAATGTAGTAATATCAAAGAATGCGAGCCACTGTTATGCATCTTACACCACTTTTACAGAAGAATAGAATAAAGTCCAAGTTTTTAAATCAAATAGGCGAGAAATTGTCGTATAGAACTTTCAGAAGCCTTCAATCGTTCACATTTTGGCAGAACAGTGTGCGCGCGAAATACGTCAAAATGATCGAGGCTTCCTCGATCTCGACGATATCCGTCATACAACGGAAGTTAAAAATCTACTCCAACGGTGATACGTTCGAAAATTATATTCACGCGGGCGTAGTATAACCTTTATGAACGACTCGTTATAAACAGCGCTGGGAGAAACGCGAGCTGGGGTAAACGCGTCAATTACCGTTTCCGTTCGTTCGTTTAATACAATCTGTCACATGCGAATAAAACAATTCACAACTATCAAACGCACTCTGCCAACTTAAGTGTGTGTATTTGGAGTGACTGCGTCAACCCCCCCTCGTATTCGGCCCGCAGACCCCCTAAAATACATCGGCGAAAATTTGATTTTCAAGTGATGCTCGTCTCGGCGAGGATTGCACCGGTCAGCACGCATTTCTCGACGTGTGTACGTGTGCGTGTAAAACGGACGATTGTCAGAAATACGTTCACGCGTGCAGTTGAAATGATATGGAAATTAGCCGCTGGCTCTGCGTTGTGAAACATCAGCTCGTTCTTTCCCTTCTGCCAGAGGAGTATTCTTTTTTTGGCCCTTTCGTCGCGTTCAATCACGTCAACATCGCTGAGATCGTCGATGTTGTGAAACAAAAATCCCACGCCACCGTGGCGGGAGAGATTATCATCACTGAAAGTGATTTTAGCCGGGATAACCCAGAAAATCGGGCCTTTTCATCATCAGGTGCAACGCCGATGCAACGAAAATTAGCGATTGGTTGATTTGGGTCACGTGAGTCGTGAGGGGGCGTGGCGTAGATCTCGAGTGGCGTTGTCTGCTACTGAGCGATCGTAATTTGTTTGCACATCGATAAAATTTTATGGCAAAAAAGTCGTCTTCATTTCCTCAGTCAGAACAGTTGCTTCTGGGCCTTTCAGTGAATCCTACTGGGGTACAAGTCGTGCAGGTTTTTGTATCGATCGTTTAACCAGGGATGACGAGTTGGAAAAAACTTCTCCAGCGTACAAAACGAGTTGAGTTGTCACACACAGAAGACATTAGTAATTTCCAACGACGAGTTAATTCGTCATCAAGCCAAGCTCTTGAAAAAAAGAGAGTCGAGTATTGGTCGAATTATTCGTTCGTACGTGTAACTTATTCCGACGGATTGGCTCGGAGCCGGCCGAGCAGGAGGGTAAAAATGAATCGGGGGAAAAGATAGATTGATAGGCGGTGGGCAAGGGAAACGAGACAGCGCAGGGATCGAGCGCGAGGAGAAGTTAAGCGAGATATATTGAAGGTGAAACTCGCGCGAAAGAACGGCAAGTATTTCAGCGAATTTTTCTTTGTGATTAAGTCATTTTATCGAGTGATGATGGTGGGATATTAATCGCGGTTATTAGTCACATCGACGTTCTTCCCTGCTGGAGGGTGGACGATGAAAAATCGATCCGGCTGTTAATAGTTACCCTTGTATTCGCGAATCTTATTAACGACGATGATAAAAGGGAACGAAGGGAAGCTTGTTCGTTCGTTCGGTGAAAAATTTTCGACTGTGTAATCTTACTCTGCCGAAGGAATTAACATTTTTAGTCTTGAACAACTTGATGTATCATTGAGGGAAATACATATCGAACGGTGTCATCGTTGTGCGTGAATCATCGTGGTTGAAAATGTGTCTTCATTTCGTAACATATTCCTTTCTTGGCTTTGCAGTTACCATTCAATATAGCGTGGTCAGAATAATCAGTTCGCAATTTCTCGTAGAAATTTTGTAAATTTGTAACACGACCCACTCCGAGGAATTTGAACTATCCTTCCAAATCTATAAAATCTATAAATAAAAGCTCGTAGGTATTTTTTTATCTATTGTATTTTTTTTACCTTTATCATGTTGTTTGTTTCATTTCTGCGTTGCAGTTGTATTGCATCGCATTTTATTGCATCTTTCATTGTATTTTTATCGCATCGTACACATTTTTCCTCAGATTTACAGATTTTAAATTCTCTGATATAAATTTTGCACCTCAATATTTCTCTGCTAAACTAAATTTTCGTCATTTCCCTCTCAAATTCTGCCGAGCTACGTCAGTTTATTTCGGCACTTTCCGCTCGGAATATGTTTATATCTTCGGCACTGAAAGAATTGTCAGTGTCGGATAGATTGTTAACACCTCGCCAATTTACCTTTATAAAGTATTATTTTCAAAGTCACTGTGTCTCTTCCTCCTTTTTTCTTTTCTTCACATTTTTCACATTTTTCTTCCCTCCCGTGAAATCGTCTCCCCCGTTGTCTCTGTTCCGTGGAAATGTCGATGCATTACCTTAACCGCGAATTCCTCCGAATAAAATTCTCGCAGCTCCCGTTTTATTATCCCCCTTCCAGCCGCGCGCGTATGCAAATGAACGCCGATATATGTACGATGACCTCGGCGAGATTGCAGGATGAGAGAATTGCGGAGCTTCTGGATTGGGGGGTGAATCTCTGATACGTTGGAACGTATAGCGGTGCCGGTGCAAACCGCAATTCACTAATTGTTTTTCAATTCGCAACAATCGATGGTTCGCGGGCAGTCGCGGTTACTAGTTTGCCGTCGCTCGTGTCGGGAATCAAATTTTTCTCTCGATCGATCGGACACCGTGCTAATAAAAAGTTATGATTCGATTATGTCACGATGGATCTTTGTCCAAAGATTGTTTCAAGTTCTCGATCTGTTTAAGCTCGTCGCGAATTGTACGTCTAATCAGAAAAAGCTGAACTTGGTTTCATTGATTTAGCGAAATGTAAGAAATATTTTTAAATTGTGAAACAATATAATATATATATATATAATATATTTTAATTGTGAAATAATTTTGATTTAAGAGGAACTGAATAACGAGTGATGCAAAGTTGTCGCGTGAATTCATTTAAAGATCAAGTAATTGGTGTAATTATAATCAGGAAGATCGCGAAAGATTTCAATTCTTGCGTTTGATCGAGAACATTTTCCCAGTGATGTATCGTATATCCATGTTCATACATGACCAAGATTTTTATTCTTGGATCATCGCTCTTATTTTACAAACTCTTGTTTCGCGTGGTGTCCGCATTCGCGAGAATCTAATTACAATTATAAATATTGCACGATAACGCAGAAGCGGTGGCATTAATTAATCAACGAAATTCACGAGAGCGTTCAACTTCCAACTTTATTTGCGTATCGAAGGTAATCAAGGTGATTAATTATTTGCCGGTTTCACTTCGTGAATCCTCCAAGTTTTCGATCTCCTTTTCTATAAATATTCTGGAGAAATGCTCGACTTGGTCTCTTGATTTTAACGAACTCCTCTGATACAATTATCCAATAAATTCCGCTGCGTTTGCACGAGCAGCTTCGTAATGACAACAATGCATTTAATCGACGTTAAAATTTCGAAATTTCTCCGTTCCGAATTGAAATGATCGCGCAAGAATCTTGGTCGGCTTCCGCGCTCTGTCAAATCGCTAACAAATCGGACATAATTTCCACATGGGCCGGCGTGTTAATTAGAAAGGGCATTTCCGAGCGTTCGCGGTGACCCCCATGGATACTGCTGAACGCGGCACGGTTAAATTATCCTTCGTCAGTTAGCCACATCCGGACACGACCGGGCAACAATGGCTAATTTATAACATAATGCTATTCGGTATACGAATAGTTGCCGGGCTATTTATTCGCATTAACCGTCATTTCCGTTTCCATCTTGCGCTTTCGAAATATTTATCGCATCTCGTTATGATAAAGCGCAAATTCCTCCGGGTAGCTTTTCACTTGGCAACTTTATCGTGTCGTTCTCCTTTGTCAGATCTGCACGGACAATTTGAAATACCTCCGTCTTGCGATCGAGGCTGATGAGATTTCGAAGGGAAATACTTATAATTGTAAATGTTGCAGAAAAATTGAATTTCCGTTGAAGTTAGACACTCATGTTTCAATAAAAACGCATGTGTGCGTCATTGGTTCCACGAAATTTTTACATTTTTTTGATCTTGCGTAATGGATAAATTTTCGCTCGAGCACTCGGACGAAGTAAACTAATATCATTAGTCATCAGTTGATCACACGTGGTTCTTCGAAAGAATCGCGAATTTAATTTCCTGATGGAAAGATAGTATTTTTATCTCTGTCCCCTGTCACGTAAATCGGCGACTCGATGTCAAAATGGAACAGGAGAATTCAATTGTCAAAGTATTGTTCTTGCGGAGACTTTTACGTAGGTTCTATAATCGTTCTGCTGCGAATTAACGTTTATCGAAGCGAAGTCGTTGATGTATGTAGGTCGAGAAAAAACGATGAAAATAAACGACGAAATCTGTCTTGCTTTTCGGGGCGAGCTGTAATCCCGTCGATTTCGTACAATGCTGTAACGTTTTCCACCAGAGTGTAAACTCGGCTGGAGATATTCGGGCTGGCTTTCTCATCAAAATTCCACCTCGTGTCCATCGTAATCGCATTTTCAACGCTTCTACGAATCGACTGAATGTACCGGTGTACACGATGACTTTAACTTGAATCGATCGAAACGTGTATCTCTGTTCTATCGCTCTCCCTCTCTCTCTCTCGGTGTTTGTCGTTTCGCGATCCGTCACTGATGAAACGAGCCAACGAATGAGCAAATTCGCGCGTGGAGTTAATTACAAGATTTCTTTCAGTGTTTAAACTCAAAACAGTAGGACACTGGGATTTAAACAATCCGGTGGTGCGTTTCAATTTTCATTTTGTTACTCTCGGGATCAGAATGACAGTCTTAATTCGAAGAGAAATTAATTTCCGCAGCGGAATTTTGCTTGTCAGAATGTCATCTGGTCAGAGATAAATAAAGAACCGTCATAGTGAGTTCTTTTTCGTAACTAATTACTTTTATAAAAACTGTGATTTAACGTTACACGTTATTCCATGCGTTGTCGTTTACCAGAAAAGCGAATAAAATTGTTTTTAAAGACAGCGCGCCTTTCATTTAATATTCGCTACAAGATTTCACGAGTTTGTAGCGGCCCAGGATGCCTCAACTACGAGTTCCGAACACTGACTAGCACAAGCGGCAAGTGGCTGCGCGCCTATCTCCGACGCTAAGCAAGGCAGAGCTAGGATGGGTGACCGTGTCCAGCCTCTAGCGGGTAGTTACAACAACAAGCGTTTGGGGTAAGGAGTCACTGCCATCAGCCCTACTGATGATGAGTCTAGGCAGTGACTCCGAGACAAAACGCCATCCTATAAACGCAAAACTCTTTCTTCTCTTTTTTACTTACTATCCAAAGTCCATACGTCCTTCCGTCACTCATCACCTCAAATCTCTATCCATCCTCCCATCATGCATTCTGAACCTTTCAAGTTGATTTCTAGTGCGCGAATAAAAGACTTTGCGTGGCAGTGACACTTTATTCTCGATTAATTAGGAAAGTAACGATGATTCGATCATTCGAACGTTATTTATGACCATGTTAAAATATATCTACGCAGTGGAGTACATCCATGTTTCATGAGATCTTGAGAAGAAACTTCAAGAATGAAAGACGCGTTAGGAGAAAGTCAGTCATAAATCGCGTGGTTAGAATGATACATGGCGCAGTCATGGAATAACCGTGATTCTAAAGCACGATGCACAACCGACGGAACACTGTTTAGTTTGGATTTAAATTCCAGAAAGACCATTAACGCAACGTACTGTTAATACACAGTGCGAATATGTAACTGCTAATAAACGAACATGTAACGCGTTAATGCATCCCGCAGAGCAACGCTGCCTTAATGGAATAATATTCGGACTCGTTTTCATTGTTTGCCATTTGAGTTTCTATTCAATCATACTTTTGCATTTTTCAAATTAGTCTTCGTTAGCGTGAAACATCTGCAAGTTTCGATCGCGTGAAGTCTGTTTCATTTCTCTGTTGCGAAAATAGAGAGGAGCGTCGACCGATTTATTCTTCAACTTCTTGTCTCCTATTATCTCAAATTGTGGTTTCTATATTTGAAAAAGAGAAGCCAGTTGTATGAAATTCTACTTTTAAATTTTAATTCTCCAATTTGAAGATTAAAAGTAAGATGTTTTTATCCATAGAAAACTACTTGTTTTTATCAAAACTTTCAGTGCAGTTTATTTATAATAGTAATTATGTTATATTGTATAATAACGTTACAATATAATACAATTGTAATATCACATAATGATCATAATAATAAATAGAAATGATATTGATGATCATAATGATTAAATTTCTTCGTCGATTGACAACTTTAACAACAGAAAGATATTCGCATGATGCACAAGTAGTTTTCAATGAAAACTTGGCTCGCACTGATCGACTTTTGAACAGCCTCCGTGTATAATATTTCAACGCTCTTCGTCTGATGTGATAAATTACGGCTAATGCCTAACTAAGAGGGTCGAAGAGGAAGTCACAAGGCAAGGAAAGGGGTTAAAATGAAATCGCGGCGCGAGAATTGGAAATTATAACCGCGATTCTTGTTTCCGTCACGTTCGTACGTTTTCGCCTTTGCTTCCTCTTTCCTTCGATGCATTATGAATTGGAAATTGCATTAGAATATCCTACACATACATATGAGTGCATTAAGGGAACAGGTGGCGATATGGATTCTCTTAGCATATTTCAATAATCGCGATCGGTTTGATTTAGTTGGCGATCGTGGGCCACCGTATGCTGATCAGCCCTGTAATGATTCCGCGTGAAACAGGAAACCGTAAGATAACAGAGAGAAAGAGAGAGAGAGAGAGAGAGAAGAAAATCAATTCCTGTCGATCGATCGTTTCGCTTGTAATTACTTTCTACGCTCAGAGATTTCCCGGATTCCTTCCCTTTAACGTAAACTGCGTAATTAATCTTATCTTCTCTCTGGCGACTTATTTACACCCTGTTTTCCGTGGGATAAATTTGCATTCACTTAATTCGCTATATCTTGTTACGCTGATTGCTAACTGCTGTTTAAGCATAGCTAATTATAAAGAGAGAAAGAGAGAGAGAGAAGTTAATGAAAAATCTTTAGCGAAATAAAAATACTTAGAGACACACACACACACACCACTGGACACAAAAGTTTGGATATTTGGTTTGGTGTGTGAAGTACAAAGATCTAATATTCTAATATTAATAGTGATTTTCTTACTCAGAATATTAGTACATTTTCGTCGCTGTGTTGGTATCATAGCTACAAAGCATACAGTGCTGCGAATAATTATAGGTTTAAAGGAATTTAAAGTTTCATGAATAGAAAAATAAGCTAATAGTTTATTTTTTTGTTATTCTTTTGAATAAGAGAACTACTCAGTATCAAAACCTACTTGTTTCAATCAGTTGTGAGTAAAGCTCGTTATAAGAAAAACAGATATAAAAAACTGCATGACTTGTACCCCAGTACGATTCGTCTCAGAAGCAAATGTTCTGATTAGGAAATGAAGACGACTTTTTTGCCATAAAATTTTATTGATACGCAAACATTTGAATCGATACAAAACAAATTACAGGCGCGATCGCTCAGTACTAGACAACGCCATTCCTATTCGAGGTCTACCCCATGCCCACTCACGAATCACGTGATCCAAATCAACCAATCGCTAATTTTCGTTGCATTAGCGTTGCACCTGATGATGAAGAGGCGCGATTTTCTGGGTTATCCCCGCTAAAATCACTTTCAGTGATAATATATGTACGCATATTTGTACAATGTACATATATTTATACATATATTTAAGTATTTTACAAAATATTTAGGAAAACTCTTTAACATCCCTTTGCAAAAAATCATGTGAATATCTCTGTTGATCTTATCAATTATTCACTCCACTATATATACGAATAAATACAAATGCAGTGAAAGTATTGACCGGTATTGTACACATGTACGATATTCACGTTGAAATTCGGATTGAGATTCACATTCGCAGTAAAACGAAACATTTTCTCCTCGATCGTTAGCGCAGTAGGACCATCTATTACGTAGCATGACAGAATTCACCGGAACCAGTGCGTAACGACTGATTAATACGTCAAACTTTTGCTTTATCTGGATTCGATCGACGAGACTTCTTCAACATTCGTCCGGTTTCTCCCCTCGAGGGCGAACTCCCGCCGGCAGAACGACTCCGATTATAGGAGAGACAGGCCCTAACTCTCTCAATCATCTTCGAAAGTCGCGTGTAATCCGAGGCCGGTGTAAAAGCACGACGGAGATTGGCTGTACAAGCCGTTCTAATGAGATAAGTTCGCTCGTCGTGCCTTACTTTTAATATCCTTTGCTCTCATCCGGCGCCGGTCGCGCAAGAAATTCCACGGATCACCCGCGATTGGTTTGTTAGCTGCCTGCGTGGAATTACGCTTAACGAGGGTGCAGTAAGACCTTCGTACCCACGGATTCAATATTCGCGGTTGTAGTTTTATTCATTTGCCGTTTTATTGGCCGTGATTCGCGAATTGATTTATTATGGAGAAGAGGTGAATTTTTAGAAAATAACGTTCTCACTTTTGTTTAATTTTTCTCTAAAAAAAAAAAAAAAAAAAAAAAATTGTTTCCAATTCAATCTTCGTTTTGATCGATCAAAGTTTAGTTTTCCTACATTTTCGATTGTTTTAAGAATATTACAAGTGAAAGCAAATTTCTTTTTAACACACATTTTCTTTTTAAAACACATTCTTGCGATAATAATGTTCTCAATTAGTCCGTGTGATAAACTGATAAAAATAGTTTATGCTCCAAACTTCTGAAGATTTGCTGTTGGAAATCCTGTATCATGCTCCTGATAGTTTTGTCGAACGAAAATAAGCCTTGTGTTTTAACGAGCGCCGCAGTTGACGAAAAACGGTGGCTACTTACAGCGAAATATTTTTTCGAAGTGGGCGGCAGGCTGTGTAGCGCCACGTGTCGCGAAATACCAGCTTAAAAGCATGCTTTCATTTTTTGATAAATTGCATCGTTAATCGGCTCTAGCCGAGGTTAACTCCAAGCCGCCGGAGGGTTGAAATCTGCTTCGCAGTTTTCCCATCGCTACCAATTTGTTTTTTCTTCCGTTTCCCTGTGTGTGTGTGCGCGTGTATATTTTCGTAAATGGGAATTTCGAACGGTTTCGGCTTTTCGCCTCGCTATCGTGCCTCCCGCAGTTTTTCCGCATTAAAGGACCAACGTATCGATGATACAGCTGGTTATAATCGAGCGGATTTTAAGCTGACTCTTTTTTCATTTTTAGCTTTAGTAATACGTGGTCTGATACAAAGAGAACGAGACTCTGTTTTTATTTATTCTTAGCATGTCGAGCGGATTTTTTTAAAACGTTCAGTACATTAAATGGGATCCAAAGAAATAACGATGAAAAATAGTCAGTATTTTAAATTGCCACAACTTCATAAAAAAATCATATAATAATTTATTTAGTCTCATTTTAAAAAGTAAAGATTCTACTTTGACTGTTCGCAGTTCATTTTCTTAAAGATGTTTTTCGCGTCGCGTAGCGGTAGTAAAAGTACTTTTCTTTTAAAAAAGTTCTAAAAATTTAAACGTCTCTGAGGACGTTGGAAAAAATTTTTTTCATAACTAGATCCACTGTGGTCTTCAAGATTGAAATTTTCTCTTTACAAGGATCCCTTAAAATTCACGGCTTTCTTCTTCACCACTTTATTCGAGATTCAAAGTTTAATAATACTGAAATATTGAAATACATGGAAATAGAAAAATACATAGAAAATATTGAAATACATACAGAAATGTTGTCCTGACAAAGTGTATAAAAATAAGACCACTTGTACTGATTATGAGTGAGGCGATCGACATTGTCGCAACAATTAGAAAATCATCTATCGTTTAACTTTCTTCTTCCATTCTCGGTTTTTTAAAATGAGACCCGTCTCATTTTCTTTTTTGCATCGGATCTTGTTTTTGAGACATTAATGAAAAACAAATAGCTCTGGATGATCGATATGATGGTGCCTTCTATTACACATCGTATAATTGTCGGATCAAATCACCGTTATCGACAGTCAATGTAACAACAGCGAGGTTTAAAAGCGAGATGGCATCAGATTTTCTCCGACATCGTTGCTGATACAGTGAGTACGGGGATAATTGAATTCGAAGCAAATTTGCTTGGTGCGATCAGCAAAAAAAAAAAGTTCTCTTTTATTCCGAGTTCCGACAGTTATCCATCGCTTCGTCGCTAGCATACAATGTCTCGCGGAAGTATCCACTATCCGTATATTCCTCGACATGACAACTATGAGCGTATTACGTATGTTGTACTTGCACAGTTTGAAATTTTAGAGGCACTGTAATGATGCCCAACTGTCGCGACGATATTGATGAAATTTTAAGCGATTTTGAAAATACGTACGATAGAAGTTGCAGAATATGACGATAAATTGCACGTAGAAGTTTTTGAACAGTCAATTTATTCATTATATTAACGAGTCAATGTTCAATATTCTGGATATTTATGCTATTTATGGGAAATTTTAAGATACAAAGATGCATGTAATATAAAAAGAAATATATAAAATATTTGAAGTGGAATATTTAGTAGAAATGTATGAAATATTCGAAGCAGAATATTTAGTAGAGAAAACAAATTTAGATATTGATTATATTTTCAGAAAAATTAAAAAATAAAAATAAAAATCTGTAATTTATTTAAAATAACTATTTATGCTATATACGAACTTTATTGAATATATATTTGCAGCAAATAACTTGTAATTTCCATTTTTAAACTAGGTTTAAATTCATGACAGTCGCGTGTCGTTGGTGCTAATGAAATTTTAAAATGTTTTATATAACATGCATAATGCACATTTAAAAATCTATAATAAACGTATAAATATTTCCGCAAGCCATTGTACATGTTCCACTGTTTTTATACATTTGAGCAGTGTAAAAAGAGGAAGAAGGAGAAAATTGACGATTGATTTTGACGAACAGATCGGCAAGGTTAGCAATCAAATTTTCGAAAATAGCGTCATTATAGAACCGAGCGGTGAAAACGTAATTTGCAGCTTATAAATTGAAGAGAATGACAACGTAATTAAAATCAGCTCGCTGATCGAAACCTTTCTCACGTAGGTTTTCGTTAATGGCTGCGCGTTCTGACTGCTCACAGCAGTGCCTATTAACGCGTTGCTACGTAATTATCGTTACAACACTTTAATAAATTTCGTTGATCTGATACGTATCGCTCTAACCTGATTTTCCTATGGATTGGCAAACGCAATAAATAATCAGCCGAGTGCCCTTTACTCCCGGGTGTAATTCATCAAAATTAGAAAAAACGTACGTAAATAGCTGAAACGTTGATCATAGCATTACCGACGATTAATTAGTTTCATTTTCTTGAACGATGTCATACGCGTATGTCGAAAATGTAATCGTTCAACTCTTTATGTTCAGAGTTAAATTGCTCAAGATATTTTTATTAAAATTTTGGTCTCGTTAAACGATTTTTGACGTATAGCCTGAAGAAAAGAAATTCTTTAATAATTGAACGTATGGTGGAGATTTCTTTCTACGAATCCTTTATACATTTTTCTACAAAAATTATATTAAACAATTAAGGGTTGATATAAGAAAATTTCTATATTATACTACGTTTAAAGTTTCTCGCGCTGTCTTCCAGCAATTCACAAATGTTCATTTTATATGTTGTTTGTGGAGTATTCACTGTAAAAAATTTTTGGCATATTGAAGCGATACAAGTTACTTTTGAGTAGGTATCGCCGGATGAATGAAGGACTAAAAAGTTTATTCTTTTTCGATTTTTCATACGTGTTAATATCGAAATACGCGTGAATACCTGCAGTATAGCAGATTGTTATCGCTGTAACCTTTTTGTCGTAATTACTTCAATTTTCTTCTATTTATAATTTAGTTTAATCTTTTGTAAAAATGACGATCGGTATATCGCGCAATGCTTTCATATTCAGAGGTCGTTCCAAATGTTTCAAACAATAAATTCATTACCAAATAAATACGACCTCTTAAATTTCGTTTATGCTGCTTCTTTATGAAACATAAATAATTTGCTTTCGTTGTTAAAGAAAAGATATAATATAATATATTCGTATGTTTAATAGACACCGTCGTTTTACGAATGCTTAGTAAATACACTAATAATATTACTCACTAGATGGCTTAGTTATTCGTAGTTTAATTACATAATTTAGTTACGGTACATATCAGCATATAATTTGGCGAGCTGATGGCTCTCCCAAAATCTCCTATCCGAGCAGACATTCGTGCGCTACAAAATTCCATCCGCAAAGAAGAATATAAAAGATAAAAAAGATATAACGAGATAAAATGCGAATATATATATAAATATAGGTATATAGGTATAAAAACACATTTCATTGAAATCACGATGATTTTAATTTCTAACATGACTTTCTAAAAACGTTCAAACAGATTCAATAATGTTTAATTTATCAAAGACGTCTTAACACGTTCCCAGTCATAAAAATACTAACTCCCAACTGATATCATTGGATATTGGGATTTATCAAAATTTGAGTTTTACATTAACTTTGGAATTTTAATTTGATTTAATTTTAGCATTGATCTTTATTCCTACAAAATGGAATTAAATACCTTGAATTTTTATAATAAAAAACAAATTAGTTCTATATATCTATGACGCACCGGTATTATCACTCGACGGTTAATATGAAATAAAATTCCTTGCGAAGTCTACATTTTTCATTCGTTATTACTTGCTCGATGAGATCGCGCCTCTTGATATTTAATCGATTTTTTTTTTAGCAAGCGCTTGAAACACAGCCGAAAATATTTGAAAATGATTCTGTAGCTGGCAGCTAGTGTTCAGCCTTCACTCGCACGGCAATCATCACCCCCTCTTTCATATAAAATTTTCAATGAGGCGAATCATTGTTGCGCGTACTTGAAATTGTTTCGCAAAAACTTTTGTCCCGGTTCGGGATCGAAAATCGTACGAGTATAGCAGACTGAAAATTTTCGAGTGCTCTCGTTTTGTAATAATTTTTACGGTAGTAATGACGCCGTTAAGTACTGTCGAAATGATTGTGTCGAGTTGCTTACTTTCAATATCTTTTGATAATTTGAACTTGATAAGTTCTGCAACAACTCCTTTTAATTAGTATATTATTCATTAATTACTAAACTATTATTGATTATTATCGATTGGTATTAACTCATTGATCACCAGGCAGTAATTTATGATCATTTTATAAAAATTTCCTCAAATTCTTTGTATAATTTGCGACGAAAATGAGTAAAATTTCGGCTACAGAGTTTTAAGAAAATAATAGAGATACTTTATAAAGGAAATTCTTTATCAATATCATGTAGGATAATGGCCACCATTGGTAATATAGCTTAAATTCTTATTGAAATGGAGTCATATGAATCCTGAATGTTTATACTATTTTTTACAAAATGCAAATCTATAAAATAGTAAAATAGTAAATAATCTAGAAAATAGTATGCTTCTAGCACTTTTATCTGTCACTAATTATTTAATTTTCATGCTAGATGGCAATTTATGAAACTTTATGACTGCTAATTTGGACTGCACAATATACTCGCAGATAAATTTATAGATTTTTATACATTTTGAAATTTCGACGAGCATAGTTAAAGAAACGTAACTTGATTAGAAATTTTATCTACTTTAAATTTCCCATAAGTCTGCAGTCTTACTTACAATTTAATATTTCCATCTCCATGGAGAATCAGTAAAAAAAATACAGATTTTGCTAAAAAACTGCACGACTTGTACCCCAGTACGATTTGTCTCACTGAAAGGCCCAGAAGCAATTGTTCCGACTAGGAAATGAACCAGACGCCACTCCTACTCGAGGTTTACCCCACGCTCCCTCACGAACCACGTGACCCAAATCGACCAATCGCTAATTTTCGTTGCATCAGCGTTGCACCTGAAGAGGCCCGATTTTCTGGGTTATCGCCGCTAAAATCACTTTCAGTGATAAAAAAGAAAAAGCACCGAGAGAAATGAACATACTATTTTTTTTCGCAACGCGTACAAATCTACACTCGCACTTGCATTAAAAAAACTGTTATTTAATCGACTCGCAGGATTGAAAGGAGTAACGTCGCGTATTGGAGCGCGACTATTTGGGACGAAAGCGCGAAGTCCTGTTAGGCTATCTTCCGAAATTGGTATCGATAGCGCCGGTTTTAGCTTTGAAACTTCCGCTTTCACGGTGTTGAGAAAATTCTACGCGGATTACGTATTCGCGCGAGCCGAGCTAGGCTCTCGCCCCCTAAAAGAGACCCAGATCCAAAGCAAATGAGAACGCATGGTTCTCTTCTTCTCTCTCTGTCTCTTTTTTCATCTTTCACTTTGTTTTCTCGTTCCTCTCTTTTTGGTTAATATTCAATGTACGATCGGAAACACGCACGCACAGCCGTGCACGCGCTTCATTTCCTTGCTGGGAAATTACGTTTCGAAAATCCATTTTCAATCCTTCATACGTCCGCCGCGCCGCCTCTTTCTAACGCGCGCGTACACGCTCGTTCTCACGCGCACGAGTTGCAAGCTAGCGTGGCACACGCCGCCACGAATATCTATGCTCTTACGCGCGGATACGTGCGCTGCCTCGCGATGAATTACCCCGAGTCTATTGTTCCTTTCTTCTCCGCGATCCGATAAGAGACGGACCTGCTTCCAGCATGCCGGATAGTGCATCTCGTCTGTGTTTCTTTTTCACAGGATTAAATGTAAAAGCAATGCTCGTGATTTTAGAGTTTCTATTAGATTGGTGAACGCGAAACGTCGTATTTCCAGGCGAAACTTTCCCTCCGATAAACTTTTTCTTTACAATATCGCGTGTTTCATCCACCAAGTACCAAGCGGTAGTTTGTCACAATATCGTAAACATCTCAATTTTGTTAACGATGTTTCTGAGAGTTACAGACTGTAGATGACACAGTGTGGAATCCTTTCGTAACGTCAATGTTAGAAAGATTATAAATCAGGTGAAAAAAATTGCAAGCGAGATGTTTCATTAATGGATTAGTTAAAATAATTTCGTTCTTGTTTTCTGACTAACCAATTAGTTTCGTCGTCTTGGATTTATGAGAATTGTCAAGTCTAGAATTCAAAAATTCCTTGAATCATTACAGAAATGAACAGTTGTCTTCAATTTATCGGAAATAATAAATTTTAATGACCGACAAAAAGATTTTTGATGTTGAATATATAACAAATTTATAATAAAATTTATAATAAAATTGTTAACTGACCGTAAGATAAAATTAAACACATGACATTGATTCGTCAAATTCGAATAATTTAATACTAACCTAATATGAAGATGGAAGGCAAGCATCTTCTCAAAGTCGAAACTGGATAGTGCGTTTGTCTATATTTCTTTTCGCGAACAGCATCAGATATAAAAGCAGTGATAAAGTGTTAAACTCGTGGCTTTGGAAGGAACGCGAGTTGCCTTCAGCCCAAGGTGCCAACTAAAAATCGTCCGACGTGTATCACGGAAGAAAAATTGAAGAAACCAGTCAGATTATAAAGCTGTAAATCTGTCCCGGTGGCAATGGAATGCCGCGTTTAGAATAAAATGCACGTTGTCGCCGCCCGGGGCGAAGTAGCTCCCAA
This sequence comes from Melipona beecheii, assembly GCA_032399605.1. NCBI lineage: Eukaryota > Metazoa > Arthropoda > Insecta > Hymenoptera > Apidae > Melipona > Melipona beecheii. The sequence goes on along the minus strand of JAUCMO010000296.1, from coordinate 243,513 downwards.
GCTGTACGTACAGCCTTTTCGAGCCGGTATTTTTTCGCGCGAGCGAGAAAAGGACGCGCAAGCCATTCCCCGAGCGTAACGGAAGAAGAATCCTCTCTCCGTACAAGTATCCCGCTATACACGAACGCGTTCAATTGAATCCTCGCGAAGGCACACGCCTCATTTCGCGTCTCGAGATTATGGCGAGCGAGCCGCCGGAGTACAGTCGGTCGGCGAGAGGCGAATGACCGAGACATTCTTGTTATTTTAGTGGCGGGGCAAGTATAGGTACTACAGCACGCCTGGCCTAGGTAGAGGAGGCCCTTTCGTTCAAAGTTTGAGGCCACTTCAGCCGGCCGACTCACAAATTGGACTCGCAGTTTGGTTAAAGCATAATTGGCATTCGTTTCTGATAACGAAGCACCGCCGTCGTCGCCGTGACCGACGTGGTTGTTCGCCGCTCCACGTAGGTGCAGAAATTCGGCCTTTCGTCTTCCCACCTACGAACACGTCGTTAGACCGCCGCGAGAGTTTGTATTTTATGGAAGTGAAAAAACGGTCGAATGGTCTGGAATCGGAGTCTGTACGACTGACCATTTGTTAAATCAATTGCAATTTGTCTCAACTTTAATATCTGTTATTTTCTATTAATCGATATTAATCGATCGCATGTTTGCGTCGTAAATGTCCGATCGATCGTTAGCGTGCCAAGCGAGTGTAAATTGTTGGTGCATTTTCGCGATACACTCTTGCTCTTAAAAAGCGGATTTTTCCATCAGACACCGGATTTCGAGGAGTAGCCGTGTCGGATATCTCGTGTGTCCTGTCTCGCATTTGTATGTATCTCAGAGGGCTCGATATGTTCTCTACAAAAGCGGGCGAAAGGTAGTATCCTTTTGAGAATTCACAGAGTGTATGGAAGTCAGAGATGGTACCGTAGCAGAGAGAAATAGACGGAAACGCAATTGTGTGGCATACAGTTCTCTTGGTATTTTTTACACACACCAGCGGCTTTGGAATAAATTGACATCTGCCAATTTTCCGTTCGCTTATTCATAAAAATTAAATTGCTCCTTGTGTTTCATTGCATGCGAGATATCCTTGCGACGAAATTACGTTTCTCTGTTGCATGTTCCTCTGGTTGGCAGCGTGCTCTGTGAAAATTTTTTATTTTCTCGAACCGTCTCGTAGCGGATATTGGATCGATTTGGATTTGTAAAAAGTTGCCATTCGTGTTATCGAAAATGAACTTTTCGATCAAATATTCTTGTTTTCTACTGGTATTGTTGCCTAGTCGTGCATGGACGTATGATTTTCATTCGCTTTTGTTCGTTGCAATCCACGTAGCGCGAGTTTCGCGAATTCTATGAATATCGCAAGCGTGTTTAGAACATTTATTACGTTCGTCTCTGTTTTATTGTTCCAAAGAGGTGGAAGATTGGAGAGCAATGTTTGACCGTTTATACAGCGAATACAGCGCAATTTGAAAGTTACATATCCACGTCTGCATCTTTGAAAATTTTACTTTGTACACTTTTCGCCTCCCTGTTTTATCTCACCATTTGCAGAGGCATCGAATGATGTTGAATTTCCACATTCAAGCGAATAGTCTTTTTCAAAGCACGTATTAACTTCTCGCACGAAGTTAAGTTACGAACCGTGAAAGATGTTAACCATTTGGCGGCAAAGTGATGGACGATAAACGTAGTCGAGAGAGAAATGAAAAGCAGATTATCGAGTATCTGTTAATCGAGAGAGAGAGAGAGTCTATACGTACGTATGTGTGACGTTGGAAAGTTGCGGCGCGTCGTTACAAAAGTTGGAGAAAAGCGGCAGATTCGCGGAAGCGGAGAGAAGGAAAGGCCGAGGGTATACCGAGGCGTGTTCGAGGCATGTTGCTGTCGGGAGTCATCTCGATGGGGATCGGGGGCCCTGCGCCTGACTGTTTCATATTTAAAGTATATTTTCGTCGATGGTACATTTATTGACGTGGCCGAGGATACGGCCGCTGGTACGTGCCGTGACAATATATCCCCGGTACCGAGGAAGGAAGCATCATTTCCGGTGACTTCTCCGATGAAGAAACCTGCCAGTCAGAGCCAGCCCGAGCCCAGCCCCCACGGTCTGCTTCGGCTTACGGCTTACTTACGGCTTGCTTCATGCCTCTCTACACCTGGTTGGATGTGTATAGGCATCGAATACCGACAGACCGCTTCCCTCTTCCTTTTTCCACCTTCTTGAAATCTTCTGCCCGTTTTCTATGAAAGTTCCGACGTGATCGATCGTGCCACTTCTTCCTCTTCTTCCTCCTCTTCCTCCTCTTCCTCCTTCTTCCGCTTCTTCTTTCTTATCATCTCCCGTCTTCCCTTGCCCCACCTTCTCGCTCACTTGCTGCTTCTTCTGCTTCCCTCCTTTCTCACTCGTCCATCTCTTCTCTACTCCCCCCTCCCCGCCCTAGAAAGGAGGACCCTTTCAATCGCGGGCCGAGTAACATTCGAGTGACGTTACGCCACCACCGGCCCGCGGATTTGGGTTACGATTCAATTACAAGCCCTCGGAGAGAGCCAGTTGGCTTCCAAGCCGACAGCATTCTTAAATACATGCATACACAGCCTATATAAGGTCTACTACCGTCGTTTCCTCAATCCCGTGGAAACTCTGATTATCTGTGACTCTCGTGTATTGTAAATTATAACTGTATAATTCGAACGTTCCACGTTCCTATTTTAAATACGTTGATCGTAGTCTAGCCTCCGTTGTATCGCGTTACGCGGTCACATTAAAAGCCAGCCGATTATTATATCGCGAACGTTCGGGCAATTACTCCCCCCGCTGGTCGCGAGACTCGTGATTTTGAGCAAACATTTGCCGTTGGCCGCATCGTCGAGCTACACGCGCAATCCGCACACAACCGCACGCTCGTTCGTACACGTGTACACGTAGACGTGCGGTGCGGGACGAGAGCCCCGGAGAGAAGCTTTGCGCGGCAAGAGTTCGGCCGCGCAATCCGCAGCCGGAATACTAACTCACCTAATACAATCAATTATTTTCCGCGGAACATTCTCTCCTTCTGTTTTACTTCCAGGCAACGGCGGTGGCATTGCCGACCCTCCTTCGTCCCTTTTCAACCTCAGCCGCGACCTCGTTTCCGCCACCTAACCCTCGAATCTCTTTTACGTGTGTGTGTGTGTGTGTGTGTGTGGTCACCGACGTACGTACATGCATCCAGAGGTCGGCACGTACGTACTTTGTCCGTGAATACCACGCTTACAGATATGTACTCATCCTTGCAACGAGCATTATACCGAGAGTTGGCGAATATATATATATATATATATATATATAGGTGTACGTACGAGTTCACGATGGAAATTACGCCTGGTATTGGTGAACGTCCGTACGGACTCGCACGGACATTGTGTTCAGCTGTGGACTGTGTGCGCGTGCACGTGCAGTCCACGTACATTATGGGGCCGACACTTGTAACGAACCGTTTGGGATGGGGGATTGCCCAAGTCGTGGCGTTTAATGAATTTTCTTTCGAAAACCGGCAGTTTCCCGCGAAGGCGTCGAACAGTTTCAATGAGATCGCGCGGTTGAATCGATTGCAAAACGGATGGCACGTGTGAGTGGTCGCCGCAGGAACGAAGTGGAATAGGAACGTCCGCACTGCACGGTACGTGTCCAAGTCCGAGTGCGCTTCCCTCTACGCGTCGCGGAATGAAATTAATTGTTAGACTTAGCCGATTTTTTTTCTTTTTGTGCATTTGTAAGAAAATGTAAAAGTACAGAAACGCGGATAATTGCGTGAAATGTGCAAAGTGTAACAATGATTGCACACGTGGACGGATTTTTATGACAGTTACAATTGGGGTTTTCATGAATGATTTGAATGGGATTTGATTTTTATTAAGTATTTGCCAAGTATTTACCAAGACAAACTAAAGAAATAGAGTAATAACGCTAAAGAAATTTGACTTAATTTAAGATCAGAGATTTATTGTTCCTCTACTGAAAGTTTTCAAGATCACAGTCAGAAAATTATTACAGTTATTTCGTGACTATAATATGAAAATAATTCCTGCCCCAAGTGCAAAAAGTCGTGGAAATTTTTCGATAATTACGTCAGTCGAATCGACGGGACGAGAATACCAAACTCGTATTTTCGAATTTCGACCCTGCCACGCCAATATTTCGTTGTTTTTCTTTTTTTTTTTTTTTTTTTTTTTTTTTGCGCGTGCCGCGAACATCAAGCATCTCGAACAGGCGGTCGGAACGATAAATCAAAAAGTTTCTCCGCGGATTTAAGAAGCTCGCGGGCGCGGCTGGCACCCCCTGATATATCGTGCATAATTACTTTCGTCTGCTTGATCTTTCGGATACATCGTCGGACTCGTTGCAGCTGTTACTTCTTCTTACACTCGCTGAACGCTTCGAGTTCCAACGTTACAGCCGGCTCGGGAGCTTCCACGCGAAGGCTGGATGAAACGGCGCCGGCATGATTTCTAGGAATGAAGGCATTATAGAGAGAGTCTAAATTCTAAGTTCTAGATTCTAGATTCCAAGGTTTTAGATTCTTTTCTAGAGATCCGGATCTGGAATCTGGATTCTTAGATAAACTTTCAATCCAATTGCTGTGCGTTAATGCAACTAGCTAGTCTGTAATTCTTCTTCTTTACAACAAATGTAAGGCATTCACTCACTCGTTTAAATTTCATTAATTCTATATTGAGTAGGAGCGACAGTTTGAATACGTATCTAAATTCCCGAAATTTCTGCGTTCGTCGCAGCGAGCGTCAGAAATTAACAGTTTCGGCAGTGAGAAGCTAACGGTGATTTCTTGGAGAACGTAGCATCGCGGTTCGATTGCATGGAGGAAATCAAAGGCAGCCAAGGGACAGAGAGTTCAGATAAAAAGAGAGAGAGAGAGAGAGAGAGAGTACGAGTTGAAATCAAAGAAGGAAACGGAGGAATCGGAGGGAGACGGAATACAAATAGAAAAAGTTCAAAAAGTGGAACGGTCCCAAGGACCTCCAGATTGGTCGGGAATCAATTAAGCCGGCTGTGGCGTAATCAGTGTATTGGTGGTTGCATCCGCGTGTGGCCAAAAGTAACTCGCCAGTTTAGGCTGGTACGTACGTGTGTACGGTACATAGATATATATTTACTCGGAAGATTCACGCCCCAATCAACGGTAGGATGTCTGGTATTTACGAGCCGTGCCATGACTCTGCTCGTTTTTCTACCGGAAGATACACACATACCCGCGCGTCCGTTTCTTTCCCTTTCGCTCCGCCTGCCGGCTCTCTGCCGATTGTCCCTTTCCTTTGTCTCACCCACGGCCGTTTTGGCCGCAATCCACCGCCGCACCAGCTATTTCCGGGTACCGGGTGCTGGCGTCGTTGCGAATCACCTGTCGATCGTACGTTTCGAGCGGAGCGTGATCGCTCCAGTGATTTTCGGCTGGTTCGAAAATCGCTGTGGCCAGACTCGATGAATTAGAAAGATTGTCATTGACGTTGCTGTTCGATAATAGCATTTTGTCTTACAAATTAAACACACTGTCGTTCGCAAGTATTGGGATACGTCAGAGACGATTAGAAATGGTCTGTCTATGATTAAGATTCTTCGATTTGAAACTCGTGTGAAAAAAGATAGGAGAGAGATTGTTGGATATTAAACATTCATACGAAATATATATTTACGCATATGCGCGGTATAACATATAATCAAAATAGAAAATAATCGATTTAATCAATTCTGGAAATATCATCGATCGTTGATTATTGACCTTGTCAGAAGTCATCTCAACACTCCGTAACGTCCAATTTTTTCGACGTTGTGCAAACGCGACGGAAACCGGAACGGGGCTGGAAACGAAATCCCAAGTATCGAGAATATTTAACCGAGCCGAGCGATCGATCCATCTCTCGCGAGACGCGTTTCACAAGGTAACGACGCAGCGCGGCGCACGATCTTGCGAGACCCCTTCGTCGCCACCGACGGAATCCACCCCGCTATTTCTTCCTTTCCACCCCTTTTCCGTACCGTTTTCTCTCGCCACCGAGAGCATATACAACGTCTGTTCAACGTCTGTTCTCGTCTGGCAGCGTGATCCCGGCCGTCGTGCGTCTTCGTCGAGCGTGTGGACGTGCCGAGGGTCAGCCGGCGCGCAACTTTCCTGCGATCTTGATTTCATCAACGTGTCTCCTTTTATTGTTGCCAGTTTACCCCGAGCTTAAATGTTTTGTCAGTTTGTCGGCGGTACGGTCAGCCGGGCAGACGGGACAATAGCTTTGCCCACAGCTCGGGCCAATCAAGCAGCTATGAAAGATCACGTTCAACCCCAACCCCCCGTAACTATCTGTGCAACCTTCGAGTTCAACCGGCAGCAGCCATCCCTTTACTCCAATCCACGGCTTCGTGCGGTAGGATAGGAGGAAGCCTGTTAGCCTGGAATCTAGGGGTTCGTAACTGTTACTGGGTTGCCTATATATCGACAAACCAGGCCGGCTTGTATCAGACCAGGTTTTCACCGACGTGGAACTATCCTTCCACTGCATCGGCGCTCCGTCAGCACCTCTTTCGACCAATCTATCCGGGGCTCTATCTGGCCGCGTTAAAATCATAACCGGGGCTTGTTTGAGCTACCGAAATGGCAGCGTATTCTTTCCTTCGAAGAAAAACCGTCTCTCTCCCCCGCGCCCGATCGCCTCGCGCCAACACTTTGATTTTAACCTCCTCGATGGATATCGGACTGTGGCGTTATTCTTCCCAGAGGGAAGCGTGTTCTGTATGTTGTTTCGTGTCGTCGGCTTTATCTCCGAGATTCGCGTGCTGCTTAAAATCGAACTGACTTTGAGAAAGATTTCGTTGTCGGATTCTCTCATTCGACGCAGTGGTGATATTTTAGTAGGGGATTTCATGATTGGGGCTTCTATGCTTTGATAGATAATGCAGATAGTGTTTTCTGTAACATTTGCATGGAATTTGAGGAAATGTTTCATCAAAGTTACATCCTTAAAAATACGATTGTACATAAAAATTATTACGAGAGATACTCGTGCAATTTTATATTTCTATAAAAATACGTGTCACAACGAATATTCCACGTCGGATATTTCATTAAGAAACATCTATGTGCCGGGAAAGTAGGAAACACCCGGTACATCTCCTCTCCAGCATTTGCATAGCAGCATCAGTCTCAAACATTTCCCTCCACAAGTAAGCAAGTACCAAGTAAACATCTGCGTTTCCACAGTTTCAAAACCTCGACGGAGTTGATACTCGATCATGTTTGCCGCGAGTCTTCTTTTCAAAATATTTAATATCCGAAAAATCAACACTTACGAAGTAAGGAGGCACCGGAAAATTCTTCGACCAAAGTTCCAGCATGTTCCTCGCGAGTTTTCTGTTTGAAATACGAAAGAAGAGACAAGAGAAAACGACCAGAATATTCGATCAAAATTTGGTTGTCAATATCATCTCTGTAGATTATTTTAGCGCACGCTAGTTGCAAATATTCCGTCGGAAGTCGACGTAGTAAAGTAAAAAGGAAGGAGTGCATCAAGTATTCGAGGTTCGCGAAAGCTTCTCTGTCGTAATGTTGGTCTTCGTTTTTGCATTTCGTTGCAATGAATACTGAAATAAAACACGCAGCATAGTTTCCGATTGTTCCGTTTGAGTGGAATGAGGAGTTGTATCACACCGGAGACTGCACGGGTGACTTATCGAATATAGTCTAACTTTAAACCGAGTTATTTCCGAAATATACCTATACTCAGCTGGTTTTCATTCAGCTGGTGTTTCGAAACATTTCATTCGTTTCTCGTTATTCCAATTTAATTTATCTCTTACTTGTCAAATGTACAATGAGATTTTCAAACTCCTTTACTCAACTGCGTGTAATCTACATTTGTCAAATTGATTTAATTAATATCCAAAAATCGATCGACTTAATCTCGAAGAAACAAAATGAAACGACCGGGAAATCCCTTGAGCCTCGTTTCCGGAATACTCGACAACGTTCGCCAAACAAGAGGAGACAATGTAAAACCACGTGAAAATTGGGGCGCACCGAAAATTCAAATGAATTCCCAATCACTTATTCCCGATTGGGTAACGATTTGCAGGAATCGGTCTGAAAGTACCGAGCGAATCTTTCAATTTATCGGCCGGAATCGCGTTTTAAAGGTTGTCGTTTAATTCCATAACTCAATCCGTCTCGCCATCTCGGACAATTAAATATTCCCGGGAATCTCCTCTTTCCCTTCGCGCTCCGTTTCCTTAAATCGATGAAGCGAATTATCGCCTCTCGGGACTCGCCGGTTCCGCGAAAAAGGGAGCTTCTTGCTTTCCAAGCGGCGCGTCGCTTCATTTATACGCAGCGTATCGTTCGCGTCTGCCTGGAATATTTGCCGGATAAGTTATTTTTCGCTGATAATCAGGCAACGCGGCGAGGAAAAAAGACAAAGAAAGAAGGAAGGGGGGGGGAGGGAGGGAGGGAGGAAACGTGGAAAAACGCGGAGAACGGGGACACCATGGCGGTACTCCCGCGACGCTCGATATTTCGTGTAAACACTGGGTCACTTTTGCATTCAGAACGACCGCGGCGAAAAGTAATTCCACGATTTTTGCCGGCCCTCTCTCGTTTGGCCGCGCGCGGATTTCGTCGATTCGGCAAACTCGTCTTTTCGTCTTTCAAAAATTCGCCGGACTCGGAACATTCGTGACTTTACTCGATGATACCGGGCCACCGAAGATTTCACCAGCTCAGCTTTCTTTCCTAGGCCACGTAATTCCACCGTGCTTTTGCTCCGCCGTTAAAGCAACATCGCCGAATCAAATATTATCCATTTTTCTCTCTGTCGAAGCTTTTCGCTTTCCTTTTTTTTTTTTTTTTTAAGTCTTTTTTGATTTCTCGTTGATTGATCCGAGCGTTGACTCTTTTCCCTTGGTGTTTCGTTGGAACGTGTTTGCCTTGTTTGTTGCAACGCATCGAGATGGAATAAAGATAGCTTCTCGTTAGTTAAGTTGTCAGCTAATTACTCAAGGAGTTGAGAAGTTCGTTTTCAAGTAGGGGGTCTTCATTAATGGTGACAGTTTTTTTGTTCTCGCGCGACTCGAGATTGAAAAGTTGCGTGTTAATAAATTTTGATCGATCTACGTTGGAGATGTTGCGAATTTTTAAGACATTACTTACTAACGTTGAATATAATCGTATAAATTGATAAATTACAGCATATATATATAATATATATATATATTATACTTTCACAGTTATAATTAATTTTTAAGTTCGTGAAAATTTCTCATTAAAAGGTACCCCCCCCATTTCTTCGTAATCTGTTTTACATCGTGTTTCATCGGTCGTAATTACAAAATCGATAATGCCATCAAATATTCACTACACGATATAAAATGATTTTTCCTCTTTGAAAAGAAATTAAGGTGAAAATTGACCTTTTTCCATGTACAAAAATACCAATACAAGTGAATAAAAATGTCTATTAAAGTAATGAAATGGTAAAATTATCAGGTCACGAATAAACTGTGGATTATTATCTGCTTAGAAAAAATTTCAAAGTTGCACATAATATGAAAATGTTACTTTCAACTTGTTCGAACAGAGTTGTTTAGTGTACAAAATTACATCCCTGAAAATGTGAATTTGAGTAAGAATTCTCGCCAACGATTAGACTTTGGATTTTCATGCAGCTTCATATTTTTATAAACAGATTTGAAGAAATGAAACGCGTTGTAATTATAATTATAACTGGGGCTCTACCTTGGATACTTTATAATACATATTCTTTCGTATTATGCTCTTATAAACGCATGAAAATCCGCAGCTCGATAACGACAGTTGCAACAGTTCTTACATAAATCATGTTTCTTACACACGCAACTACCGTGACGAAAAATCGTGAAACGTGTGCTCGCGGATGGGGGAAATTCCCGCGGAGAAAGCGTTAACAACGACGAAGCCCGGAGAAAATTTGCAAGCACATCGCATGCAGCCTACGGTCGCCGTGGAGATACGTATGCGAGGCTATATTTTGTAGATTCAGGATGTAAACCGTACGCGTGAAAATGAGTTTCATCGTATGCAACTGAGACGCGAGAGAGGGTGTAGACACATGGCCGGGATTCGATATGAACGCGAAGAAAAAGTGCCGCGTAGACGAGGTATTCGAGAAGGATAGGAACCAAGATGGAGGATGCAGCGAGCCGTGAAGGGTGGCGAGAAAAGGGGGCGGCGGCGGCGGCGGATCGGGTAGTTTGGTATTCCGGTGACTACCTGGGCTGCATTGCATCACGTATGGCGAACCGTGGGCTATAACGTAGGCCGTAAGTTCACACGTTGGATACGTTGTTGCGGCGGATGAACGCCGCGCCGGTTAGACACTTTCATTAAGATGTTTTGACGATAGGCTATTTTGCAATTTCCCTAATGTACGCGCGATTTCTAGGCGTAGAATGATTGATCGATTCTTAGTGCTTAGAGGCGACTTTTACAACGTGTCATGCTAGAGGAAGTGGTTCTTGGAAATGTTTCCTCTCATTTCTCCAACGCTTCCCTGTTCTGGACGGGGTTATCAAAGATGCAAAATCTGACTTTTTTAAATATTTTTACGAGATATTTGTAATACTGTAATATTTCACGTGGATTCTTATTGAAGCCGGTACGGCAAAATTCGATTTTATTGGTTTTTCTTGTACGGTGAGGGATAAAGATAATAGGGACACTATGAATATTAATGATCCGAGTATTACGTTTTTCATTATTCTTTGTTATTCTTCACATTTATTTTACATTTATTCACTGCTTCTTGTTACCACTTATTTTTTAAACTTTTTTCTTTACATCACTCACACACATCATTTCAGTGGAGACTACATCCACTATCAAACGAATTCATAATTGTTTCTCGGATATAACGTTGTAACGTTCTGTCGTGCGTCTATCGATTGCAATTTCTCTTTCTCTTCTTTTCTACCGTATATATACATTGAATAGACACTTTTGCAAGCGACAATGTAACCTTTTATTTTCTTCCTAATTTATTTCGTGTTAGATATCATTGCATGCCAATGTTGGATACAAAAATGTCAAAATAATAACGAGTTGACGAAATTTTAGCGAAAATCGAAGAAACATCCGCAGACGGCGAGGGCGAAAAGAAGAAAAGGGAATCTCGAAACAGTTCGTACAGAGTATCCACCTTTAATATTGGGATGCGACAGGTTAGTCGACGGTTGCGAGAGCGAACCGGAGCAACGTCGAAGGTGCGAACAGAGGGGTAGCTGGCGGTGGCTGGGGAAGGGATGAAACGGGGTGGTTCAGCAGGGCGGGTGTTAGTTTCCTGGTCGGATATTAGCTGTCACGCGGCTCACTGGACAGGACACCAGACGTATATACAGAAAGTGGAATCGGTGTAAAGGTAGCGCCAGTGCACCTAAGCACGGCGGACGCTCGACATTGGAAGCTTGCCACATTTATGTATAGAAAAGTCCGATCGTACCAGCAGACGTTACGGAAACCGGATCGGCCGTGGCAACGAATGAATTCCTAGATTCCAGCGAGTCTATCGTTCGTCGTTTTCTCTCCTTTTCGGCGTTTCATTCTTTCGCTCGTTGCACGAGCCGAAACCAGGCCTTCGCTCGTTGGGAAACGTTCGATTGACCGATTCACGATTACGGTCCCCGGCTCTGTATCGGACCGGCTCCCGGTTAGAAGGGTATAACTCGCCCCCCGATAAGAACGAACCGTGACACAGATAAGGAGTCTCCGTTTCGACCAGCATGCTGATCGCTCAGCTAAACGGGAAATATCCGACGTCGACAGACGACTGTTGTTGTTTCTTTTCCAAAGTAATCGCTTTTTCAAGTGTCGCAGATAAACCGCGGATTGTATCATACATTTTTAGGAATTAAAAGAGCTGTTTCGATATTGCAATATTATTTTGATCAAACTGTTGTTTCTCTCTTCATGTAGGTAACAGACTACTGATTATTTTTTGAGAATATAATTAATAAAAAAAAAAAAGAATGAAAAGTAAAACCTCGACTACGCACCAAATATTACAGAAAGCACAGAAAACCACGTTTTCGTCTGCGTAGACGATTATTCAAGAGAGACGATTATTCGATGAATAATAAGGAGGATTTCCTCAAAGTGGATAATTTGGGACTTAAGGGTTTAGGTTAGTTCCATTTTTCTATTTGGATCTTTTTACAAGGGCGTATCGTCCAGCGAACTCTTTTCACGTGACTGGCCAACGAACACTAACACGTCGGTTGAAAACGTCAGTGAAAGGCGCGCCTTCGTTATCGGATCCGTCATTCTGGACGTCCGATCGCGTCCAACTTGTAATTCTTTCGGATTTATCCCTCTTCTCTTCGAGTATTCATTTTAATGGACGTTCGTATCACGTTTCCTCGATGCAGTTATGGCCGGTATTTCGACGCCGTGACGCACACGATGCATTTCGTATGCATGCGTATCTCTATTAGCGCGTTTCACTGTCAGCCGGTTTGTCGGTGAATTTTCGTGCGGAATCTCGGGCCGAGGGCATTTTGTCGGGCTAAACGGACATTTAGAATGACAGGCGAAAATGAATCGTACAAATATCTGGTAATAGATCGCTGCATCTTGCGAGGAGATCCGATTCGAGCGAGCTTATCAAATTGTTTCGATCGCCAAGCGAAACGAAGGGGGATGCTGTTACGAAGTGAAGGACAGTCGTGATTTCTGTCTAGAAACTTTATTTGATACATTTGATTATCTGGAAAAGTAACGACAACAGAGTGACGTTGCTCTTTAGAACTGTGTATTCTTTGGTTTTTAATACGTTTGTTCCTCGAGTACTATTTTTATTAGTTTTCAGACCAAATCGGTATTAAAACGAAGAATTAAATTTTGTAATTATAATATGGGGAGCAGAAAATTTTCATAAATCTCCTTTTATCTGAAGCAAAAGACGAAGAGAACAAGAGGAAAATTAAAGAGAAGATTAAGGAACCTTGTAGAAAGAGGCAGTGTAACAAAGGCCATGAGAATCCTGTTGCAACAACTGTGGTAAATACGTTGTTCCGTGGAATAAGGGAAAAAAGGAATTTATATTCGACAAGAAATCCTGTCGAACAAATTTGAATAACAAATTTGGTTGGCAAATTTGTATTTATTGGCGATGGGATTGACCAAGTTTCTGATAAGCGGAATTCTCGTTTCCTTATTGTGTTTATTCGTTTTCCATTTGTGATGGTTTTTCAGGTTTGAATCGCCTGAATCTTCCTTTTATCGTGCCGAACTCCATATGTTAACGCATTAATCCTGATATTGCACAGGATTTACAGACGTTTTGCCTGAGATTTACATCAAAGTGACGTAAAGCGATTAGATAGATACGAACGCAGTAAAGCTGATACCTTTAACATTTTTCTAACCTTATCTTCTATAGAGATTTCCCATCGTAGCCTCTGATCTATGGCTACTTCCACGTATTTGACCTGGTCAGCTCGAAGAATTCGAAACCTCTCTTTCGAACTGTAGTGATTTCTATTCTGAAAAGCATAAGACTAGCCAGTGAATCACCTGTAATCTCTATTTCTTTTTAAATTGACGAAAAGTCTATCTCTGAGAAACACTAAATAATAAAAAACTGCACGACTTGTAACCCAGTACGATTCGTCTCACTGAAAGGCCCAGAAGCAACTGTCCTGACTAGGAAATGAAGACGACTTTTTTCCATAAAATTTTATTGATACGCAAACATTTGAATCGATAAAAAAACAAATTACAGGCGCGATCGTTCAGTTCCAGACAATGCCACTTCTAGTCGAGGTCTACCCCACGCCCCCTCGCGAATCACGTGACCCAAATCAACCAATCGTTAATTTTCGTTGCATTAGCGTTGCACCTGTAGAGGCCCGATCTTCCGCTAAAATCACTTTCAGTGATAATAAAAACGCGAAATAACTCTGTGTAGTTGCAAGATTTAGCTTGTGATGAAATTGTCGCAACGAAAGAAAAGTTGGCGGATAGGCCACGCAACAGCGCGTGCATCGCGATACGCGACGGAAAAAGCAGAAACGCTGTTAGGCGCGAAACCGCGAGCTAGACGCTTGAATTATTAATTGTGCGTTGATGAAGTTAATCCGAAACTTGCCGGAGTAGCTAACTATGGGTCACCGTTAATTTTAATGCGACCCGTTTCCGGAGTTTTGTCAAACCGCTTGTTCGTTAAACTGCATTCGTTGATGCTTGGCGTGCGACGCTGCGCGGCTGTTTCGTCGCGCGAATAACTCGGTTCACCACGGGACACAGCCTCTGTCCCTGATTTCAACTCCACTTGTTTCGCTCTCGCGTCGAGTAAATCTGGACGTACAGCCTCTATGGCTATTGCGAATGAAGACCGGTTTCTACGTTCAGTTTCTTAGACGTGTTATTGGAAAAATCCACGATAAATTCAACTGCAAGTTTTAACAATTACTAACCCTTCTTGTGTAACGAGAGAGTCACGCGTTTATTTGTTATCTCTACATTTTGCAAACTTTGTTCTCCTTACTTGCCGTTTTACTATTTCATCAATTAAAAAGTCATCCGAAATAACTCGTTTATAGTTATTAATCGAATTTGATTAAACAGTCACGATTAATTGATGACCTGCGAGTAAATGAAATTTCGATATTCGGGGTTCATATTGGATAATCAATACATTACCACGAGTGATAATTGATCATCTCGGTAATAATTACATATTACGTAATAATAGAAGTAGTAATAGTAATACACTTGCTACGAAAGTACACGAAACGACCAAAATACAAATCCATCTCGCAACGTTTGATAAGTGAAACAAATTTCTCCCGTTTAGGTTCCAAATTCTCGCAAGCATTCTCGCGGTCTGTTGACACACAAAAGAAACGCACGAACAATTGAATTGTTTCGCAGGTTCTGACGTAATATTAACGTCTCGATGAGTTCGTCACGAATCGAGACGGGGCGGGGAAGGGAGATCGGTCGACGAGATTTTTGCGAAGGTCGAAGACGTAATAACCGAATCCAATATTCGTTCCTTTCAAACGGCCGTTCGTTGGCAAAAAGTGAAATTTGCTTGAGAAGACAGGACTGTCACCGGCAGCCTCTGCGCGCCGACACGTTCTCTTTCTCCCCTTATTTCGCTATTTCTTCGCGTATGCCTTCTGTACACACGGCGAGGGTGAACACGCGTACGAACTTCTTCTTCTTCTTCTTCTTCTTCTTCTTCTTCTTCTTCTTCTTCTTCTTCTTCTTCTTCTTTTTCTTCTCTTTCCGGGGAAGGGCAGAGCGAGTCAGATGTACAGCCGGAAGTTACGCGTACAAATTGATTTTCCATATATAAATCTCGCATCGACGGTGACGCGTCGCTTTCTCCTTTAATCTCTTAAATATTTATTCAGAGTAAATTGTTTCTTCTGCACGCGCGCGGAACGCGGATGGGTGCGCGTCGTTTCAATATTTGCGCGTTAAATATTTGAAATAAAGAAAGTAAACCGAGCGTTTGCGAAAAAGGGCGAAAACTTTTGCTCCTCTTTTCCTTTCTTTTTCTTTCCTTCTTTCTTCTTTCTTTCTTCTTTCTCTTTTATTTCTGAAGAGTTAACGTTATTTACTCGCTGCCTCGCCAAGATGAAACCGGATACGTGTCCGATCCTTCGATACTTGTTTGCTATTTTTGCAAAAACAGAGCGAAGTTCTAACGTTGATTCGATACAGACTGCTTCGCTGCTTTTAACAAATGCAGCTTTTAATAATTCCAGCTTCGTCTTTCCGTATTTCGAGCGCAGAGAAAATACGTACGTTACTCGCCGGCAATACGGAAAATCGCGACGCGCGTTATATCTCAGTTGCGCTGCGATTACTCGTCGCTTAACCAATAATATTCCCTGTTCATCGAATTAACACGTTTTAGCGGCACGTACATCCTGTCAGCGAATGATTCATGGAAAAGTCGACGTTTATATCGGCAGATTATTTATCGGCCGTCCTTTCGTTTACACTGGTTTAATCGAACCGATCGGCGAGCTCGTTCATTAATCAATTTCGAGGGTTGCTGCACGCCCACTCGCGCCGGCCCAACACATTGAAGTCTTCATAAATCGTTGCACTATTAGCGAACTCGGTGGTATCCGGGCGCCGGACTTATATACGCGATAGAAACACTTACAACGCCGCGGTTTATCTTCGCCCCGTGCGCCAACGACGAGATATTTATTAACGTTCGTTTTTCGTTTTCATAGCTTCCCCGTGGATGGATGGGTTAATAGCTCGGTTCACGCAATAATAACAATGGAAGTACATTTGAGAGAGGAAATTTGTGTTGCTCTTCTTCAATCGTCAATTTTGACTTATCCCTTTTTTACGGTGCAAGTTTCAAATTCCCTGTGAAATGAGAATTAAAATCAGATTAATTATTTCAGCGCGTCATCGTCATTTTAGACGAGAATTTTAGAACTTTATTGTAAAAAGTATCAGTCACGATGTATTGGTTATAATTGCATTAGTTCCATTCTCAGACAGTGACGTGTGGTCTATGTGACGTAGAGAGTTTAGGATTGCTTAACAATTACTAATCTTAATTAATTAATTAGCATTCTGAAATTAATCAATCACACAGTTACTCCAATTTTTTAACATTTGTAACAACATTTGGAACAACTTGTCTGCTTTCCGAGCAATCAGTTGCTACGTACTCGTTGTTTTTTTCTACAACATTCATTGTGCATTTGGAAAAAAATTACACAATTCGACGAAATCGCGTTCGATCAATTTCCAGTTGTGGGCCTTGCTGAACGACGTTCTCAGAAGCAGTTCACCAGACAGATAGTTTACAAAGGATTTTACCTTCTATTAAACAAATTGTTGCCTTCCCATTCGAGCCCACTCGTACGAAGCGGGGCGCAAGTAAGAGGACAATCCCTCGACAACGTGTACGCTCGGTATTCCGCTTGTGTAGCGCTTTTTGTTCGGCCCGTGATGTGAAAACAGCTTGGGAACAATGTGCTCGTGCGCGCGATTCGCGCCCGCACGGAATGCGTAACCGTTAATATGAGCCGATGACAGATTTTAAAAGCTGCCGGCTCAAAAGCTCAAAACGCGCTGTTGTGCGAACGCTTGTGTTCCTCTCTGCGCTCGCTATAACGCCGAGAAATATTTTGTTTTTTCCCCACTCCAATTTCCCACTCTCTACCTTCGCCCATTTTCTCCCCTGTTCCTCCCTCTTCCTCTCGGATTCTCCACCCTCCCTCTCTCCCTCTCTCCCTCTCTCCCTCTTGTTTTTCTATTTTTATTTTTTTCCAACTTCAGCTTCATCCCCATTTTTCAGCTGACGTAATGATTTTTATTCTTCGCTCTTAGTCCACGTTTTGTTTGATTTTTTTTTTTTTCTTCCCTTGCTTTCCGTGTCAGGAATCCTGTCCATTGTTCGACAAGAAGCATTTTTCCACCCTTGTCCTTCTTCGCTTCTGCCCCGTCTGTTTTTCCCTCTCGTCGAAAGTGTTTTCGACGATGTCGCGTCTTTTTTTCTCTCTTTTTCGCCCCCTCTTTTTATGTATACGCGATCCGAGCCTCTCTGTGCAACGCGGACACAACAACGGCGGTCGTCGGTGAATGGTCCTCGTCGTGCTCTATCTCTCTGTTTTCGGACTTGCTTGTTTCCCACGTGGCCCAGGACACGGACATCGTCCGATAGGCATCGCTGTTGTCAACACTTTAGGAGCACGTTCGCAAGTTCCCGCGTTTTTTATCACGTTTTGCAAACTGTTTTATTAGCCATCTGCGAATGTGCTCGCTCTGCGGCCTGATCGGACGTCTCTTTCCTTCGAGCTTGCATCTTTTTCCCGCCGTTCGAGCGGGTATTTCCATTCTCCGGACTTTGGGCCGCTGACTTTGGGCGATTTATATTGGATAAAAAAAGAAGGAAAAATATGGTTGGGTTGTTATTAGAACATGTGGATTTTCGTGCGTTCGTAGGAAATATTTCAAAGTGAAAAAAATGGCTGAAGATTTGAATAACATGAAAAAATGTATAAAGTACTCGAGTGTTTGAAATATACAAAATATTTAAAGTGTTCAACGTGTAAAATATTCAGATACAGTATCTGGTATGTGAAACAACATTCTATCGATATTTTATTTTTATTATTATATTTCTAAAAACATCATTCGGCACGTCGCAAGGTGATTTTTCTATTATTATTCAGATTATTGCATTCAGTTTTCCGCAATTTATCACTTTTAACGGCTGCCTCGAACTTATCCGAGGGAGAAAAATCGAAGATGAATTTATTCTATTAATTAAAAGTGGTTATCGCCGGCAGTGACAATCGTAGATAACATTTTTCAAAATTTATTGCCTTCCTGTGACAAATAAATGTTTCTCGGGCGAATATTGCGGGGACGATTCACTAATTATCCGCAACGTAATTACAGAGTTAATTAGAACAACAGTAGAGTTCTTACAACAAAATTAATTATAAAATTAATTAAAACGAGAGTAGAACTCTTACGACATTATTTTTCAATATATTTCTTTTGCTCGTCGACGCGCGAGTATCCGAAATCCAGTTATTAATATCCACGAAAATTAGATCGTTCAATCAATTAAAACCTACATTAAAATCTGCAATAAACGATAAATCTAATAATGCCACTGTATTATTGCCGCTGAAATTATTGAGAATGATTATCGAAATTAACGAAGTTATGAGAATAATTATTGAATTATTCTCATGATACGAATTTTATCGTACGAAGGTAAAGTTAATTCAGCTTCCGAGAGGTGCACGTACCAAAAATATAAATAATCAAATTGTTCGGAAATCTCGCCTCCTTCGAAAGACGGTGTTGGCAAACTTGAGAATTCAAATCGCAAGTGGGAAAATCTCGAAACCTGTAGCTTTTCTTTTTACCCGATGCGTACGTCGATCCATCGTCCGTTCTCCACGGGGACCAGTCGACGTCTCGCGACACCCCCGCCCACGAGAGGGGCTCCTAACGAATCGAGCTCCCACGACGCGTATTACTGTAATTTCGATTTTATTGCCGCCAATTTCCTCGATCGCCGGGGACCGAACGAAGAACTCTCGTTAATCATCGGGAGCAAAATACGTTTGAGATGTAAAACCGGTAGTTACGACACATCGTCTGACGGGGGGGTTGCGTCGACGCGCCAAGAGGAGGGGGTTGGAGGTTTCAACTTTCGAGAACGTTCGCGGATTTGGTAAGAAGATCTCACGGGGACAAGGGAAGCGAAAAAGAAGGGGGCAAGGAGATAAAGAAACAGAGTGCAAGCTCGAAGGGAGGAAAAGATACGGGGGGCGGAAGGGGAAAGAGAGAGGATCGAACGCTCTTTGGAAAATGAATTGCCATTCAGAGAGATCCGAACGGCGCAATTACATTTCGATTGTTTCGTCGTTTGAATAGTCGCTGATCGATTGTATTGAGCCTTAATTGGCTGTAAAGTCTCAGCGACGAGGGAGCGCGATTGTCTGCCGCTTATGCCGTAGTTTTGTTTGCCGAGGTCTCCATCTGCACGACCGGAGATAATACTTCCGCGAGCTGAGACGACACGATCCGATCGACCCAGACACCCGCGCTGGATCGGTCTCGGGAAAACGATACGCGACATAGGCGAAATAACGTTAAATTCAAGCCCGTCCACGAAACAATAAGATCAGCTGGCGCAATTAACGGAACGGTTTCCCACGTTTCTGGAGAAGATAATTCAATTCGATCTTCTCGGCTCGCTGTTAACTTGGCTCTCCCTCCCCCTCCTCCCCCTCCCCCGTTTCCCTTTCTTTTTTTTCCGAAACTTCAAAGTTTCGGTCACTCGGACATTTTACCAACAAGAAGGCAGTCGCCGTCATTATCATTCGTCGAGGGCGAGCCGCGGTTAACTTGTAAAGTAAATTTTAACGAAGAGAAAAGGAGCTACGATAGGAAAAAAAGGGAGGAGAAAGAAAAGGATCGACCAACCCGCTGGAACTTTCCTCATAAAAGTTCTTATTTAATTGCTTTTTCGTGGATTTCTTTAGCATGAACGGATTGCAAGGGGCCGCGGTGGCGACGCGCCCCCAACACGTCACGCGCAGAGTTTTTCAGTTAACGGAACGAAGGAAATCATTTTGAGGGAGAAAATGAAAATAAGAGACCAGATGTGTCCCGGGCAAAACCTCTTCCCTGATTGTCACATCATTTTCTTCTTTCTCGTCTTCGTTTCCTTCGTAATGATACGCTCGACATCCTGCTCTGCCTCCGCAGATTCGCCGCGATCTATTCTACGAACTTCCAATATTTCATTTTCGTTTTCTCTCTCGATTCTCATTGGTTTTCTTTTTTTTTTTTGTGTGTGTAACGCGTAATTGTAGCTATATATAGGTGCTATTCATGGATTACTGGACGCTGAATAAAATTACGATTTACATTCGGAAATTCACATTCGTGATTGTGAAGGGTCTCGACTTCATTATTGTTTCCCGAATCCTTTAAACAATCTGCGGAGATTTTCGAACCGTTGTTCTGCGTAATTTTTTAAATGATTTTTTACTTGACGCGATACAGTGAGTACAATCGTTCACTTGGTTTTCCCCTTGTGCAAACTCTGCGTCGGAAACCTCAAATTTCGACTCGTTAGTCGACAACACTTGTTTCAATTACACATATACGTTCGTGTATTATTAATTTCGCGTTGAGAAACTGAATATAACAAAGTTAAACAATAAAATCCAGCGAGAGAATTCCGCGGAGAATTGTATCAATCACTGGTTGTAATTTTATTCGAAACGAACAAGTATCAAGTGTTTAACGAAGAGAACGTACATAATTATTGCAATTTTCTGGCCCGTATACACAGACGCTCCTTCACTCTTTTGAAACAATTTTAACACTTTTAATTTCAACATCTTTAGTACGTACGTACGTACTAAAACAAAACAGCTGATCACGGATAGAGACCGCGATACCCAGACGTATCTCGTCGCACAGCTTTTTACGATCCGGAGAAGAACGAAGAGCATCGTCGTTATTAAGGGCGAATAAATCGCGCGGCGACGACATCGATAACCCAGCGTTGAAATTATTGCCAACGTGACACCGGTTATCATTTCACGGCGTAGCAACTCTCTCGAAGATATTACCGGCATCCGCGTCCTCCGCGGAGCCGCGCAAGTTTCTCTTAATGACGAAAGTGGAGCGAACTCGTATCAGTAGTCGATAGGAAGGGGCTAAACGAGCGAAACGTTGCTGGCTAATCAGCAGGAGGGGGAGGGGAGGGGAGATACCTTTCGCGCGATAACCACGTGGCGAAAGAGCGGCAGAGCGGCGATTGCAGGTATGTACCGACGAAATCGCGCGACCAAACCGAGAATCGAGAACATCGAGAGCCGAAGAAAAGCCCATGGATCGAGCCCGTGGAGGAGATCACCGACGGCGACGAAGGCAGATACTTGGAGAGGGTGGTTTACCTTGCTCTCGCTCGGAGATTATCCGCGGACAAGCCGAGGAACGCGTTGCCCGTCAGATCTGCGAACCTTCAAACTTGCATCAACGAAATGAAAGAGCGGTGCTCCACCCTTTAACCCACCCTTTCCCCGTTCCCCGTTCCCCGTTCTCCTCCTTCCGCTCCCTCGATTCCCACCCCCTCTGTCTTCGGCGAACGCCGACTCCGGCCCGACTTTTACCTCCTTTTACTGCCAAAACTTGAGATATCCGTGGATTTGCGTCTGGATCGTTCGCATTAGGGGAACTTTCCGCGTGCTTCGCCAACGCAATGTTTTCGCCCGACCGTTTCGCGTGCGTATCGATCGAGGAAACCTCTCTCAGCGCGTATCGTTAATTTTGCTCTCGCCCGTCCTGTGTTTGTTAACGATAATTTTTTCATTATTTAACGTTGTCTCAACCACTTTTCGATCGGTGACAGAAGGCAGTGTTGCTGAAACGACAGATTTCGCGATTCATTCCACAGAATTCAATCGACGAATCCATTGACGATACGCGCAAAGTAAACCAGAAAAGGATTCTTCGTACGTGAGCGATACGCGACACAGCCAATACGTTACAAACTTTCGTGTAAACAAATTTACATAGACCTCCGAAGCACGCGGTGATAACCGGTTTAGCAAATATTTGATTTCTATTCGCCGGAAGGATAAACTCCGCGCTGGTCGTACTTTTTCCAATATTTGAGAGCTCGCGCGCATTTCCCGCCTATCGATTCCGGTTAATTTCTGCGTTTCATATTTTTTCGTTGTTCGGTCGCGGACGCACGCGTTGACAAAATTGTTTTTTATTTCGCTGCATTCGCGCGCGTTCACGGCTACGACCGAGAAAGCCGGCGTGCTCCAGTTGCTAGCGAAAACTTCGACATCGAGTTCCGATATTTCGACGAAGTTTTTCGAAATACTCGTTCTACCGGTCGGTACTTCTCGAACAGGAACGAAATATCTCGCCCGCGTCGTGCCAGCAAGACGCTTCGACGGTTCGAACGTGGCGTAAAATCGTTTAAGCAGAAGCGTCGAAATCTTTTGACGAACACTCAACAACTTTCCATCCGCAGATTTTTGATCGGCTAGTGGTTTCCTTTGTGGACTTTAATTTCAACTCTCAACCAGTGTCGTTGAACGTTGGATCGGAAATTTGAAGTTAAATCAAATTGAAGTCGGTTTGAAGTTTTTAATTCGACGGGTTTTGTTACTGGGGTATCACGGAGAGTGGTAAAGTACAACTTTAAGCGGAAATTTTTACAACATTTAACGTGTTTGTACTCTTGTGAAACGAGTGACTTTGAAACAAATTTTTGATCATTCGCTAGGTAGTGCGTTTTTTTTTCATACGTGGAACATAATTTTAGTCATCGGTTGGTCTTTTGGTCAATTTTGGGACAATTTTAATTTACTGTAATTTTCATTTCTATTTTGCTAAGTGATTCTGGCAAAATCCAAAGTAAAATTAAACACAAAACATTTTAGCAATCTAACAAGAATTACTACCATCTAAGTTATGTGACGCATGCACGACAGTGGCGAAAGAAACATTTCTGGCTAAGAAATAATTTTCAAAAACTCAATCGTTAAAATGAAGAGTTTTTGAAAATGAAAATCCACTTTGCAAATATAGGGTGCACTGCATCTTATAAAATACATGAGAGAACTTTCGACGATACTTTGGGATATTTTTCATTTTTGTGTTTGCCGATCGCTGATTTGATACTTTAACCACGTTCCGATTTGCTAACACTGTAACTAATATCTAGTTAGCAGTACTGTGATTGTAGATAGAATCTTCTTAATCCAGGACTGTTTTATCGAATTCATGATCTTCGAAGAAGAGTCGTTTCTGGTCCACGTTACCTCTCGATTGTTCGTAAACAGAATCATAACTCTCGGCATATCTAGCGATAAGCCAATCTAAATCAACTAATGGTTATCGTGCGTATCTGCTCCTTCGAGATCGCGATCCCTCGCTGGTAATTTCGTTGAAACAAACTTTATTCTCGGAGATGAAATTCGAAAATACGATTTTGACGTTTCTTGCTTTATTTATAATATTATTATATATAAAGGTAATTGGTCAATTGGTATAAGTCAGTTGCTATTAATCCTGCTGTTCTCACTTTTTCATCGCGTTCAGTTTCTTCAGATACTGTTTTCTCTTCCGCAACACTTGTACGGCGCAAATCAGTTTTAAATGGAAAATAACTCGCACTGATTAGCTCCTGAGCTTTCCAATAATATTATTTTTACTAATTTACTGTTATATTTTTGAGTATTGTTTAATTATTTAGTACTAGCGCTACGTATTTAATTACCTATTTAAATTATTTAACAATAGCTACAGTTATGACACTATTACTTCTAATTCGCCGAAAGTAATAAATTCTTTCTTGTAGAAACTCGCGACGAATATAACGTTTCGTATACAACGTGAAACAAGGCTGTCCAGACGGCGGAACATGCGAATTTTCACAAGCAAAATATACGAACGATGTTCAAAATCACAGTTTAAAAGTATCACCGACAGAAGTTTGCGGTAGTTCCGCGCTCTATTTCACGCGAGAAAGCTCGCCGACGATTTTTCACGAAAATGAAATGTCATACGAAATGAGCGCGCGGTACATCCGCAACTTGCTTTTGATAAAGGACGAGCACTATTATACTAATGGCGGTGCAGTCACATTCTATGCGATTCCGTATCAACTGTAAATATTTGTCTTGACTTTTCTCTTGCGTGCCTTCGTATTTCTTTCCAGCCAGCGACGTCGAGGTTTAGGCTCCATTTATTTTCAATTTACGCTTTCGAAATTCGCGGCGAAGGCTGGCATTTGCCCTTACGAGTGTCAAGTAAATTTGATCGATGAACCAGTTTCAGTTTTACTTAACACACCAGGTGTTTCATTTAATCGAAACTGTGTCTGTACGCGTACGTCGAATAGAGATTGAATACAATTATTATTTATTCATTCATTTACCCGATTCGACGGAACTAGCTTGCTGCGACGTGAAAAATTTCAAATTTCTACTTCTTTTATTTATTAAAAATATACGGAGGAATCTCTTTCACGTATAATCGAAAATCAACAACGCTCAGTGCAGTATCACGAAATTGGAGCGAGATAAAAGTCACATGGATAGATGCTAAAGCGTTTTACTGTTCTAACTAGTCAGCAATCTGATTGTTAGTGACAATGACTAATAGAAATGGGCTGGTAATCAATGTGAAAGACTATCACCAAAATATATCCCGTTGATAGAATCGTTAAAGTCCAATCTAGGGAGTAATTGATGTGAAAAAGTGTAATACAAATAGGAACTAGCATCGTTTTACGCAATTTAAGCATCAACAGACATTTGAGAATCATTAAAATGATCGAGCACACCCTAATATTTGCCAACTCTGATTGTGGTCGATCGAGAAACTAAAGTTTGATAGCAGTACAAATTTCAAGACATCTAAATTTTCGTAATAAATCGAATATGATTTATGTCGGAGTTTGTTTGACATTGACATAACGTTAAAATGAATTCTGCTGGTCTCTTGACTTTTTAACGACGTTTATCCCTTCAGACATCTTTCTTCCTTTGCAATGGAATGTACAGAGATCGAAAAATTATATTGACTGTTGATACCAAATATTTAAAAATCGTGTACGCACAGAGTCGTTTAAGAAAATATTCATTTGTAGAAACTTTTTGTACATACGTTAAGCATTACTCATTAACATAGGCAATTCTGAAAGAAATCTGAAAATATGAGACATTATTATTCCTCAATACCAATGCTTTATATGGCTACTCGTACTGCACAAACATCTTGTAACTTCTACGTACATTGTCAGATCAATTAATTGTGTTAGAATATTAATGAAATTTCAAGATAAGATTCGTGTAACGCTTAATACATATAAAAATTCTGACAAGTTTAAACAAATTTAAGCTTCCTCGAGCCACCTTAATAGTATGTATTGAAACATAACGTTCACGTTAATCCCACACTGAGTAACCACACTGAGTTGACGCAGATTCTATGAAAACGTAAACTGAAACAAAATTCCACGAAACCGCTGTTCCAAACAACACAACAGCCTGCCGTCGACATCCGCGCAACGAGGCATCGTCGTCTGGTTTCCTACGAAAACATAAATTAATACAACAAAAATAATTCGAAGAATTCCATTGTACGAGATTAGCGCTGTCCCAGCACAAAAACGCGAGAAGAGCAAAACAGGCTATTGACATTCGCGCAACGAGACCTCGTTTCCTACCAACAAAGTAGAGTCTCGCCTCGCCGCTTATCAGAACGAGCAAAGCAGGCGGTAAGAATTCGCGTTTCGACCTGTCCGATGCTTAGGGGGGTTGCGTCGCGTCCCGTCAGCCGAGGCACGAGCGAAACCAAGCAGCAGCGTATTTTCCGCTGGAAGATCGAAATTAGCCGCGTTCTTGGCGGTTTCCTTTTCCGCTGGCTGTGCAGGAGCAGCACGTTGCTCGCACGTTGAGCCGGCGCGGCGTGTGCGCGCGTGTGAAACGTACCGCGAAAACCGACGGCGGCGCGAGGGCGAGACAGAGAGACAGAGAGACAGAGAGACAGAGAGACAGAAGGGGAAAGAGATAACCGCGGAGGTGCGGGCGATGCTTCAGTCGGGTACGGGTCGGGACTAAGAAAAGTCGAAAATCTTAATTCGGGGGCGGTGCCGCCCCCGCGATACGATGGGCGGCGACTCCTATGCGGCGATTGGCTTGCCTCGCCAAAGGGTGAGAGATCTCCTACGGGGGTGGAGGAGATATGCGCCGTGACGCCAGGACGTCGGCGTGTGCACGTCTGGCGGAACCGCGGCTGTCCCCTCTGTGCCCGTGGACGCCAGTCGACGCCGGGCGTCCCGTGCGTGCAGTCGTGGGAACTGTCGTCGTCGTTCGACGATCGCGCGAACGTGCCTTCCAATCGTTCTCCGCACCTTTGGTTGATCGAGGATCGTCCTCGGTCGATCGATCGACCGACCGTCGCCGCGTTCGTTCGTTCGTTCGTTCCAACGTCCGACCTCCGTGAACGTAAAGAGTTCCTTCGTTTCGCAAAGCGAAATTGCAAAGGCCACTTCAGCTGGCGGTGAAGAGGGGTGGGTGGGCTCGATCGGAGGGAAGTTCGATCGATAGCGCGCTCGAGTCGCGATCTTCCTCGCCGCCGCGTGGACAGTGACTGACGTTAGGATGCGATGCAGAGACGTGATCTTTTACAAAATCTTGACTTAAGCCGTGTCGTCGAGCGAAAGTGTTGTGGCGTTCCATCGCGGTGTGGGACGTCGTGAGCGATCGGCCTCTGATCCGTTTCGATGGAAGGTCGTCCTCCGGATGGGCCATCTGGAGAACGTTTCCGGCGGATGCTGATCTCACCGGTTCTCATCGAGAAATCGCTTTCAGTTCGGAGCGGTCGTGCGTGCGCGGACGAACGCCGGTGTGGAGAGCAGGACGACCTTGAAAGTTCTTATCAACTGTCGGAGGAGGCGAGGGACTCTGTTGGTGTGTCAGTTCGTTGCGGATGCGGATCGTACGCGGATCGTGCTTGTGTCACCGAGTGGTTCGCCAAGTTGCAGCGGAAAGTATTGGTGCTTGTTAGAGGGAGCAAGGAAGCCGTTTCCAACGTCGTGCCCAGGATGGCCGCTATCTTCGTCGTCGTCTGCCTCCTGCTGCTGGACACTCGGCCAACGTTTGCTGCCAACAATGGTGAGCGAATTTCCCGCGTCGTTCTTCTCTTTTTTCCTTTCTCTTTCCACGTTCGACTGACTCGAAATGTCTTTGGACGATTTGCACGCACAGGCATATCTTTCTATCATGCAGCGGCTATGCAAGTATTTGCACATTTGAAAATGTTCCAACTAAACTGTGTTTCATCAGGTTCTGCACTTTGTCCTACACTTTGTCAGTGTGGTATCAAACTTTATTAAATTCACGCGTCTACAATTCGCAACCGGCGGCTCAAATTTCCAAAAGCGCGATAGACAGCATTAGTCAGACACTCTCTCTCTCTCTCTCGACGAAATCAATTTTCCGGCGCGGTGCCATTGAATCCGGCAGAGAGACGCGGATTTCCATTGACAACGTTCTCCAAATGAGCGAACAGTGTCGTACCTTTGTTCCAAGATTGCAGTGCAATCGCTTTCACACGCCCCGGACCGGGCTGTATTATTGTTGCATATTTCAACTATAGGCGACGTGGCAGCCGCTGGCTGGGTCGTCGTTGCTCTCGCAGACCGCTGCTGTCCGATCGGAGTTTACCTATATCGTAAACTTCATCACGATCGACGCACATAGACACGAACCGCCCGCCGTACGTTCCGTCTCTCCGACCCAATTCGCGGCGCGATCCATCTATTTGAACGACGATTTGAACGCGCACGGTTCGATCAGCGCGTAATCTCGGATTTCATTTTGACTACGTTAAATCAGGAAGCCGACAGGGGCGTAAAATGTTGCCGGAAATTATAGCGGGTCCAAATGGAACGCGTCGGTGGGCGTGGGCGTTTCATCGGTGGGAAATAAATATCTCGCGATGTATCGCGGCCGGATCGATGCCGATAAAAACAAAGTGGCTGCTCCCATCCCCGCTAATCAGCTCTTTTTTTTTTTTTTTTTTCCCCTCCCCCTCCTCTTTACTGCGAAAATCGAACTGGAATTCGACGAACGCGCGCGCCCCGCAAAATTTCCATCGGCGGATATTAGTCGAATCGTGATTTTCGGGTGAAACGATACCGACGCTTTTAAATTCGTTCGTTTCGGAATAATTCCTTTGAAGCTCGTTTGGTAACGGATCTATCTTTCGTCGACTCGCGGATTTTTGTACCGTTTGGTGGTCGAATAAGCATTTCGGGTCAGTCAAGTTATTATAATGTATCGTATATCGCAGATCAGTTTAATTGTTAACAATCGATTCTTTTTAATCAACCTATATCTATATTTTAATTCTATGGTTTAATATCTCTCGGAGCCACGAGAAGAAATTTCAAGAATTCACTTGCTTGATTCTTGATGGATCAGATGACAATTTTTTAAGATTGAATCCTTCGTACTGTAGAAAGTGAAAAACGCAAACACTCTATTTTCCTTTCGTATCTCAAAGTGAATAATTTTTAAGAATAACTTCGCCTCCTAAAGACGCGAAAGAGAATAGAATTCGCGACGTTCAGCGACGTAGATACACGTAGATACGCGTTGTAAATAATAAAACAGCAATCGGGAAAGCGGCTCTGTGAAAACTCACTGTGAAAAATCGTTTGCACCATATAGATTCGAATTTTTACGAGAAACACGCTCGCACGTACAAAAAAAAAAAAAGAAACTACAATCAAAGAATCTTGTTTTGCCTGTTAGGATCCATCCACGCGAGAATAAATTCATCGAGTCAATTCACGCGCGACTTCCGTGTAAATCATTCATTCGTAGCTTCACGTATCTGCATCACGTGTGACTTTCAGCGGTCGGAGGGTCATGACGAATGACGCTATAAAAGTGTTAGCACAGTCACGTATTAACGACGGGTGTCCTTCGCGCGACCGAATACCGCCTCTCGTAAATATGCAATCAAACGTTGAGCGTCGGAAAATGGAGCAGGAGAGAGAGAGAGAGAGAGAGAGAGAAAAACGCACCGAGCTAAGCTTGAATATTTGAACGAATCTTAATAACACGTGCGGAGCGCGTGCTCTCGTAGAAATAATTCAGCCGCGCGAGAGAAGCGACGAGCGCGTAAGTTAGATTTACACGGACTCGCTCTCCTTTCGAATCTCCTTCCGAAAGTTTCTCGCGAAATTTTTCTCAAAACCGTCCTCGAGAGGATGTCAAAGCGAAAAGATCCGCGAAACGCGGAATCGTTTCGGGGCCCTGTCGCCTAAACACTCAGAGAGTATCACCCTTCCGGTGATGGTAATTCAATTCTGGTCATTTTCGCGCGTTAAATTCAGCCCGCGAACTGCGAAACAATCTCTGGCCGAGAGTCCTTTGTCCGCGGGACGTGTCGGGCAGAACTCCTTTGTACTCTCCGTTGCGCGGATAGTTCAGCAAGCAGCGGCGGTCACGGTCGTTTCCTCGTGGTCTCCTAGTGGTCGCCCTGTCGAGCAAAAAGCTCGTTTCGGTTCTAATACCGAGGCCGGTGAAATTACACTTCAATGGCGAAATTGCGGCCGGGAATGAGCTACTAGATCACCGCGCGTCCCTATGCATAATTCATAAGCGAGGCGTCACGGCGAAACCGCCGGCGATAAATATTTTTTGAAGGCGAAACGTGACGTAAAAGTGCATGCAAATGAATTGGCCCTAATGCAGCGATGGTGGCGGTACACTCGCACGCTGCATTAGGGCAATTTTCTTTCGCGTCGCTGGCCCTTTCCTCCCCACTCGGCTGGCCGGCGTCTCTCATCGGTGTCTCGCGCGTTCAACTTTCGGCAATTAACATTTTTCGCGGTCACGAAAAGTGGAAACGCGAACCGCCGCGCTCGAATAAATTCCGTGGTAATATAGCGCGGCCGTCAGAGCGACACGGTGGCTCGTCGTTCGAACCCGCCTTCTATTTGCCCCCCTTGCCGTCTTTCCCTTCCATCTTCCTCCCTGCCGCGCCGTTTCACTTTTCGTCGTTTACCCCCGTCTCGTCGTCTCGTTTGTTTTCCCGTTTGTTTTCTCCCGCGTGCTTCGCTACCCCCCGATGCTCGCCTTCTCATTGCCGGCATTTCCGTATTCGCGGCACGATGATTTACCGACCGCCGCGGCAAAGAGAGAACCGGCGCGGTAATTCTCACGTTTGCCCGTTCCGCACGCGTTATTCATACGCTGTCGAGCAATTCGCGATATGTTTCGTTTTCGCGACTATTTTATTACCGGCGCTGCGCCGAGTCGAGTTTCGTCCGGGGATTAACGAGAGTTGCCGAAAGCGCGGTGTTTCTCCTTCTGCGTTTCGCTTGAATTACCCTGATTCGAATCCTGCGTCTCGCGCCACCGCTGGCGAAACTGGTTTTCGATCGATCGATCGTATCTTGAAAAACTTGTAAAATTCACCGAGACGCGTTCGTGACTCGACTCGAAATTGCTGATTTTATTTTATATTCTCATTCTAAGCAAATACGACAGTATTTTATTAACTGAAATGAACTCAACAAGCGTTGCGTCACAGTTGGCCTAATAAATCACTTTATTAATTTTCCCAAGTACATCTAGTTAAGATCAACGTTGTTTCTTTATCAACAGACTAAAATTTATCTGTAACTAAAACTGAATTTTCTGAAGGAAAATGAAATTTTAATCGTTCTTCTCACAGTTCACCGAATTGAAATAAATAAAATAAAAGTAAAATAAGCAAATAACATTGAAACTTAGATTTCTCGACGAAGCTCCGTCACGACGCGGCCGGAAATTTTCGGAAAAATCGAAAACGAATAAATGCCTCGTTACTTTATTTTTATCCGTGAATACGTATATCAAAGTTACATCCCCCGGACATCGCGGTTGTTCGATGGCCGGTGAATCCAAGGGACTTTAGCGAAATAATGCGCATATATCGAGCAGCGTTTCGTACCGTCGACGTTTTCTGAATGCAATCGTTTTACGACCGTTTCACTGGCCACATTGCCGGTTTTTCAAAGTCGAAAGCACGGAAGCGCCATTATCATGCACTCGCTGACCGCCGATCGAACGCGTATTTTATGCGGTGATTATTCAATTCCCATGCTCTCCCTCGTACTCGCTACTACCTACGGAGCACTTTGAATCGCTTGAATCAAATTAGAAATCGCGGTTTCGAACGTGTACTGAAATAAACGTGGCACGTGTGTTCGTAATAAATCTTTCACTGTGGATACTCAGTACGTATCCTTTAGTTTGGGAAATCCTCGAAATCTTTTATAAAATCATATCATTCAATTATTTAAATATACGTGAACGAAATACGTAAATTCGAACCTTTTAAAGATTTTGAACATCCTGATAGACAATGAATATTCAATATTTTCACAATCATTTTGAATGCAACATCGCTAATACATTAAAGCAAATCTCTAAAGATATTTACCTACGTTGATATACTTACTTGTTCTTACACTATATATTGCAAAATGAAAAAAAAAAAAAAAATTCAATACTTTCAGAATTCTGAACTAACTTTGCAACTAGCCGACACCTTCGAGAGTTTTAAATATGTGCACACGTATCAAATTATATTTGAAGTGATTCGAGGAACTTTGAACCGACAACGACACCCGAATGTCGATCACTATTCAACGAGAGGGAACACGATAGAACGGACAATACAGGAATGCTCTCATTGTTTTACTACCAGATCTCGCGACGTGTGTCTTCACGACAAGTGAAACGGTTTTCGGGATCGGCTCGGCCGCTTTGTTCCCAACACGTTTAAGTCGGCAAATTTCTCGGTCTATACTTCTCTATCCACCCGCGGTATTATCTAATTTCGATGAATTATTAAAGGAGTTTGATAACAAACGTCTCGCCCGGCGAGTCGGGCCGCGAGCATACATCTCTACCTCGGAATCTATTCTCAAGTTTGCTTATCTCTCGCATTCCCTCCGCTCTCCGTCCTTTATCCCTTGCTCCTGCTCCTCCTCTTCTTCACCCCTCGCTCGTTCGTTGTATTATTCGTTATTACCTCGGTATCTCGGCCCATGTGCCGTTCCTTTCTCTATTTTCCATCGTGCAACGGTTTCTTCGAACAGCTATCGTTCCAAACCCTCGAACGGCTCTCTCTCTCTGTCTATGAAATTATCTGGTCGCCTAAGGGCTACCATCTGCTTCGCTGGGGGAGCACACCCCTAATTAGGTACAGCGACAGTTGTAAGCGCGCTAAATCTAATATCTAACGTGTGGCTCGTTCGGAGCCTGCGCTCTACGTGGCAAAAATACCAACGATTTCCATACGCGTTTCGGATTGTTCCGTGGATTCTCGCTTAATTCGAGGATAATCGCGAACCTCCCCTCCCGGCGATGGAAAAATATTTCGACGTTGCGTCCGTTTTGTGGGGAATAGGAGTCGCATTCAGGGGTCAGAAACGTTTAGGGGCGAAGGTTTGTTCGATGATTTCGACCGCGGGCTTTTTACGAAGATTCGTATTTGTGAAAGTATAGTAAAAAAAGTGAGATACTATTTACGATATACTTTTTCGTATTGCGCGCTTGTGCAATTTTGCACTTGAAAGTTTCTTATAAATTCACAAAAACCTGCAACTTACTCCACTCTAATGTACCAACGATTATATGGTACGAAACAAATATAAAAGAAGTATATAAATAACAAGACGTGTCAATCAATTTTAATCAATTTCTCTCCATCACGTAAATAGGTAATATTCGTTTTTCAATGTTGCTTAAAATATTCTTGCGACGTATGTAATAATCTCCACTTTATTTTCACTTTATTTTATATCCAGTTTATTTTTGTTTGACAATTGTAAAGGATTTGCAGCGACAGAAACGCCAACGCGCGAATGATTACCGATTAACGCAGTCAACGCGTTAACCCAATTTCGTCCCTACGTCGCAAAACGATCGCGTGTGATTTCTCTCGCGTCTGGCCTTCGGTGGAAAAAAATTGTTAAAAATTCAGAGACGCGGGCCAGCGCCCGCGGATTATCGTACTTTTCCCTTTTCGCGCACGTACGCGTTTCCTGAATATTCATCTGCTCTCATCCGATTATCGTGAAATATCTCCGTTTCTACTCTGCTCCAACCTCGTGTTAGAAGATAAACGGGCGAACAAAAGAGGGTGAAAATTCATGGCTGAATAACTCTGATGCTCTTTTTCCGTTTGTGCTAATTGCCGCGCGAATAATGGAGAACAAGCCGACCAAGAAGTGCGTTCGCTCGATCGTCACGTGGATTTCTTTTTCTCCGTTGTTAAACAAGCGCGTTCGATGATCGAACAAAAGCCACGTACGTTTTTCGGCTTTCTCGTGGGAACTTTTTAATAATACGTGCGTATTCTAGTTGAGAATAGGCAGGTTTGTCTCGGCTGTTTGCACCTTAAAAGTTGCTGTTAACGCAACTTTTATTTCCGTCAAATTTTATTTTTTGAAACTGTCGCTGTGAAAAGTAATTCCAAGGATTCGTTCAACATCATTTGCTACTTCTTCGAATGAAAGATATTTAAAGTGAAACTTTGAAGAATTGAAGTTTAATAAATTAAAACTATCGCTTGTTTCGCCAGTGAGTTGAAGTTGAATATTTTTCTTACAAGGTGAGCTCGTGGACGGAAAATCTGGAACGTCGTCGGTCATTCGTATGGAAATTGTCTAAATTAAAAAAACGTGTTGTCCGAACACGTTTATTGCAATAAACTTTGTTATAAATATCTCCGCTGTTGAAAGTCCGACGCAGACGCGGCAATTGAAAATGGCACGAAAAGAAAGATCAGGGAGAAACCGCTCCGTCCGGCGAGAAATCCCCGACACGCGCGTCGAGACGCTGTCGTTTATAGGAAATCCCACTTTAAAAGGTTGGAATCTACTTGCGAGGTACTCGATCCCATCTCTATTTGCAGACGGTCGGGCGTACGTACGCGAGGGAGGGAGGGGTCGTTCCGGTGGCGGGCGGCCCTCCGGGGATTCTCGCTTCATGCATTTTATATTTCGTCGGACTTTGATTCCTAGACGGACCACGTGGCCCACGGGAGTAATCCTTAATCTTTGATCGGAAATTATCTTTGATCATGGCTCAGTCATCGGATCGTTCTTTCTTTCTCCTGTTCTTCTTATTCCGCGTCTCTGGTCTCCCCCGAGTCCCGAACCACGTATTCCACGGACCGCGTTCGTTCGTGGGAAAACGTTCGAGGGAACGGGCCGAGAGGCGGGGACACGCGGCAGACAATAGAGGGAAGAAGGAAGCCTCCGGGGTTCCTGGTGGAACCTCTTAATCTCGTATCTTATAAAGTCCCGGAGTGGATACGCGCGGACTTCGTAATGTAGACAATTTTCGAAGGAACGGGGAAACGATACTTTGCTGGAGCGAGGCGTGTGTCGTTTCCGGGCCGGGATTTACCCCGAGTTTATATCGCGTTGCGCCGCGTGCAACCCCCGTTAGGACACGTGATGGACCCTGATACGTTGCGGCTGTCCGCTGATAGAAACCCCCGCGCCGATATTGCTACCTTTATTGCTCACTTAGTGACTCGGCTCGGCGACTCGTTTATCATCGTCGTGTTTGTTTCGTCGTTCTTCTTCCCTTATGGGAATTTTTTTTTTTTTTTTGAAAAGTGTCTTTGGTAAATTGAAGAAGAGTTGGGATCATTTTCTTTCTTGAAACGTGGATTCCTTTATCAACTTGTCGCATCGTAAAAAAAAAAAACTTATTTTAACATATTCGTTCGTTAATTTTGACAAATATAATATATTTACGTTATTAACGTCTTCAATATCGATAACGTCAATTCGTAAAACAGTTTCCACGCGTTTCTTGATAACGTCGATTAAACAGCCCCTGAATCGGTAAAATTTTCATATTCTCCAGTTTGGCTCCAGCACGGAGCCAAAAGTCACGGGCGAGGAACGAATCGAGCGACAATGTTTGTAAATCGCGAGAGGCGCGCTGATATCCCAAGATCTGTTCCGTCTTCAACCGGCGAAATGATTTTCCATTATCGTTCGACGGGAGTTGGAACGAAGGAAACTCGACGAAGGCAACCTCGTATCTGTTTCCGATTCGAGTTTCCCCGATTCCGTGGCCGTAAACATCGGAGCCGTGGATCTCGTCGTGGAAACACCACCACCACCGCTCCGCACAACCGTTCTTTCGTGCGAGCGTTCGCTGAATCGGGTTCAAAATAATGGCATGCTCGAAATAACACCGTTTTCGCCGCAATCATTCCCCCTCTCTCTCTCTCTCTCTCTCTCTCTCTCTTTCTTCTTTCTTGTACGGATACGTTGTATGCAGTGGCTGTCGTCGACCATGTCTCGATGTCTTTAATCTGTTTGCGAAAAGCTTGCGTCCGTGGCGTGACAAAGCTACGCGATCGAGGAAAAAGGAGATGGACGAATAAGGGTAGATGAACGCTACAGGAGAAGGGTAAAGAAGGAAGCAGCGCGTGTGTGTGTGTGTGTGTGTGTAGATCTCTCGAGGAGAAATCCTCACGCAGACGATCTCAACTCGGCTTACCAAGTTGGCGAAATACTCGGAGGCTTTCTCATCCTCTCGTTTTCCTCTTCCCCTTTCGCTTACTTTCGTCCGCAGTCTTCCACCTTTGCGCCTCTGTTGACCACATCGCCAGCTTCTCCCTCGTTCTATCCGTTTTCCTTCTTATCGTTTTTGTCTTTCCTCTTCCATCGTGTTTTCCTTTTTCCCTCCCCCCCCTTCCCCTTCCCCTTCCTTCCTTCCTTCCTTTTTCTCCCCCTTGTGTCGCTGCATCGCCCGCCACACCCCGATCCCGTACGTGTGGCTAGAAAGCTTCCAGTCTTCCTCCCCCTTCGGAGTTTCCTCAGCTCGGCCACCACCGACTCTTTGAAGTTCCTTCAGTCTCCGGTCGCTTTACTCTCCGCGTTCCTCTTTGTTTTCCTCGCGGTGGTTTTTCGGCTTCGGCCCGGACTCGTTTCTTCGTTCTTTCGCTTTGGCGTTACGCGGTGCCGTTTGACTTGGAACTAACCGTGTGTGTTCGCGGAGAGGGTTCGATTCGATGGGATTTCGCCTTCGCCTCTGTGGATAACTTCGAATTATTCGATCAGCTTTTGTCACGGCGGACGGATAAAAACGACTGTTTATTCGGGACGTTTCGCTCCGAAAGTTGATCCGAGGTAATTTCAGAATCCGATACAGGGGTTGGAGAGATTCTTTTGCATTTGAAACGCCCGACCAAATCATTCCATGCTCCTCTTACACACGTACGTACGTACGTACGTGTGTATCTTTCGAGAATAGTTTGAACCACTCAACTAATTTTGTTGCAACTAGGACGATTTCTTACTCTTTATCCCTCGCATTTAATTCAATTCACTGATCTTTTGGTTGCACAGAGTTAAGAAATTAAATTCTTTAAATTGTTACAGTGCCAACTTGACGATACCACTTGAGCGTTAAACAACGTATAATGTGATATGTAATAATTATAATAATTATAATATAGTATATAGTATATAATAATAAACATAAAGAACAAAATAATGTAATATATGCAAGAACACAGGTACGACATTTTTTTCAAAAATCAGATACTTCGTTCCAAACGTAAAGCCTGGTTTCACGTAACAATCAAACGCGCATTGATAAGAAATTTTCTTAATGTAGCGGGCGTTTCCATTATTTCATTCGATCTCTGGTTATATCGCGATTTCACAGCGATTCGTGAAATAATATTCTCTTTTCGAATTTACCCTTCTGTCCGAAACGAATTTATCCGCGATAACGGATTATTATTATTCGTCATCAAAGTAAAATCTGGACGATAACGGTCGGCAAATAATTAAACGCAGCCATCGTGGTCCAATAATGGGCAGGGAAGATCGTATCGCGAAATTGCGACGACGTAAAACACCGCGACAGGTAGCATTACAGTTTCTTCGCCCGCAAAGTACATCCAATTTAAAATAAATTTCCGGAAACCCTCGGCGAAGTCTGTTTCGTCCGACTTAACAAAACTGCTGAATATTTTCACCGTGGTAATCACCCGTAAAATTATAATTTTTTGTCTCTGTGTCCAACTTATTCGCTTCCTTGCTCCCTTTTTGGTTTTCTTGCTCGTTTCTTCTTCCGCCACGTCGTTCTACATTCGTTCTCCCGCCTCTTTGAACTGTTTCAAAGCGACCGCGACGTTCGTCGCGATCGATTCTGATCCAGTTTATTTCTATTCGTAGTAAAAACTACGGAAATACGTTCGACATTCGTGTTTTGAGATTTTATTTTCTACGCTTATCTCTGAGTAATGTATGTGTTTCATCAATGCACAATTAGAAAACTAAGAACTCGTTTATGATAGTTGTTAGTTGGTAGATTTTCAGTTGGAGTAAATTGACAGCGATTCATAATTTTCTCTCTATTATATTTTGCAAATCGGAAAACCAAGATTTTTATTTTTTTATATTGCTTCAAACAAACGTAACTGTAAAAACCTGAAAAATTCCCATGTGTTTGTTCGAAAATTTTTCACCAGGATATAATTATATAATATAACTCCACACAAAATTTCAAGAAATTCTACAAAAGTTACATAATTCTGTTTTACGTAGAACGTTTCATAAACATCGCATTGTTCGAGTATTTGTAACGTCATAATAAATTACCTTGGTTCTTGATGAATTCCGACTCATAGCTTCTTTTATAAGATAAGGTCTGGCTCCGTTAGTCCGCGACAAGACGTGTCGAGTCGACTCGAATTGAATTGAATAAGAGGTCTACGGGGGACTTTTCGAATCCGGTCTTCGGGAAGTGCAGCAATTTATTGGCTCTGCGAAAGGAGGCGAGTGTTTCTCCGCTCGTCGTTCACCTCCTCGAAGAGTTAGGTGCGGTGTTCTCGAATATTATTTGCAGATTCATCCGGCGCTGGACGACGTCCGCAGTTGTATCCGGCTCTTTGAATCCGTAACCGCGTGTTTAATGTCGTTACATTGAAATTTCATGAACTCTCTTTGAGGGGGTTTTGATTACATGGCTCTGTACGGGCCGATCAATTAAAATATGTAGATGCCGCGCAAACACGGATCGCTACCCTATCGAGTAGCGTTTTATGAATCGATGAGTTCCGAGGGCGTCGCCCGAAAGTGTAAACACGTTACTTGTCTCTTGTTCGAAATTTTGTTACTTGACGACAAACGTTTGATACACCGAGATACATCAAATTGTTCGGAGCTAGTGTCTTTGATTCTAGATAAAAATGTAGCGTGCAAATGTAGCAAACGACAGTCTGAAATATTTTGAAACAAGGTGCTCGTTGTCAAATGGGTTAAAAAATATGCGAGAACGATACCCGTGTGTATTAATTAACACGTTGAATTAACACGGGGGTCACCGGTGACTGGCACTCAACTTGGCGGTGGCGCCATGGGGGGCGCCCAGATTCATAGAAATATATATAATTTAAGCAAATGTCGATACTCGTAACACATATATATATAATAATAATTTTTATTATTATCATCGTTAGTGCAACAGTGTGAAGAAATGAATGCAGTATAAAACATCCAAAAAATAGTTTTATTTACACATGAAATATACATTTATTATCCGCGCATATTACGATGTGCAATCCCTGTCAAACTGGCGTGGCATTCAGCGTGTTAATAATTAATTAATTTTCTTTTTCGATCAATTTTCACTTACGAAGAGCTAGTAGCACTGCCAGCGCCGTAGAGGCGGACGAGGACGAAGGATTAAATTACGAGGGATCATGGCGAAACAAAAAGTAACGGTGGCGGTAACGACGGGCCGAGGTAAAGTATAACGGTTGACAAACATTAGGACGGCGAAATGAAATTTATCGCGATAAAGGGCACACGGTTAAAGCAATTACAAGGACGGGGGTGTGACGTTTATAATTCGCGTCTGGAAAGCCGCTCGCAAGAAAACCATTGATGCCGCTGGATTTATTAATTACACGCCATCTCCAGTCTTTCCCTTTTGTCGTTGGTCCTGTCGTCGTCCTCTTCCTCCTCCTCCTCCTCCTCTTCGCTCTTCGCTCTTCGCTCTTCGCTCTTCGCTCTTCGTCTTCGTCTTCTCGTTGTTGTTTCTCCGTCGGGCGGCGCCGAGCCACGACACAATCCAACGTTCCTGCCAATCTGTGAAAGCCAAAGTAGTACGGATCGCGAGATATTATATCCGGTCCGAGGATATAATTCTTATTACGTCGTTAACAGTCGACGACGACGGGGGGTTTTCGGAGAAAGGAAGTGGAAAACTAGCGGCGTTGATGATGGAAAACAGAAGGAGAAAGGCCGTGGTACGGGGCTGCTTTCCTTTGAGGGTTGCCGCCTCGGTGCAATGGACGGGTTTCCGAGAGGGGAGAAAAAAGTATATTAATTGGCGTTGCTTTGTGGTGTTATTAAATTCTTATGAAAATACAAGAGTTTACGGCGCGACGGGGTGGGACGATAATCTTCGCTATCGTGTCGTAAAATGTAAATAAGATTATTCCGAGTTATTGTAACGTAATTCGTACGTTTATCATAGAAAACTTTTGAGCACAGTTGCTCATGAAAATGTTGCAACGATTGCCGGAACTTTTTGTCAATGAATTACAATGTGTTGCAATTTAATCGACTATAACGATCTGAAAATGGATAACATATTTGTATGGACGTTTAAATACCTTTATGATGTCTTCGAAGTGTAATTTCAAATTCGACCAATATAAATATAATCGTGACAGTCGCGCCTCATCGCAATGTTAGTCAAACGTCAACAATCAACCATGAATTAAATACATTGGAATTTTTACTGAAAATGATAAAATTATACAAATAAATTTAAAATTATTTACATTGAAAATATTTAATGTTTCTAAAATGTAAAAGTTTAAACTATCAAATAAATTTAATAAATTAAACAATAAATAACGGTAAAGAAAATATTAAAGTAAAACGAGGAACTGTTGACGAAACTGTTTTCGCACAACACGCACGATACGATTGACAAGAAAATCCAGCGAGCAGAGACCGGCAATAGATCGAACGAACGGACCGGGAAAAAAACGCAGGGAAGAAGTTGGGATTAAGGGGCGAGTTACACGAAGCAGCCGCGGAATACCGTGGAGACGGGTACAAGCCTTAAAGGTACATGGCTGCAATCAGATATTCAAATCGTGTTTACTAAATCAGACCTCTCGTCGAGTCTCTTCCACCCTGCACACTTTTCTTTTTTCTTCTTCCTTCGGCCCATCCTTTTTCTTTCACTCTCTTCGCCTTATCTCTTCGTTCCTGTTCGCTCTCTCTCTCTCTCTCTCTCGTCGACTCTTTTCCTTTTTTCTTTCCCTGCTGCCGTCGAGTTAACCGATAAGTTTGCCTCTGTCTGCCCGTTCGATGCTGCTGCTCGCTGCCGAGTTAACAATTCGGTTAGAAAGTTAGAGATCGTTGCTACCATCTCGCTCGTTTTTTTACGAGGCGCGCGATCTTCCCGACGACGGACAGGTCGATGGTCTTCTGCTCGTGAGTGCTTGCCCCCTTACTCGTTACGAGCCGGTCTTCGGACGTCGGACTTCGTGCCACGGGTGAAAATCAGTAAATTCGACGGAGCTTTCGGGCCTCGCCTTCGGAAGAACGAGCTACGTGTTGAACTTTGGTCGTGGGTAGACAATGAACGGGAGGCCAGGATTTGAGAATTATTTCAATGAAATAAATATTTAACGGGTGATAAATAAATACCTTACCATCCTCGATCTCGATTGTTCCTTTTTTGTTGAAATTTCGGGAAATTGTACTCTGACAAATTATTATTAACGTGTTGTCGTAGATGTATAAATCGATGTATATTAGAGTGTGTTCCACAGTTTTTCGTATATTCGTATATTCGGGGCAAGTGACAAATTATCTTCAAAACAATTTAAAATAAGAAGAATCTCTCACTCTAGTTGAGAAAATTAAACGAAGCACAGCGTTCGAATTTCCACCAATAAGACGGATAGGACTATAAAATTTCGGTGTCGAGGTTCGTTATCGTTTCGTGACATAATTCTTCCAACGCTCGGGGAAAAAATTAATTCCTACGGAGGTTTAATCACTTCAGTCGTTACTCTTTCAATTTGCGAGCGATGAGAACTTTCCTCGTTTCTACGAGCCGCGTATCGTCATCCATAATTTCGTCCCAGCATTTCGAGAGTTTAATTTGCATACTGTTACTTATTAATTAAACAATAAATAAATAAAAATTGTTTCTTTCGTAATTACTAAAGTAATTCGATGGAATAGAAAATAAAAGAAATATCAGTTTAACAATTGAATACAATATTACGTTTGAGCCTTTCACAAGTCAACTTCAATTTTATGAGTTTTTTAATTTCATCGCTCAGGCATATAATTATCGTTCAAAGAAAGCCTCCTTTCGTAAAAAGGCGTACGTCAGTTTCACGAGTTTAGTAGCAAAAGGAAGATTATACGAGTAATCGCAAGTTTCAACGTGAACTTTTTGTACCTTTTTATTTTACAGAGCTGACCAGTGTAGGCTTCTAAACAGCTCACTCGGAAAACAAACTTCCACTGTGGCGTTCTTTATTTATAATTGTGAAACAAGAACCGAAAATGCGTAACGACAGAGCACGTGTAACGCGATTATCTCTCCTTCGAAATTTGGTCATTCTTTCATTTCGGAATAAGCGTCGTCGAACGATACTTTCCTCGCCCGTGGGATTAAATAATCCAAAGGTATAATTCACACGTGTTGCCACGCACTTCCCGGTACTAACGAAAATTATCTTTTGATTAATCTTTCGCCAGGGGAG
This sequence comes from Melipona beecheii, assembly GCA_032399605.1. Taxonomy (NCBI): domain Eukaryota; kingdom Metazoa; phylum Arthropoda; class Insecta; order Hymenoptera; family Apidae; genus Melipona; species Melipona beecheii. The sequence goes on along the minus strand of JAUCMO010000296.1, from coordinate 201,608 downwards.
AGACGGCGCGTATAGATATTCGCGTCACGAATCTTATAGATACATAGAGTTGGAAGGGATCCCTCGTGTCCCTCCGCATTGAAATCGTTACCCTTGACGTACGAAACTACCCCTCGATGGTAACGCGTTTATCTTACCCCTCGTTCCTCCTTTATGAGAAAAAAAGAACTTTCCTTAACGACGATCGTTGAGAAATCTGTCGCGTGTCGTTAAACCCGAGTGAAGCTGCCTTTTGTAAATCTGGCGCGCAGTTGCTTTTCCATTTCTACACGTGTATATATCATACGGTCCACGTTTTTGAAATTTATCACACGAGAAGTGTGTATATATATATATATTTAATATTTAATAACTGTGTACTAAAATTTAAATCTTCTGCGTTTCAATTTTCCCTCAAAATCGGCACGAACTTTCCGGACAATCCAATATATATGTATATATATATATATATATATATATATATACACACTTCTCGTGTGATGAATTTCGTAATAAAAACGTGGAACGTGCAATTGTTTTCAAAGTGCAGATTTAATGGTTAAAGAGTCAATATCATTATCTTTCTATTTACTACGCTTTTACGATCTTCTTTTACACGGCACCGTAATCTCTTCCGTATTAGCAACGAATTCGAGCGTTAATCCACATTAATCAGGGAAGCAGTATTTCATAATTTAACGGTACGCGGAAAATTCCTCGTTTTATCTCGCGAAATCAAACAAAGTTATTGTACAAGTTTGTATGAAATAATTACGCAAATTGAATTTCACCTGCGCTGGCTGTAATTTGAATAATTACGCGGATCCGTCTTAATGAACTCGGCAAACGTTAAAATGCACGTGAAATTATTTGCAAAATCATTTTGCTTCCGTTCTAAAATAGCCACAACGCGAGAGAGGATACATCATACATTTCCGTTTTCAAAGAATAGGATAAATACTACGTTCGTTTCGAAACTGGTGAAGTTAAATAATATCGTGTACATCGAAGAATATTTGGAGTTAATATTTTAATAATACATTGGCATTGAAGATCAAAATTGTTATAAATATTTTCCAGTATTTTTCTTGACAACAGATAATTTTTAATGTAACTTTTACCATAATTTGCAGTCAATGTCGAATATCAAAGATAAAAATTGTCCTAAGATTTTTGATCTAAAGCGTGAGCTCCGATGGACGACGAGCACGTTCAAAGTGAACGAAATATTTCGAATATAAACGCAACCAACGGTCTCTCGAATCATTTTGTCATTCGCTCAGCTGTGCTACACTCAGAACTGTCCACATTCGAAAATTCCTTCGAAAAGACTCCGCGATGAAACAAGAGAAAGTAGCAGGTATACACGTTTCTCCTCCGGAGATTAGAATCTCCGAGTATCAACAGTATAAACGTATAAATGCAAAGGTACTCGGGTTTACCGGCACCTGATCTCCCCAAGTTCGACACTTTACATGAATCCCACCCTTCCATCGGCTCGTCGCGTCGCGTTCTCCTCGTCTCTCCCTCTTTCTTTCGCATCTCCCCGAGGAGTCGGGCTAACTTATAAATATGATAATACGGCAAGGAGACCAAGCAGCAGTCGCGAAATAACCCCTTTCGAGTTCGGGTCTGCCCCGGCTCTCCCCGTGGCCCTGGCCCCTCTTCCTTCGCGGCGGGATCCACCCTTATCGAACGTCAGGCATTATCCGTGGTACACAGCGCGGCATCGTCGCTTCCCTCGCCGCTTTACGATATTGGAAATCCGAAAATGCGAATTAAAGTCCGTGCGCTTCTTTCCTCTCTCTCTGGTTCCCTCCAACCACCCTGCTTCTGCTCGCTCGCGACGTACCGATGCAGCAACCGGTTTGTGCACACAGATGGAAGAAACGCGTGTAAATCCAGCCGGAGGCTGAAAGCCAGGCGAAACGGCGACTTCTCGCTTGTTCGCAAATCGAATTCAACCTCGGTCGCGCGGTAATCGAAAATTCGGCAGTTTTCCGCCTCCTCTGCCGTTCGAGCGGTGCTTTCGCCGAGCGATGATTCTCGGCGTTGCTTCCGAAGCGATCGTTTCCGAAGCGGGGTTCAAAGTTTCCCCGAACTTCGAATTTAATAATTGATACTACTCCGACGAAACGGCATTGGCCTTTATCCTCTCGTCGAATAGTCGTTATCGGTTAGCTAGATGGACGTAACGGCGAAGAAGAAGTTTGTTACAAGTGATGGATATATTCAATACACGCAGTGGATGTTAAAATTTGGAAATTCACCTCTAACAGTTTATTTATCAAGTTTATTCAATTCTTTTTTAATAATAAGACAGAAAATTCACGGTCTAGTAATCACCATTGGTGCAGGCGGAAACAAACTTCGACCTCTTCCTCTGTTTTTTCCTCGGCCTAGTCGCAGAGTTTCAATAATTCGTCACGCGCAAGACGCGCAGCTGCCTTTTGTAGCATTATCGAGGGCGACGCGTCGTATTAAAAGTATACTTTCGAGCGTGTAATTAATGAAAACAAAGACCGTGCTAATTAGTCTGAGAGCATATTAAACTCGAGCGAAGGCGTAAACAGGTAACTCGAATTATTGTCGTCCGCGTAGCAGTCCGCGCGGCTAAGAATCTCGGTTAATTACGCCACATACGATAAGCCATTCCACGGTACACCGTTTCAAATTACACACGTGTACATTCAGATACGATACTTCTACTTCTATTTCTTTTTTTTTTTTTTTTCAACGAGTTCATGAGCCATTCATTCCCTTTGCTATTGTTCGCGCATAAAATTAATACATGTAAATTTCAGAACGAGGAAAATTTAATTAACCGAGTGCGAGTATTCAAACAGTAGGTACGTTTCATTCTTACGCGAAGCGTAATTATTCAAAGAAAATTAGATTTAACCTGTAGACGCCTGTCCGCTGTGTACACTCGGAGAAATTTACGGATATTCATCCACGTTGTAGAAAATCCCGTAGCTAAATTTCGAACTCTGTTTTCTTAACTTCTGTATATCTGCTACGAAGTAAGCAGATATACCTTCTCTTCGTCCTCCCCCCCCCCGGGGGGTTTCGTTCCCTAACTGAATCAATTGAACTTTTCCTTTTAACGTTCCCCAGTGCGAAGAAAAAAATTTCTTTTAATACCGATCAGCCCTGCACAGCGTCCAACAGTAATAGAAGCAAAAGTGTTTCAGTTATTTTACTTGTTTCAACAACTGAAATTCCTAATTTTTTACGAGAAAACTTGTTGAAACCGATCAAACATCATCGAATCTCGCTTTCTTTTTATCGTTAAAACTTATTGTTATTAAACGTATCAGCGTGTCAATTGGCATTGTTAATACATTGATAACAACGTGAGCAAATGTAAAGTCTAAATTTTTATCACTCTCAAGTTAGTTTCCCAAGTTAGTTAGAAAATATTTCGTTGTACGAAGCTGAACGTTATAAAATACGAACTAGAAGAAGCGCTTTCACGAGTAGCAGGAGAAGCAACACGATCGATTCGATCATGCTTCCTCGAGACTCTGCGGCGGAATATAGCCGAAATGTGGATGGAGAGCAACCACGAACAAGGGTTTCCCTGACCGAAGCTAATCCTCTGCAGGTAAGCCAAATGTAGTCGGAAACAAGCCACGGACTTTGCATCATCGTTCTGTGTCCTAGTTCTGGCCAGGATATGCTGATCCTGTCTGCGCCACGTGTTGTTACGGTTCATTGGTTGCGAATAACGCAAGACATTTTCGAAGAGAAAAACCATTAACGATTTGACGTTACTGTAACTCTAACTTCGTCGACCCGATCTGTTTCATTAGCAGAGTTCCAAGCTGACTAGACAGTAAACTCAACTGACTCGCGATTGTTAATCTTTTCTATTTTTCATTAATCGTCTAGACGTTTGCACCGGTTTGTTATTCAGCTCGAGAAAAATTGATCGATCGTTGCTTCGAGTTGCAGCTGTTGACAAATAGAGTTTACAGAACTCTATTAGCATTGTAATAGTTCTGTTATTACAATTTCTGTAATATATTCGGCGTGTAAAACAATTTTCTGTCGAGGTCTTTTTACATGAATTTGTATAAAAACTTGTTTAGCAAAGAGCACAAAAGTCAGATACTGTTTCAAACGTTCTGCTCGTGTTGGTAATGTTTTACTCGAAGCACACTTCTTTCTTTTAACATCGAACGAACGTAACAAAGAACGCGCAAAAAGTAGAGCCGCCTGTTTCTTCTTCCACTGCAAACCATTTGTTCGTACGGTTGTTCCAAAAAACATTTCACCGTATGATGTGTTTCTCGCCAGTGTATCGACGAAGCGAAATTCGTAGCGAAGAAACGAGAAGCAAAGTTTCCAGTTGCGAAAGGCAAAATAATATCGATATCGATTGGAACGATTAAGCAAATTGTTTGACCAATTCGTTTCTTCGAGCCAAGTTGTCGTTGGGTGTAGCAACGGAGGAGGAGTTAGGTCGCGGGCCATGGTACAGAGATCTCGAGCGTGTTCCTAAGTATACACACAGAGGGTTGTGGCGATCCTTTGAATGCGCCATCGACACGGTAAATACAAACAGCGGCGGGGCCCATTAGAATAATTATCCATGCTTGTCCACGTTGCCGGACGGCGACGACTTCTAATTAATCCGAGTACTTCACTATGGAAATTAATTCAACGGTATATCGGCTTGCTTTCTCCGTGACACCTTTATAAGCTGTAGGCGGATCTGACTGACCCGAACCGGATCTAACTAGGCTCTTCTAGGTATGAAATATTTAGCCGCGTTCGTGCAACGCTCGTTTAGATTTACAATTACACCGGTACGTGTAACAATGCTTGAACGCCGAATCGAATTTCACAGAGTCCTTGATTTTCGTCTGTGTATCGTGATTAAAATCAGACCGGTATACTCAGAGTATTATGTATATAGGAAGCTGTTTGATTTGAACTGAATTGTAAGAAAAGGATAAATATGATGTATTAATGAACCAGTAAAACCTATTATAATATCGTTTAATTGGATTCAAGTGTGTTGAATTTAGTGTCGATGTTATGAAACGTAGAATCAACCAAAGAGACACTAGACTGGAAGATAAAAGCGTGCAAATACATTTTAATAACCAGCTCCTTCATTTATGTATCTTATCCAAAATACCAGAATGTGCAATTTTCTATGATTTAAAAAGAGTACATAAACGAAGACAATCACTGTGAAACACTGTGATCGGTACGGTTACTCTGTATTCGTCAAAGGGAGCATTTCTCACCTCGGAATTCGAACACATTTAACACCGTTAACGTCAATTATTCAGAACGAATTATTCAGAAAATCGTTCGTTGATATTGCATCTAGAGCGGACGATGTACGTTGAACGTTGGAACGCGATCGTGTTACCAAACGGTCATAAGTCGTTCGTCAACGTGGACGAACGTAATCCTTCCTTTACCGTTCATTTCAATTTCATTAGCCGGTCTATACGAAGTCATGCACTCGTAGTTGTAATATTCTCCTCGCGGCCGAAATAGCCACGATCCCCCACTCTATTTATTCACCCGCGTAATTCACAACCGGAAGGTGGCCACCGACCGGAAACGCATACACGGATGTGGCCATTGTTATTCGGCCTGGCGTCAGGACGCCTCGTACCACCGGCCTCTAACAGCCACCAATCACACCTTTACACGCGCTCTCGTGCGTTCTGTTTATTTTTAGAGATTCGTACGAATTATCGATTAACTCTCTGGGCTTTGACGATCATCAGGTTGGGTTTCGAGTACGATACTGTACTTCTCGCGCGATTAATTTGCGTTAATTTTTTTTAATTTTTACTCGCTTAATTGTTGTCACAATGGAGAATGGAATCGAAAGATGTTGGACCATTTTATTCCAATAATACGTTACTACAGTATTCAAGAGTGTGTAAAAACACACGAAATATCTCCAAAGTAGTCGAGCATTCACCGTAGAAATCAATAGATGAATAGAATTTTCGTTCCATTTCAGTTTCATTTCCAATGCATTTCCAATCTGTAATCCTGCAATAAGCATCGAAAACACACTTTAGATTTCGCGATTTCGTTCTCGGTAGCGATCTTTAATCGCGGAATTATTCCGAAACAAGTGATATTTTGGATTTTCAAGCTCTCTATACCGGGAAACGTTATTTCAACACAATACATTCAATACATTCGAAGCACCGATACTCGACCACGAGAAGCGAGTTTTCGGACCATTGTGCGGCCGTACGTGGACATCGTCGCATTGTCGTCCGATCCACCGATGCTGGTCGCGATTTTTGCCGTTGTTGCGACGTCCAATTAGGACAAAACCTTACCACGGCAGCTCGTTTCGTTTGCTCGTTCGCTCGGGATTCGCCTTGGTTAAAGGAGGTGCCAGAAATGCTTCGTACAATTAGAATTACTCGCGCTTAACGGCAAGGAAATAACGAATCTTATAATATACACGGATGCCTCGGCTAACTTCCCTCGCCGAAATTACGAACGGGAACCCTGGCTGGATCATTCTTTACGAGCTTAAACCAGAACTCGCAATTTAAACGTACAATAGAACAATATTGTACGCCGGCCCTTTATTCGGTTAGCTTCATAACAGCGCCCCCTTTCATCTAAAAGGTCCGGAAACGTCCGCGATATAAGTCACGATGATTCGTTAAGATTAAGCGCTTAATACAATTACACGCGGAGAGAACTGGCGTGATCAACGTCTTTTCGCGTTGCGGAATTGCGTTTGCTTTCTATTTTATTGCTTCGATTAACCCCGTTCGTTTATTTGTAACGTCCTTTTGGAAATTATTACACGGTTTCAACGCGAGCGAATTGAACGTTTTTCTTTGAAATTTTGTGGCCATGGATTTTCAGGGACGAATGATTTTTCTGCGATGATTTTTGTGTACTTTAATCAAAGATTTAAAGTAAGTTTAATTTAATTCACGAGTCAACTTTTGTTTGAAATCACGAATGCAAGGAGCAGGAAAAGGGGGACAGGCTTTACTTACCTATGTATTTCATGAAAAATCATTTGCACATCTTTGAAAACGCAAATCATTGCTACTTTTCGTTCGATCGATCGTTACTACTTTTTATAAAAAAAAAAAATGATCAATTTTCTCAATCAATTAATCAAAAAATTGCCAATAATACGACTTAGACAATTAATCAAGCACAGTAGACACGATATATCGCGAAGATTAAATATTATGATGTAGTATGCTTCAATCTCTTGCGTTAATTGCGAATGAAACTGAATGATCAAAGTAACTTGCTTGTTTCTCTTAAAAAATTACGTTCGGCTACAATTTTCCACAGTACTCTATGCGAAAGTATTCCGTTCAAAGTATAAAAATTGAAGATTTAGGAAAAGTGTTAATTTTTCAATCAAATTGCGCCAGTTGTTTGAATATTTATGGAGCGCGGTACAGCGCGTAGAAATTTTTCGCAAAATCGGTCAGTCGCGAAACGCGGAAACCGCCGGCAGAAAGTCGAGGAAGTTATTTCGACTTTGTACGCAGGATTTTTCGTGGATAATGAATGGAGAGGAGGAAAAGGCAAACAGGTGCAAAAAAAAAAAAAAAAAATCGGGTTGAACAACGTCAAATATTCAAAAGAACCTGGAGAATCATTTTACGCGTAACGAGTGGCTTTTTACTAGCGTTTTATTCTCGTAACTTAAATGAAAATGTTTGAATAGCGCGATTCGACTGAAAATAAACCGTCGCGTTGAAAAGCATCGCGAAACGGAGTGTCGAATTGGATAATGTATAATTACGCCCCGTGCATGATCATCCCTCATGAATATTCCCGCGAGCACGTTTACCCCATTATTAGCCGGAGGTCCTGGCCGAAAGGTACCGGAAATTTCGCCGTGGATTAAATGAAAATTAAAGTCAAGTTGCCCCGACTGCGTGTTCGAGTCGAAATTTCTCGAGGAACGAGAAAAAGGAAGAGAAGGAAGGAGACCGTTGCTGGCGATAAAGGCTTTCGAAGGAGCGCGTTTCCATGAGATATCTTTCCACGAAATTCCGCAAAAATTGCACTTCCCTTGGAATGAAATTTGACTTGACCAACAGGTTCGAGAAATTAAGATCGGCAAGAGTACACAAAGAGTATTTGTTTGTTTAATAATTTTTTTAAATGTGCGTATAATATAATAGTAATTAGATACTTGATCGTATTATTTATGCATATTTATGCGAACCTCTATTTTTCGAACATCTTGATAACCGGACGTTGTGTTATTAGAACGGAATGTTTTCTACTAACTAGAATATCGTCTGTTGTTAGGAGATGTTCCATTCCAGCGATAGAATCTCTGAATATTAAGTTATTTAAAAAAACAGAGGTTCCGCCGTAGTCCGCGTCTAAATTTTTGCGCGAATACGTAGAAATCCAGAATCTGATAACAACCGAGTGTCTCTGCTTACTGATGAGAAGCAGGGAAGAAGTCAACTCCGTCAGGAACCACCACTGCAATGTCTCGTCCTAATCTTTTGATCTCGCGGCGGAAATTTTCGGCTGTTAAATAAAAAGTTGAAAGCAAAAACAAAGAAAGGATAGTCCAAAATCCACGCGTCGGGAAGCACATTCCTCGACATCGACGAAAAGAAGAGAAGGAAATTCAATTTCATTAGGTACAATCGTCATTCCTAAACAAACCGCGGACGAAATATTCCATCGGCGGCGAGTTAATGAAACCGAATCGGACGAGGGTAGGAAAGCCGAAAATTCCGGTATGTTCCTGACGAATTTCGAGCCGGGCCGGCTCCGAATCCCAAGGGCGAAAGGTTAATTATCGGCGAGAGGGTAGCGAAACGGGGAATGGAAAACGCGACATGAATATCGAAGCGTCTGTCTACGATTCGCGGACGTCGATTGCCAGCTCCATTTTGTCGAACATTGCTGTTTATTCCAGTTTGTTCAAACAATGGACGTGTCTTTCTTTGCTGCTTCTCTCTCTCTCTCTTGCCTCTATTTCGATTAGAGCGCGAGAGGTTGACACTAGAAATGAGATCAAGTCCAAAGATGTGCTCGATTTGTGACGTACCTGCTCTACCAATATTCAAGTATTATTTGAAAGATAAAAAAAGTGTCAATATTTTAGTACTGAAAGAAATTTTACTACGTCAAACACTCCGCGCTATCTTATTTTAGACAATATAGTAGTTTTAAATTTAATAGTTTTTATTTGATAGTTTAATTTAAAAGACTAACATTTCCTCGTTACTCTTCATTTTCACTTTCGATATATATACGTACGAAACACTCGAAACTTTAGATTTCTTGGGAGTATCATTGCGAAAATACTTGCGAAGACCAAAGATTCGAACCTACTTGCGAGATACTCGATCCTCGGTCTCTAAGTTACCGCGTCCGGTCAACTGTACGTACGTGTGTCTACCGGTGAGACGGCAGAGATAAAAGAGGGAACGTGTGGCGAAGCGAGAGCGGAAAGGAGAGAGGAAGAAGACGAAAGAGGATGAAAGAGGGCGAGCGAAGGGTGGTGGCGTGTTGAGCGAGGCACAACAAATATAACGGGTGGCCGAGCAGCTGGTGAGAGTCGCCTGGTGATTCCGCAGGATTTTGTAATTGAAACGCTTTTCGAGGTGGAGCGTCGAGCAAGGAACACGACGGATAAACGCCACTTCTCTCCTTCTCCGATGGTAGCTCCCTTTATTTCGCGACGCGGCTAGCTGCAGAGAGAGAGAGAGGCAACTTAACGGAATGTCCAACGCTATTTTGGTCCCATTCTCCGTTCCCCCCTCCATTCTTCGCCATTACGTTTCGCTATACGTGCCTTCTGTTCGTTTCTCTCGAATTTTCCAACCCTTGTCCGTTTTCTTTTTGCTTCACTCGCCCCTTTCTCGTTGTCTTTCTTCCTTTTTACGTCATTCTTCCTTCGCCCCCGATGCCAGCCTCTGCCGCCGTCTGCTCGCCCGTTTCTTCCATTTCTCGCGTCGACGTTGCTCTTTCCCCGAAACGAAGTAAACCTTTTTCCCGCGGTTAACGTTCGATTCGCGGAGCTGGCTAATGACGATGGCGTTAGGCGCTCTCACTTTGGAATTTACATGCAAATGAGGCCTTTGTCCGTTCTTTTCGACTGTCGATGCTCGTTCAAACGGCCGCTACCGGAAACCGGCGAGTTGTTTCTCTTCAATTCCGTTTGACCGAGTCCGCTTCACTTTGACTTAATTATGACAGCCACCGGCTGTCTCACCGTCTCTTCGTTGCAATAAACAGTTTGAGTTATTTTCCTTTGGATTCGCGTAAAAGTAATTGATCGCGGATTTTTGTCTGCTCGTGGGAAATTCTTAAAGCGCAAAATTGCACAGAGAGTACGCGGTACAACGATTTTCTGTAAAAGTTTTCTGTAGAAAATTTACAACTTGGTAGTCACTCTGTTTGTATTGTCTTTTCTCACACACGACGATTCTAATTACAATTAATTATCGTTGTCGTAAATTTGTTATTGACGGTAAAGGTGAATTTAACATCCGCCAGGCTGTTAGGGTTAATTAAAGGGTGAAAAAGAATTTCCGTCAACTAGAAGATAATTAGTCGAAAACGTCGATGATTCTTATCGACGTTAACAAGTAGTTAATAAACGTCGCATAATTTTTCCAACGTGTTTAATCGTATTTCTCAGCGTTGAAAGCTTTCGCGTGTACAGTTTCATCTTGTTTACTTAATACAGAAAAGGGAGCGCGGCGAATATTTGCCACGAGTATTCGAGCTAGCTACACAGATGTACGTACATCTCCGAGAGTGAGAAAATACGCTGCTGATAGTTTCACTGTCAAAAATTCACTTCGAGCCCCGATCGTATTTTCCCGGTGCATTCCGGCCGATGTACACCTCGTAAAATCGTATTGCGTTTCATTTGTCGTACTTTATCGGAGCGAATATCCTCGGCGTCGGAGTTGCCGACAACTCGATATTGTTCGTCGCATATTTTTAGACCGTACGCAGCTGTGCTCGGATCTCCTCTGACATATCCGCTCTTTCGATCCCCCCCTTCGTTGGAATCCTCTCCTGCTTTTGTTTCTCTTGGTGACGATGACAAACCCTTGGTCGCGCGGCAGGGTAACCCGTACATGGAACAAAGACCGACAATTTCTTGGCACGAAGTCACGACTTGACGCTAACGAACATCCCGATTTTAGATGCTGGTCACTAACAAGCGCAAAGCAAAAAGAAGGGAAACAGAGGCGCATACCTACGGTGGGACAGTGGTGTCTGTATTCTCGTCTGGAGCAGAAGTTTTACTCTCGTTGAAACACGCGCGTTCATGATTTCGCGCGAGGGATTGTTTCGGGAACGGTTCGTTGAACTAGGTTGACACGTTTTTCTTATTTGTAAATTATTACATGTTGTCACTGAAAGTGATTTTAGCGGGGGTAACTTAGAAAATCAGGCCTCTTCGTCATCAGGTGCAACGCTAATGCAACGAAAATTTGCGATTGGTTGATTTGGATCACGTGATTCGCGAGGGGGCGTGGACCTTGAGCAGGACTAGACCTTGAGTAGTTTTGAGACGAATCGTACCTGGGGTACAAATTGTGCAGTTTTATGTTATATTTGCAAATTATTATATTCATATATATATATAGGTTTTGTTTATTTGTAAATTGTTGCGTTGAGGTTTAGCAAAACAACGTGACTTTTTATTTTGTTTGAGCGCTGTGCGAAATTATTTTTCTATCGTGTAGTAGCATTTTTCTTAGTTTTTTTAGTTTTCACAGAAACCGTGAACAAACATTGCTGAAATTCTTGACATGCGTCCTTTGAGGAAACGTTACATTATAAAACACTTTGGGGTGTTATTGATATCCCAATGCTGCGATCGACGTCTTCGTCGATAATAAATAGAATGACTTTTTCGGTTGCAATCCAAGAACGTTGGTCTGAGTCAGTGACGTAGACGTCGGGTCATAAGTCTTGAACTTTTCAATTTTCAGCAAGAGATTGTCTCTTGAGAAACAACTGGAACCAAGTACTCACTGGAGTAGGTTAATTTCCTCGTTCAAACAATTAAATAGCCGTCGAACGATGAACAAAAACTTAAGATTGGGTGATTTTCGACGTTCTTTCAGAAAACGAGAGGTCAGCTCGACTTTTCGCCGATGAAAGGCCGAGCGATTACAAAGAAAGTTTAACCATCCACCTAAAATAACCCTGGATATTTACGGTTCGTTCTGGAAGATGCGCGGCGACTGGGGACGTGCGGTCAGAAATAGGGATGAGATCAAGTCCAATACGTACTTGCTTGTAAATTCGAGTCCAAATTCGATATCCAAGTTTCGAATATTTTACTCAAAACTAAAAATATTTCAGTCAGCATACTCTTGCATTATATTCTTTTTGTACAAGTCAGTGCAATGTGCATGTTCAAATTGTACAATGTACATATTTCAGTGTAGTTCAGTGTACACATTTCATTACAGTTCAACGTACGAGCTTCGAACGAATATCTACAGGTTTCACAAACATCTCTAAGATTCGAAAGTAGCATCCAAATCCTGGAAATCGAAAATTCCACGAACGTGACGTAGAAAAGCAGGAATACGCTTCCATTCGAGTACTCTTTACGATCTCTATCCACCAATGTTCGAGTCTCCTTGGTGGTGTCACTTTCATTTCGCGAAAGTACTCGCGAAACTGTCTCGCTTAAGTTCAGCTATGTTTGGAATCGCCACTTGAAATACTTGTAAAAGTATTCGAAACCAAGTTGCGAAAGTTGGAGCGTACTTGCGAGGCGCTCGATGCCATCTCTGTGTCAGAAATAACGTAATCTGCCGGCGGAGAGACAGTCTCTCTTGAAAGTGCAGTTACCACGTCACAGCGAGCGCGTGTCCGAGTCCGCGAACGATTCCCACACTCTCTGCCGAAGCGTAAACACGCAGAAACGTCTGCTTAAGCGGTCTGGCCGCTGGCGCGCTGTCGCCGGTCGGAATGAACTCTCCATAATTAAACACGGTCACGGTAAATTAAAACAATAAATACCGAGGCGCAACGGAAAAAAGGAAAAAAAAAGGGGAGAGAGGGCGAATTTGTCCGACGAATTTTCACCGCGCTCCGTGCATGCATTCGCAACGCTTGCGCGCGCGCGTGTGTGTGTGTATGTGTGTATGTATGTGTACGTATGCACGTCGTGCGCCAAACTGGTCCCCGCCCCCGCGCGGCATAATGCACGATCCTCGTTTTTCCCTTCTGTGCGATTTCTCGGTTCGTAAATCACTCCATCGGCGAACGAATGGCGGCCGATATTTCACGATCAATTCGCCGACGCGCGCCGATTAATTGCGAATTATGTCGCGTCTCGCGATCCATCGGTCTCTCCGCGCCTGACGAAAGACGACGATCGACGCGTAATTTACCGCAATTAATCTGCGCAAACTCCGTGACGTTGCAAGATCCTCCTTCTCGTACAATCGACGTCTTCGCAAGTAACAAAACTCGGGTGTATCAGTGTTTTGCTCCCGTTGTATTTCTTCTACAGCGATACAACGTTGTATTTCTTCTACAGCGATAATTAATCGATTAATGGATAAAATGAAAAATTTCTTCCATCGAAATGTTTATATTTTGTCGGAACGCTTTCGTTTTTTCATACTGATGATTTTGATCCTTGAAAATAGGAAATTAATAGTTTCTTTTGTTGCAAACGAAGAACTAGGAAAAATTCTAGATGCTGTAATTCAATCAAAATATCGTAAATTTTGGATACAAAGCAAACGAGGATGATAAAATTTTAGATATCGTTGTTAATTTCTTTTGTTTTGCAAAGAAGTTCAGTTCTTTCTCGGCGGATTTTGTATTTTCTTTTCTTTTGTACCGACGCGATTTGATTGTCAAGTGTAGATTGGTGACTTTGAAGAAAGTTGATAAATAAACAGCGGAATTAGTAGAACGTTTCATTCAGCAATTCAATCCTTTCGTGTATTTTTATCACTCCGGCATACGTTCGATTCGACTGATCTCTTAAGTTTACTCCAGACGGAAAGTATTTTTTTTAAGGAATTTGCACTATTCAACAGATGCGAATTTGAAGCTCGTAGCGCTTGCGCTTGCAAACTTTCAATTCCAGCTTTGTTAAAAATCATTTCTTCAATTGAACGTTAATTTTAAAAAGCAGTTTTCCTTTTTCTTTAGTCTTTACTTGCGTTTTTTTTAAATTCTAAAACCGGCGGCATTTCTTCCGCAAAAGCGACAAACCTTTCTCTCTCAGGTGTTTCAAAGAAATTCGCGCACGAGTTTCAACCTGCGTGAAAAATTCAATCCCGTCCAATTCGTTTCGCCAAAAGGACGATCGGATCGACCGATAAAAATAAATTTTTTAAATAACTCGCCGCTCGTGGCGTTACCTGCTCGCAGACAAAGCTCTTGCTTCCAGAGACAATACTCAATTCGCCGTGACGAATACTGGCCGCATAGTTTCCAAGACAATGTCTACGTCGCGCGAATGTCAACGTCGATTTAATCGCGATTGTTCGTGAATATTTTATTATTCGGTCTGATACATCACTGATACGTTTTTACAATTTTTGTTTCGGTGTAAATGTACATCGAAGACATTGGTGTCGAAACTAACCAATACTTGGTTGATTCTCTTTTTGTGGAAATGTAGGAGAAAACGTGAAACGAAGAAGAAGATTTACGAACCCAAATAACGTGTTATTAAATTCTAATATCGTGTTTAGTTTCATTTTGACGAATAAATTTTCAATATCACGTTTAGTTTCGTTTGAATCAGGGAAATTTCATCAATACGTTGTCAAATTTTAACTTAAAGAAGACACTGGAAATAAAAAGATTCGAATCGAACGTTTTCCTCGATACTCTTTTTCTGAACAGAATCAAAGGACAATTGATGTTGCAAATGCAAATATATTTCTCTGAGAAACAAACGAAATCTGTGCAAGCTCTGTTGGGTCCACGATTTTGCGATCTAGTCTTCTCTTCAGCGACATAAATTTTAAAACAGCAAGCAACTGGACATTAATACTTTCAGTACAAATACAGATATCGAACGTGTATTTGTATTTTCAACTATCGATATTTTCCTACATATCTCGCGAAATATTGATACTCGTTTGATATTTGTCAGTAGATTGCGGATTTTTAGGCATTTATAGAAACATACATACATGTAAAAAAGGCCCAGAAGCAACTGTTCTGACTAATAAATGAAGACGACTTTTTTGCCATAAAATTTTATCGATACGCAAACACTTGAATCGATAGAAAACAAATTACAGGCGCGATCGGTCAGTACCAGACAACGCCACGCCCCCTCGCGAATCACGTGACCCAAATCAACCAATCGCTAATTTTCGTTGCATCAGCGTTGCACCTGAAGATCTCCTTTTCTTTTTTACGAACCATCTCAAAAATACGAACTTGTACAAAGTTCATGTTTTGACAGCTCACTTATTAACGTCAAACCAGCACGAATATTTTCACAGCGTCAAACAGGTATCAATGTATTCCGCTCTTGGCAATATTTGATACAGTATCGTAATTCACAGACGGATATCGGATAGTATTGATTATGTATGGATCTGATCACTATGCGTATCTACGTTTCATCGTGTTCTCGAGAACATTAGTCGGCCTTTGTCTCGGCGGTGCGCCGTTGTAACCGGAAAATCGGACGTCGGACGCCGATAGCGCGGCGTGTTGCGCTTTTCATTCGATTATCGATTCGCATTCTTGAATTGTCCGGCCACGAAGTGTTCGCCGTTTTGTTCGAGCGCGGATAATGCGACACCGGGGGCATTCGGATTCCGCGCGGATCGTTCCGAGCTTTCGAACCGGCCTCCCTCTCCCTCGCACCTGTCCGTGTATCTGGCATCGCGCTTCTATTTCATCGCGACACGGGGCCGCGTAGACCGAAACGCGTTCCGCTTTCACCGAAAATTTTCCGGGATAATGCAACGTCGTTTACAGGGCTTGATACAGGCGTTCGTGCCGCGTTTGTTACAATCTGGCGGACATTCGATGCTGGTTTATCGCGGCGCGCGTTGCTCGCGGATAGCGCGTCGACGAATAATGTAAGTTCCTGCGTCATGGTGGCCAGGTTATGAGGTTGATTTGTGGCCAGTTGGAATTGCAACCGGGCAATTAAATTATTGGGGCGATTGAAAACGCGCGGACACGGTAAGTTCTCAAAACGAATCGAATATCCGTCACTGTGTAAGAATCGGTAGCTTTTGCCAGACGTTTCTTTCTTTCTTTCTTTTCTCGCGACAGACGTCTGTTTTTGAGAGACACGAACGTACACTTTGAAAGCGTTAAATTTGTCTAATTTTCGTAAACCGTCATCCGTCGATCTTGATATTCATACAAGAAGTACGCGTCAAACTGACGCGTTTTGTAGCAATCAATCTTTAACCATTTTTGCGGCATGCTTTGAATTTCCATCTCGTCGAAATATCAATGAGTCCGGTAATTAAACTGCAGCAAGAAGACAGTTTTTTTCATTTTCTACACAGTTTTTATTATATGTAGATTCTTTTTCATAAAGAGAATGTCGTCTTTCGCTCGTGTAAAAAGGAATTAATCGCAAGTACGATAGTTTTGCAACATATCGTCATAAATTTACCACACTGAATTTTAATTGCCTTTTTGCTCGCACTTGAAATCATTTGCAAGGTGTGTCTAAAGAGCCAAATCTGTTTGTGAGTTTAATTAACTTTTTAACAATTCTTCAGAGACCGAAGCATAATGTTAAATCTGCATACCGTGCAATTTTAATTTGTAACACATTGTAACATATTGTACGGATAATACGTCATAAAATTTTAATTCGCAGTAATTAACAAAGTAACGACATTACGGAGGATTAGCTTTCTAACCTTTGACTCATTTCGCAGTGTGCGTAAAGGCAATGCTACAGAAAAGGCCGCCTTTTTAACGCAAATGTAGCTCGAAGCGTGAAATTGAAGTAATTGGACGGATATACATTCGTATAAAGGTTTCCCCTGCCTTTTTCGGCTCGGCAAACGAATCGTCAATTGAAAAATAAATCAATTATTCCTCGATTAACCGGCGCAGAATATTTTCTGCCATTAACACGTTGTACACCTACGCCCGCGAACACAGGGTGCCATCGTTGTCCGATAGTAAGAGAATTTAGTTATAAATTGCCGGCCACGGCTGTTTCCGATTAAATCTGAATCGTCCTCGATCTCGTAGCGATTCGAAATTGAAAATTACGCCCGGGTCATCGCCAGTCATGGCGTTTTTTCGGCCGTCGCCGCGCGCCCGTGCTGTGCCGATTCGAATCGGCACGGACAGCGCAAACATTAATTTTCGCTGGGTGGACGTGCGGCTCACGGAGGGGAAAAATAGAGGGTAGCAGCAAAAGTATTCGCTGCAAACGCGAAACGGTCTTCCGTTCGTTGGACATTTGTGTGCACCGTTGACCATTGAAATAGAAAAAAAAAAAAGAAAGAAAAAAAAAATTTACCAGCAACGATGCCCCGCCGTACCGACGCGCGTGCAATTACATTCGCGTGGCCGCAAGTTTCTTCCGTTCTTTGTAGCCAAACAACATTATTCACCGTACGACGTTGCTCGCTTCTTTTTTCGAGAGAGAACGCCGCGAGCTTTAAATTATTCAGGGATTCGATTATCGCGATTCGTTACGGCTGTTCGTGTATCTACTCAGGGGAATTTCAGCTAGCAAGAAAAAAATAACGGTGCGTATAATATTCGATCTCTCGCACTTTGGCTAATTTTTAGTTACGCGATCTGTCCGAGGTACTTTTGTGGTGGATATTAAACCTTTGGC
Organism: Melipona beecheii; assembly: GCA_032399605.1. NCBI lineage: Eukaryota > Metazoa > Arthropoda > Insecta > Hymenoptera > Apidae > Melipona > Melipona beecheii. The sequence continues at coordinate 183,826 of JAUCMO010000296.1, read as the reverse complement.
GAATATTAAAAAATTTTATCGTATCGAACAAGGATGTACAGAGAAGCGAGGGAAATAAAAGTTATTACCGAGTTGAGTTGAATGTAAAAAATAGAGTGTCTGTAATCGCATCTCCGTTAAACAATGAATAAATGAAAATATCATCACTCTAGATGTTTCAACTACGAATAAAATCGGTTATAACACAAAATTATAACTCGCAAAGCTGACAGAAAGTAAGTGCAAGCGCTGGGACAGAAGTGAAAAGGAAAAATTACTTTCGTCCCCTCGACTAAATTGAACGATCGCGTTATCCGAGATTACATTTTCTCTTATCGTCTGCGTGCACGATCGTCGAAGAATCGCGGGCGAATCTCCACGAATAATTTACCCGGGTAGCTCTCGTCGCGCCAATAATCGTCGGTCAAAGAAGAATGTCGGTTAACGTTTGGTCGCAACGGTCGTCCCGCAGGATAATTGTCCCGGTAACGTGGCGATAGGCCCGGCGTGTGCGACGCGATCCTCTCGGGAAGATAAGGATCGCTACGCGCTTGTATTCTGCGGCGTCGCGTATCGCAGATCGCGAAGCACACCGTTGCGTGCAAACGTTGTCCACGATGTTCTCCAAACGCGCGATTAACCGTTTCTCCGGCATCGGTTCGGTCAGATGCCCTCTGGTCCTCCGCCGCCCCTATCGGCCGCCATCCTTTAAAATACGGCACTGCTGGGTGCACCTACAGAGAGACGGCACGGTAGGCTCTCTCCGGTCGTGTTCTCTATTAACTTCTCGCATTGGCCGATCGGATCGATAACGGCGTACCGATGCACTGGTCGTTATCTTCTCACCAGGCTGCATTAATGCACCTCCAGTTATTGGACAAAATGGTTCCGGGCCGGTCTGCGAAACGTTACTCGAGCCCCGCAGCTTGATACGTGCCTCGGTGATCTGTGACGCATTCCACTCACCCGGGATTGCTCTCTCGCCGCTTTGGCTTAATAGGATGTGACAGAACTGGGCAGAGAACGCCTGCCTTTCCATCCATCTACGTGTCGGCTACGATCGAGAGCTGTTTCGAAAGACGAAATTCGCGCCAAATGTTGTTTTAGGACGGAGAGGAAGAAAACTCGCGAGCACGTTTGGGGATAGACAGAAGAGATTTACTTTACAGTTAATGAGGAAAAGTACAGTTTTACATATTTTACCACTGAAAGCGATTTTCGCGGGGGTAATCCAGAAAATCGGGCCTCTTCAGGTGCAACGCTAGTGCAACGAAAATTAGCGATTGGTTGATCTGGGTCACGTGATTCGTAAGGGGGCGTACCTCGGGGATAGACCTCGAGTAGGAGTTGTCTGCTACTGAGCGATCGGGCCTGTAATTTGTTTTGTAGTTGCTTCTGGGCCTTTCAGTGAAACGAATCGTACAAGTCGTGCAGTGTTTTACATGTTATTTGTATTTCATACTTAGTTTAACGTTTGAGAATGATTTGAATGAGTTTTGTTGATGTATTGATTTTACATTCAGATGTATCTTTAACACTTTTCTCGTTTTGTTCTTATGTTTTATATATTCTTTGACACTATTGTATTAAGTCTAAATTGTATTGCGATTCAAAATATCACATTATCCGCGACGACAAAGCAAGCTCTTGTCCGTGAAATTTCTCTCATTATTGTCCGTTTAACGTTTGAAGAGAACGTTCGTCGTTAACAACGAAATGACGTGACATCTTCCTTTTTCAACAAACGTGCTTTTCTTCTACCGTATGCGTACTCCTTGCAAACAGGTTTACTCTTTGAAGCTTAAACTAAAATTCCGCGAAAATCCAGCAATTCTTTCGTTTCATGAAACTCATGAAAACTCTTCGGAACAGATGAAGTTTACAAATCTTTCGTCAAAATATGGACATCCATTGAATCAACTTAATCATCAAGTATCGTCAAATCATAAATTCGTATTACGCGAAACATTTTGTACTTTACAGTTTCTTTCTAAATTAAAACTAAAGCTTTACGATCCTCAATGGTCGACGATAGCAGTTGGATTGGATCAAATCCACGACATTATTATTCAACATCACGAGACATAAATCGTTTCAATCGTGCGAGTGCGTGCACGATACACACGATCCCAATCCCTTCCTTCCCCCCAATTAGTACGAGAAAAACGCGTAAGCAAGGAAAGTAGAACGTGGGGCGTGATGTTCACCTGGAAAATGGATTCCGGATACATCATCAACGATATAGAGTGACGGTGATTATTAAGTGTAGCCCCGTTAATGGGAACTCGGTTCAGTGTTTGCCCCTCTTTTCCTCGGATTTCTCGGCTCGGCTATCTGTTTATCCATCTGTATCATGCGTGGCCGCGCAATTGTGCACGCTCGCAACAGCACTCTCCCGTCGACACGTTCTCCTCCTCTTGGCTCTCGCATAAACTGGTCGCGCAATTACGAAATGTATCGTTTTCAACGGGTCACAATGGGACGCGAGAGGGCGTGAGCGAAGAGGAAGCAGCCGGCAAACCGAGAATACCCGGTGTACATGCTTGCACGCGCGTGTTCCACGCTCACGGTACGACCTCGAACGCATCCGGCGCATCACCGGCGGATTCATTACGCACGCGTGACACACCGAACGTCGTTGTACCGTCTGTGCGTGTATGCGTGCGTGCGTGTGACACGCGTGCACGCTGCGTGCACCCAACGGCGCCCCTTATTCGTGCTCGCTAGGGATGGGATCAACATCGATGTATACTTGCGAAATTTCCGAAAAGTTTTCGAAAAAAAATACTCGTAAATGATGTCTCAATGTCTCGAAAGTCAAAATTCTACATTTACAAGAAGACGTTGGAAATGATTAATCTAGTTATTAGAGGTTCAGTAGATGTTGCGTAAATGTATCAAAAATTCTCTGTTTGAAAATGAATGCATTCTTAATTCGTATGTTACAAAATCTTTAAACTTTTGGTAATTCTAGCAAGTACTCGAAGGATTGTCTTATCACTCAAAGTGATTTTAGCGGGGGTAACCCAGAAAATCGGGCTTCTTCAGGTGCAACGCTAATGCAACGAAAATTAGCGATTGGTTGATTTGGGTCACGCGATCACGCGAGGGGGCGTGGCGTTGTCTGGTACTGACCGATCGCGCCTGTAATTTGTTTCCTATCGATTCAAACGTTTGCGTATCAATAAAATTTTATGGCAAAAAAGCCGTCTTCGTTTCCTAGTTTCGGAACAGTTGCTTCTGGGCCTTTCAGCGAGACGAATCGTACCGAGATACAAGTGCAATTTTTTTAAATCCAGAAAGTGTTCGTGAAACGTCTGGAGATACGCCACTCGAGACCACACTTAGAAAGAAGTACTTATAGAGGATTCAAGGTTCGAATCGAGTACCTCTGTCTATGACGTACTCGATCCCATCTCTAATCCTCGCACTCATGTTCTAACCTTGTATGTATCGCGCGAACGCGCTGTTCGAACGGTCCGTACGTACGTATACATACGAGACCCGCACGTGCCGACCCGTATACACCACCTGATTGCCATTTCCGTGGAGCTTCGTTAATATTTAGGCTAACCGCGCTACCGAAAAGCTGCGGCTGACTCCACCCAGCTCGCTACCCCTGGGTATCGTCGTCGTTTTCTTTATCCACCACCTGATACGTTGCATACCGAATGAGATAACGTTAGTCGCGGGACGGGGAGGGGCTGGGAGGGGGGGGGGAGGGAAAGGTTGGCCAATATGTGAACCCGTTGGCACTGGCACGGATTGCGGAAAATGGTAAAGTAGGAAAAGGAGTGCAGATGGTGATGCGGGATGCCAAGATCGTGTAATGAAAGTATGCTCGGATACTTTCTTCTTTTTCTTCGTTCATTCGGAGAGCGTCGTATTATGGCAATGAATTTCACGCAATCGTGGCGCAATCGTTTTCGCGGGCGAAAAAGGAAGGAAAGAGGAGGAATTAAATTTGAAAATTTAATGAGTACACGCGCTGAAGCAATTGTTGGTCCTTAAATATTTTAGTTCGATGCATAAGTGTATACGAAGTTGCGACGAAATGGAATTATGGATTAGATCGTAGTCCATTTTGTAGGATAAATCGACGCAGCCACCTAACAGCAATTTTTAAGTGGAATTTCGTCGTTTTGTGTTCAACCCCTAAAGTTTTTGCATGACTGTAGGTAAACTAAAAAGTCTAGGGCATTTAATTTTTAATTTGTATTTTACATTCTCTGTAACGAAAGAAATTAAGATTAAAATCAAAATTAAATTAAGTAAAACAATTCCAAAACTAAGCAATCGTAAATTAAAGTTAAATTAAAATTAGTTTGAATGAAAAAGCTGAGTAATTTAAGTCAAGCAAAAGAGCTGAATAATGAAATTTTTGTAAATTCCGCAATGATCCAATGACACCGATTTTAAGCGATTTTAGCGGTTTGTTTAGCGATTTTGGTCCGGTTTTTAATTTTGTCGGAGTCGAACAATAGCGGCTATTGTTACAGTCGTTGAATGAAAAATCGTATTACAGACAGGAACCCGGCGTGACAAATATCTGATACCCGATATATTGTCACGTAACTGTGGCAGTTTGATGGATTTTTCGCACTCGCTTTTATTCGAAGCTTACACGAGTTTTTAAGACCGAACTTAAAACAAAAGAGGATCAAAATAACTTTTCCAATCTCCAACCAGACGATCGAACCTTATTTTTTTGTGGCCTTTCGTCCGATTCTGGGTTGTCAAATTATCTTTCGCAGAAATGGCAGAAGACAATCAAGAAAAAGAATCAAGATAGAATTGCGGAAATTTCGGGGTGATGAAATTTCGTTTATTTCTAATTATCTGAGGATTTTTATAGATTTTCATATTTTCACAAATGTAATTAAATAATAATTGAAGAAGGTATCTGAATTAAAATTCTTAATCCACAGACTGTGCATTTTTATGCAAATTCATATTTTTGAGAACCTTGAAGTAAAATAGTTGAAAAAAATATAAGTATTGTTCCACGTGCTATCAATCTTGTAGTGAAACATTTCTCACGACGCATAAAATTAGTAAAGTTACCAACGTTATAATTCCTCGTACGATTTCCTCACCTCCAGACCGGCGATTTATATCCAGTCGTCCGTCAAAAACCTGACCCCAGACCCGACTGACGCCAGGTTTTTCCCCATCTTACGTGCGAGGATATCGGCAAACGACGATAAACGGGGTGTCGATAAAGTGTTGGCGACGATAAAACGATGAATTTTCAATGGACGTCGGCGCAGATAGCGAGGCCGACGAAAATGTACGACGGACGGTCTCCTTACGATCGTTCTTACGTACGTAGAGCTCTTTACACAGAATAGCGAAGGCATCTTGGAAAGCGGTCACGTACGGTCAAGAATGACCCCGCTGTCTAACCCCACTCAACGTCGACGATTTATTCGCGACGTCATAAACTAACGCGTCACACGTTATGACGCTTGTGATTAACGAATTCTGCGTCGTCCTCCGTTCTCCGTCGTTCAAGGAACTGGACGTTTGGCGACTTTATCTCCTTCAACGCGAGTCTATTATTCTCATCATGCACGGAAAATATATTCAAACACTTATTGCTATTATTAAGAACTTTTACATCGACGAAATGTTGGGATTTCTTGAATCTTTGAATATCTGTTGAGTATTCAGAATCGAGAAAAAATCGTATAGCATCTTTTAAGAGATCCTTGTAGATTCCGTCAGAAAAAAATTTTTTTTCCGGTGCTTTTACAGACGTTTGAATTTTACGTTTTTTTTTTATTTTGAGAAGAAGCACACCCACTATTTAAAAAAAAGAAAAAAATTTAGCACTGTCAAAGTATAAAGCGACTTCATATCTTAAAATTATCTCAAGCAGATTTCTTTTCACGAAGCTATAAATATATCGACATGATTTTCATTTAGTGGCCAAATATTTTTGCAAACTAGTTGCGTGATCTTTAGGTAAAAATAAGACTAAAATATCACGCAACGAAATGTTTATAAGACGTTTTATAATGTGAAACGGTACGGTAACTTTCTCAAATTTCTCTACACGCAGTTTCGATTCTCATAATCGAATTCATCTCGTGCAGATATTTCTGCGGTGTAAATCGTGTTTTGCTATTTAGTTGTTGTTTGTTATTCGGACGCGAATTTTTTCGGGGGGGAGGAGGGGCGGTTTATGAATGCAGCAGGAGGATAAGATGAGAATAAATGCGCGCGATACACTTTAGCGGGGGGGGGAGATCCCTCGTGAAAAAATGATTTGCGATGTTTTTCTGAATCGCGTTTCGCGCAAATGGTATTTTTATTAAACGCACGTGTCTGCCGACGTTATTTGCAATTTTTATTCCTCGGGAAACAAAGTTAGAAGCGAATAAAATTTATCGCGCGGTGCCTTTGATTTACGCTTTTACGATTCTTTTTACTCTTCTCGTAAAATTTTTAGCCTCGCAAAAACGGACAGCTTCCCCCGTTTCTTCTAAACGCGGATAACGTTCGTCTACGCGTGCGTTGCAGTTTATTTATTAAAAAAAAAAAAAAAAGTACCGAAGCGTTACAGTCACAGTCGCGCGGATACCGCGTTCGACGAGACGCGAACAGCTGGAATTAATCAGAGGGACACGCGTCGAGTAAATTCGGCTTGTATTATCGTTCTATCGACGTTTATCTCTCATTAACCGAGATCATAGAGTTAACGGTCGTGTTATTAATCGTCCTGGCCATTATTTATGCATCACGCATCAAAGCATTTAATCTGTGCCGTATCTACAGTTAATATCTGCGCGTTGACGAGCGGAATATGCGATTTGCGCGCGAACGTGATATTGTGCGATAATTAGAAAAAGGGCTTTTGCCTCGGCGATGTTTCGCGTTTATCGCGAGATATTACATCGACACGTACGTTTCATTCACTCTTTCAACTACGATTTTACTGTTGTTCTTGTGTCAATTTTTGTGCAAATTTTTAGAATTTAATTGGAAAGCTAAAACAGTGGTATGTTATCAATGTTAAGAGAATCTAAAGTGCATAATTTTACTTTTTTCCCATAAATTCCAATCATAATTAAACTACAGGCTTTTATTAAAATGATTACAACACGTCGAATTTATAAAACTGTGTAAAACGAGATAGAGTATTTATTATAGTAGTTGTCAATACTCGTATCTCTTTCTTTGCAGGTGAGATATTTATGCAGTTGCATTTCTATTTGTCAACCTTCCTGCTATTAATCACGTAAGTGACGCCATTTTGCCATTTTGTCTTTTATTTTCGCGAAATTGTAGCTTATTCTTTTGAAAACGATTGGAAACACAAAGGTTTTCTTTATTTTAACATAGAAGCATTGCGCTTGACTCGTATTGTATTAACGAAATGCATTCTCTACTTGATACAGTAGTATGTAACTTTTTAATTACCTTAACAGAAATTCATTTCTCACCGTTGTTATTCTAATTAATTACATTGAAATATTATACCCTTGTGTTTCTACCGTGATTATATATAACGCATGAACGCATGTAATATTTATTCGACATACAACAGATTTTTTTACCAATTCATCGCGTTTGTAAACTTTCGTTTTATCCTATTCATTTATTTAAAGGTAGAAAATTTTATCTCCGTTTACCTATAAAAATTTATTACGTATTTATTTATAAAAATTTCTTTTCTCCGTCACAGCATTCATTTTCATTTATTTTTGTTTGTTTCCTACTAACGTCAAAATTATTATATTAAAAGTTACAAGAACAAGGGGTTCTTGTCAGACAGAATATAAAATTCAAAACAAAATTAAACACTTTAAATCTTTGCACTGTAATACGAATTGAATGCTATAGTATACTCGTATAATTCAGAGAATTAAATATTCAAAAATTTTAGAAATCTATGCTGAATTGTTATAGTATCATTCGAGGTTTAACACAGCAACATTGTTCTTAATTCAAAGAGAAAGGGTGCGAAAATGATTTCAGCTCGAAGACGATAAATGACCGATTGTTGTCTCGAGAGAAAAGAGAGAAAAAGAAAGAAACAACGTTTGAATTACAGTCGGCAAACAGGGTGCTAGAACATAATGATTATGATCGATTACATTTCTGGGAAGCGCGTGTGCGTGTTATCGAGCTTTGCATTGAGATTAGAGGGGTAAGTTGGCTCATTAATGCGAAACGTTGCTGATATCGGATCAGTAAAACAATACTGCTCGAAACCAATAAGTAATTTTAATTCGACTAGCGATCATAAATCTTTCGGACATTTCAGTCACTTGTCTGTGTCGCGTAATTACATATCTTAAACGACCCATTGACTCATTCTTGACTCACAATTTCAAATTCTCTATCCGAATCAAATTTTCGTGAAAGATAAAATCACACGAGCCATTCGTGAATTCTCAGTCGTAATATCTCCCCTCCCCCCTGCCCTTCATAAATCCTAATGAATCAACAGACATTGTAATCCGTATCGCGCGTATCGAAATCCCCATTCAACCACTTCGCTCCCCGGGGAGAAGAGCAGAAGGAAGCTTCTGTCGACTTCGTAACGGACGGAGGGTGTGTTCAGCAGATTTCGGATGCCGCGTTAACTCGGCGGCTGCAATTTCTCGAAAAGAAGCAGTCAGCAGCGGGGAGAGGCGAGACCGTGAATGGGAAGACCGTGCCGCACGGTCATTACATGGACAATACCGCATTAATGGTTTAAATCGAATTTAACAGCCTACGAGGCCTCTCCGTACCCTCTGCCGGTCCCGTCTTTCCCTTTCTCTCCGTCCCTCCCTTCGTCACTCACTTCCCCTCGCCTCTCGCACGAGGGCTCGTCCTCCCTCGCACGGTCCATCGTACGATACGATTCTGCTAGCCACCCCTTACACCGACGCCAGGACCAACACATTGACTGCGATACTGCGGAGAATTTGATTGCTTTACGGGTTAGCCGTGATTAGGTAATCTGCCTGTCTCATCCAACCTAGCGTCGCCCGCTCCAAGGGGGTGTATCGTGGTATTGGCCGCGGATTTAGCCGAACGACCCGGCTGGATTTGCTGCTGATTGTTGCCGGTCCCTATGCAAGCAGCCATTATGATCCGCGAAATATGACCGATAAGGACCAACGATTTCGACCGGCAGCCTGCTTCAGAAACGTTCACGACTCCTCGTATCAGCGTCGGCCGATGATTTATCAGAGTGGTATTTATTCGTGAACAGGCAGGGGGAGATTTGTTTCTCCACTTGGGTTTCGCCAGTCAGATTGTTTGGGGGTTTTTCCAGCAGACGAGATGAGCAGAGTAGTGCGTGGTAAAATTTGGGGAGTCTTTTGAGAACGTGGATTAGTTAACAATTACATTTTTCTTTTTTTCGTTCGAATGTACAAAAATACAAGTGAATTTTACCCATTTCTCTCAGTGAAAGGAAGCAATTCAAAAAAAAAAAAGCCAAGTATAGTTTGGTAGGAAGAAAGTGAGAAAAATTTAGTTTTAAGCGATAATCAATTGAAAAAGGATCGTGTTGAGAAATCATCGTTTTTACATCAAACGGTCGATGCTAGAAGAATCGAGAAACGATTTCTTAAATTATTAAATAATTTCAGAAATCAAACCTTAATTAACGAATATAATACAATAAATTTATAGTTTAATAAATTTTTCATTTAATAAAATTAAATAAATTTCAATATTTAATTTAAAAGTAAAGAAACTAGATATAAATAAATACGGCAAACATTTAATTTCTAAATGTATATTTAATTGGGATACTCTTTCCATACCGGCATTTTTGATCGAGGCATATTATTACGCGAAATCACAAAGCAGGACGATGAATGTAAGGTTTCGGTGTAAATTAACCCGTATCGCTAGCCGGTAAATTGAACGCGTAATATGCAACGTTGTTAGCATATCCGCGTTTTGATTCGATCCGAACGCACGATCCAATAACTCTGTCACTTTAAACTAAAAGTTTCTCAGTGCGTGCGATTCGTGTCTCTTCTACTTTTATCTATTGTCTTCTATATTTATTACACTTATTACCCACGTGTTGTTCCGTTTTATAAACCTCGCAGTTTCATTCGTTCTCCCATTTTCAATTATTTCGTTTTGTATTTAGATTTCGTTCAGCAAACACGATCGGGGAACGTCAAGATCGAGGGAATCGTCGAGACTACGCGCATCTCGTCGTACGTCTTGATCTGTACGCGGCGGCAAGAAACGACACGCCCTCATCTCGCTTATAAATCATTTTATCTTCGTAACGCAACCCCTATGAAGAAAAATGCGCCGCGTGGCAGAGTACAAAGCCCATCAGTTTTTCATTTAACCGCGCTGTCTTTTGTCACGAGTTTTATGGCTCTTCGTGTAATTGTTAGATACCGTGGAAAGGTGGCTCGGGTGTTTCGTAGTGGTATTAACAAAACGAAAACCAGTTGACAAAAGTACGAAGAAGTCGCACATAAGTATCTTATCAATTTTTCTTTTTTTTCAATATTGTTTTACAATATTGTACGTACTCTGGAGAAGGAAAAAAGTGGTCGAAATTGAGAAAATGCCCGATTACGTACGAGAGACAAATAAGTATTTCTCAACTTAAATAAATAAAAAGAATTCTTTGCCGTGTGTACCAGAGAAAGGATATTTCTCGAAAAATATCCTTCGTGACGTAACACCACGAGCGTTTCTTAATGAACATCGAAAGGATCGCGAGCGGTGGTATGCGAAACGCGGTATTTTCCGCGAGATAGCCGAGTTAAAATCCGATGGAAATGTCGGTCGTGCCAAAATGCGCGCGGCGTAGGTAAAATTCTTAGGTTCGCAGCGCATTATCGAAGTAGCGAGGATTGGTGAAATGCCCGGTTGGCGAATTACGGGGCCAGGCGCGTAGCTATTGCCCCGTTCCATCGGCGATCGGTATATGCCGCGCTTCCTGCAATGTGTTTCTAGTTTAATGTACCGCATCGCGGTAGTCCGAACATTTGAAAAATGCATACTCTCGCGCAACCGATCGATCGCCGCCCCCGTTCCTCGCCCCCGCCGCGTCGTCGACTTTCGTATCGACTTTTAAATTTCATCGATTCCACATTCGCGTATGATAATGCCGATTCCGCGTGTACGGGGGAGGGCAAACTTTCCGCTGGCTTCGACCGCGGCTCGGTGGATCGTTCGTGTTAAACGCGTGATTTATGGCTGATGGGATGTTCTGGCTGGCGAAAGAAAGTATCGCGGGGAATAAATAAATTGCGCGAATAATGCGGGCCAACGACACGTTTTACATTTACAATGCCGGCCAAGAGTTTTGCCGGTACAGTTTCGTTGTATTTGTACCTCATGCTTGGTTATTGCATGTTCTTATACATATTTCTTTTTTTTTCTTTTATTATACCACACGAGAACAAGACACGTTCATTTTCCATTTTCTGTGTTCATTAAGATTCATCGATTCAGTATCCTGCGATTCACGAAGGATTTATTTTTAAATATTGTAATGAGAAATCGCAGTAGAAGATCTACGGTTAACTGGATATTGAATCAGGACCATTTGGATTTCTCGTTTGAATTGAAGGGTTTGAGTGAAATTTAATTACACGTATCACACACGGAAACATTAATAATTTTATTTATTTCACGCACTCACGCATTCTTCTTCCCAATTTATAAAAATCGTTCAACTTTTTTCACGGATTCTTACTCGTTCGCGATTCGTCATATCGCATCCATTGATTATTTCCCGTGTAGCAATGAATGAAATACTCTGGTCGAACCTCACCGCACGACTATAATTTAGCAACTATCGTTAATCAAATCCGATGCGCTCTGTACGCGACCGCAACATTAAACGTTTGCTCCGGACCATTATTTCCACCACCCTATCCTTGACTCGCATTCAAAGAAACCCAATCTCGATAGCACCGCGATCCTCGACCGCTTATTCAAACCGCTTCGTCAGTTCGTTATCAAACAAGAAATTAATCCATATGCGCGCTCGTCCTCCTGTGCCGCGAGATTCGAACCAAACAGCCGAGCAATACCTTTTCTTTTTGCCGGCCGACGCCACGAATCCGCGACGCACACCCTCATGAATATCAACAGTGTCTCGCGTTCACGATCGATCGATCGGGGGTACAGCATGTGTAACTTGTTATCGTTCGAAAATGACGGGTTTCAAAAATGACAATTTGAACAACGTGCAATTTTATTTAGAACTTGAGACAAAGCTGCGCGTCAGTTTGTTCAGCGAGGATGAAAATGATTTTTCTCTAGCTCGTTTTGCGTTATCGTTCGACTGAATTTTTGTTCGAGTAAATTCCGCAGATGCAGATTAACATCTTTTTTAACATTCAGTATTCATCGTCGTGGATTGAATTCAATTTTTGATTGCGCTTTAAAGATTCTCTCTTGCGCAAATAAATACGGTATTTGTCCCAAGATGTGCCATACGAATACGTTAAAAGTCAAGATCAGGATTCGCTCGCTGCACGTATGTATTTAGATGCACGTGAAATGGGCGACTCTGTTCGTTTCGTAGACAGGTAGTAGCGAACCGTCGCGTAACAGGGTAAATTTTCGTGTGTACGCGTGCAAGTGGGAAAATCGGTCGAGCGTATTGGTAGGGAATATGTGCATGCACCGGGAATATCATATACCGGAACCTCGATATTACCCCCCGACCAGGAGACCGCAATGCATACTGAGTAGCCTTTCCCCTTTTCTCTATTACACGGTCACCTAACCTATATATACATATACACACACACACACACACACACACATATATATATAGCGTATCAGATTCGCGAGTAATAACGAATCTATCACTGGCTCTATCGTAAACGAACCGGGCTGTTGTCGCGAGTTCGATGTCTGGTGACGCGCGGGACACGAGGAGAGATGAGGAATCGAGAGCTGGCTTCGATTTTGCGCCTGCTGCCACTGTTGGTGATGCTCGTCTCACGCCTGCTCTACTACACTTTGAATGTTAATATCGAGAGAGCTTCCGCGGTGTGTGTGTGTGTGTGTGTGGCGTTTGCTCGTGTCGTTGCGCCACGCATTCCGCGCTGCTACGTGATTGCATCGGCAACAGATGCTCCAACGTCTCTGCAGCGTTCTCTTCTTCTTCTTTTGGTAATCTTCGGACCGGTGGTATTACTGATTTCGTAATAGGAGATTCAATCAGCGCAGCGGCGAAATTTGAGGTTTTCATTTGAGAATTTCCCGTGAGTTTAGCAGAAGGTGATCTGGCAACGTTTGCCAAGGAATACGCTGCTAGCTTGCTTTTCAGGCGAGATTCACGCTCGGGTTTAGGATGATTGTAAAGTCAATTTTCGTGAAATCGGGAGGCCTTTCAATTTTTTAAACAAATCTTTAATCCCTCCATATCATCATTTCTAGCATTCTTGACATTTTTAAATGTCGAAATGACTTGACGTGTTTCTCAATCTCCTTTTGAATACGTGCAAATTAATATGTATGTATGATCGAAAAATTCAATTATTCACTTCATTTTATCATCGAAAGTGATTTCAGCGGGGGTAACCCAGAAAATTGGGCCTCTTCGTCATCGGGTGCAACGCTAATGCAACGAAAATTAGCGACTGGTTGATTTGGGTCACGTGATTCGCGAGGGGGCGTGGCGTAAACCTCGAGTAGGAGTGGCGTTAGGTACCGGGGTACAAGTCGTGCAGTTTTTTCCACTCCAGATTTAGACGTAGCTCTACTGCCATTTTATTTAGAGAAACCTATATATGTACATTCGATACCTACACAAATAACAACAACAAGTGTCACTCGGAGTGTAAACTAGCAAAAGGCACGACGAATTTTCATCTCACAGCCGCGTTGTTTAATTTCTCAGCGACCACGAGGCGTGCAATTCGCGGCAAAGAAAACCGTCTGTCTGTTTCATCGGAACGGCCGAGGGACGCGCGAACACCTGTTGAACGTCTGTTTACTCTGTAAAAAGGTATAATCTTTGTCCTGAATTGCAGATGCGTCGTTTATCGTTTTGTTTCGTCGCGTACCGCGCCACGATGCGGGGAATTCGATCGTTCCCGCGCTTTTGTCTAACGCTTGTCGAGAAAGTTCGCGCGAGCGGATCGTTTTCAGAACGGTTTCGCACAGGGTAGCGAGATAATGCGGAACGAACCACCGCGGATGTACCATTGTTACGCAACTTCCAGCGAATTCAAATCGAAAGTTGCCCGACTTCTTTTATTTCCTCTTTCTTTTTTCCTCTTTTTTTCCTCTCTCCCTTCAATCGCAGTCGGTTGGAAATTGCAAGTTGCAGCGCGAATTCCCATATTCTTTCCTTCCTTTTTTTTTTTTTTCTCTTTTTTATGCCAGGACTTTGTTAACGTTGTTTGAATTTCGAACGAGTTTTGACGCCGTCCTGCATTAACGACCAACGTGAAAAATAATAGGTCACGAGAACGGAATTTTAAATTTCATCTCGCGTAATCTGCTTTGACGATTTCTGCGAGGTATGAATGGACAATAAGCTTTCTTTCCTCGCGCGTTGAATGGCCGCATCCTTTTCATTGAATACTCTGAATATAAAATGATACGATGATTTTATGGAATAGATAAGATATTCTAAATATAAAATAACACGGTGTTTCAAGTACAGAAAATTTTACAGAATGTAAGCGCATAGTTTAACCCCTTAACCTATGGATACGTGTGAGACTCGTATTTTTGTATTCGGGCCAAATGTAAATATTACGGGCATGGCCGCCCCGGTACAATGATCGGGTCAAATGTAAATATCACGGGTCGCGCGACGGTCGCGCTCGTGTTAGATTCTTATTATCTCTTTGTATCGTAATCAGTTACGTGTTATTCTCGGTCACGTTCGCACGTTGAAATATATTTTCTTAAATATTGGAGAAGAATCCCCACAAGATGTTTTTTGTTATTGATTTTTTTATGCTAATTACGTGAACTGCCAATTTATTCAGGAAATGCAGATAAATGTTATTGATTTGTGTTACATTTTAGTGATTGATAATAAACCTTTAGTGGTATATCTACAACAATTATTACATCAGGTTGTAATTACTTGTCAAATATTCCACAAAATTAAACCAGTTGTATCCTACACGTGTATTTACATTCTGCAAGTCGTGCGCGTTTAGTGCAACTTAGGACCGACTTGCCGAGCCGTCGAGTGGCCCGAAAGCTGCGCGATCCTGTTTACGTTTTGGGCCCAGACTGTTGGAACGTAGCTTGTAGGGGTTAAAAGATATTAGAACGAAGTCATAGAAATTCACTTTGACGAAATAAAAACCCAATAGAGTGGAAAATTTCTACCGAATAGGAATTCAATCGACTGAATTCCTATTTAATTCTATTTATTTAATTCTAACGAAGATAAGAGACCCATTGTTCATTTTCTTATCACATATTAATAGCTAGTTAGCATGAAAATATATTTTGTAGCCACTGTTTGCAAGTCCGGAACTTTATCAATTTGAACGGATTCCTCACTTCAGTTCCTCTTCAGTTGGTCGTTAGAAAAAAGAATTCAGTTTTTTGAGTTGTTGTCAAACGTCACAGAATTTTATTTTTTTAGCCGCGATCTATTCATTAAAGCCACGAAACTCCATTTACAGTTGAAAACTTCAGCACAGCTTAGAAACTCCGGTTTCAAAGCCGAACAACTTTCTAAATCAATTTTCTCATCGTTAAAAAGCAACAGTTATATCGCTAACGACGCACGAAAGACATCGATTGTCGACACAGCTTGCCGCCGCGTTTACTTATGAACGAAACATTCTAATTCATTGTTAAAAAGTGCAGCTGCGGTCGTCTCGGGGGAAATTACAGGGAACACTGGGGAATATACGTTGCGTTGCGGTAGCAAACGTCCCACGAAACATAAACTCTATGCATCTTCGAGTGGCACATCGATAGAGAATACTAATGATCTCATGAGTCTCGTGCGCTGCTTCCGGATAAACTCAAACACACACTCAAGGACCCGCTCAGAACTCTTGGAGCGAGCAGCGATATTCGTTTCGCAACTGAGAAAATTAATTGACGCTTTCCACACGTCTGAGAAGAACCTGCAAAGTTTTTCGTGCGAATGAAAAAAACTGAGACGCGTCAGCGGAAGTGTACGTGTAAGAAATCCCTTTCTGCTCTACGTGTAATCTTCTCAATTTCATAAATGCGAAGCAAGACTGAAAAGTCGCGTGGAATCTTTAATGCGATTCCGATTCTGAGTCAGAAATATTAACGACGACTCCGTGTGGAAGAAACTATGTTCTATTTATTTAGGTTTCATTCTGAACATTTAAAAATGCATAAAAATTTTCTCACTTTGTTCCTTTTTCTCGGTGTTATTATCAACGAACCAATTAAGGACCAATCAAGTAACAATCCATCTTAATATTGCATATACTTCAGTTTCTTCAAATTTCGTACAATTGTGGAACAGTAAAGTGAGTGAAGAACCAGCGACGAATTTTCAGGATTTACGCTCAACACTCACAACACTCAAACGTTAAAAATTGAAATTTACACGATAACGTCGATCGAGAAGAATCGCGAATGCTGCGACTAACGTTGGAACCTCTAACGAAACGAAAACAAAGGCGCGACCGTTGCCACGTCGTTTCGTCGCAGTTGATAATTAAAAGCGTAAACCTGTTGGATTCCACATCATTGCGAAATCGCAACAACAAAAGCCACTTGTCCTGTATCGGGTTTAACTCTGTTTTACGAACGCGCGAGTACGGGCGAGCAACAACAATCGCGAATTTCGAATTATTCGCGCGGAAGGAGAGCGGATCGATGTCGAGGTGGACGAAGTGTCAACGTGCAAAGTTATATGTGTTTTTCATTTGCTCGTAAATCTCGGCGCTTGAATATCAAACGCGGAACGTACGGGCATGCATATATCGCGAGGATTGCAAAGTACAAGCGAATATAAGGGAGCGCTAACAACATTTGCATTTTATGAGACTTGGAGCGTGCTCGCCGAATACCACCGGGCGTGTATCACTGGGTCTCCTCTCAATGGTTCGTTAAAACAGTATGCTCGAATCGGCTGTGCCAAATTTCGTCGTTAAATTATGATTATGATCGAACGGTCTATCGATTATCGCAAGCGAAAATACGTATATGCATGTGGCAGATGGACTCGTGTTTCTCTTTTAGTGTTTTTTAGATTTTCTCGCGTGTTTCCGTTCATGTTTCTATGTACGTGGTCTTTGGATCGTTTGACAGTCAACGATAAATGTTGGATTCATGAGAAAATGTTGCAATTTGTACGTGTTTTTAAAAATGAAATATCTTTGTTCTTCTGTCATCAATGGATTACTTCTATCATCGTGTTATCGTTAAAACTAACACGAATTGAAATCATCGTGGAATCTTTGGAATTTCTTTTTACCGAGTATAAAATTCTATTAAAAAATGTTCGAAGTTAGCTGTTTATTACTGGTTATTAATTGCGATGCTTTAATGTATGTATGGAAATGCACATAATATAAAAAAACTGCACGACTTGTACGAGTCGTCTCATTGAAAGGCCCAGACAACGCCACTCCTACTCGAGGTCTATCTCACGCCCCCTCACGAGTCACGTGACCGAAATCAACCAATCGCTAATTTTCGTTGCAGCTGAAGAGGCTCGATTTTCTGAGTAACCCCCGCTAAAATCACTTTCAGTGATAAAAATATATAAAACCTCCAGATTTAAATTATTTTCTATCAGGATTCTATTTCCATCAGGACTTTTTGATTATATTCTCGGAAACACGAATTTACATAAAATCTGTTTGTCAATTTTGTTGTACTTTTTGTAGTCAATTGGAGTGAAAGATATACAAGAGCGAAGATATTTGAAAAGCGAGATATTTTTTGTTTTGAAATTTCGAAATGTTCAGTATTTTGTTTGACGTTAAATGAGATTTGTTCGACGACGAAATTGGGTCGTTAAATTATATCGGTTGGTTATGCCGTAACTTTGCACAAAGTGTTTGGTAGATAAAGTGTTAAGTGTCGTGTAAAGACTTAACAACTTATGCGCTGAACTTGGGAGGGGGGCGAAAGCGTCGAGAGTTAATGGAGCGGCAGTTATAGAAGTCTAAAATTTAAGTAGGTACAATAATTTACGGCGCACACACCGCAAGCGCTCTCTTACGTTCGAATCGTTTCGAAGCCAGTAAACAAAGCTTTAAATAAGCTTTCTGAGCGTTTTGAAATTGGCTCGTAAGTTACGAGTTCTTCTTCAGAAAAAAAAGAAAAAAAAGAAGAAACGAGAAAAGTGTGTTTTGATTTTAATCTCAACACGTAATTTCAAATTTTACTCTTTACAAAATATTTTGAGACAAAATTTAAGACAGAATATGACGATAAAATAACGTTTCCTTGATCTTTATACAGTGACAATGGAGTAAATATATAACAATAATAATAATAATTGTAAATAATTGTTTTTCCTTTAATGATTAGAATAATCTATTACTCTATTATAATGTTAAGAACAGTTTATTACTAGAGTAATCTAAAAAGTTAAAATACTTTAAGAGATCCAATCTAACTTCTGGATAATTTAACTGATTCCTCGATAATACAACAAAATTCGCTTGCTAATTTGCAGCAATATTGCAGTTCGAAAACCCTTGAAATGATTTAATCTCGCTACTATAAAGAAATAATCTTCGAAATAATCTGTCAAAGGAAAAGCACACCCGACTGAGAAACGAAAACCTACTGATCTCGGTATAACGTAGGCAAAAGCCGCAGCAAAGACGCGTCTTCGTTAAGTGGTAACTGACTGGTCGTGGTCAGCCGCGTGGCTGAGTATCTTTCCCTGCCGGCTCACCGCGAAGACCATAAACTCCAATGTTTCGGTGTAACGACTGTTAAGGTTCGCCGCAAATATTAATTTTTAATTCGTAGAGAACTCGCCAGATATCGAAGTAACCAGTCACGAGTAACTAGGATTCACCTTTAATTAGTGTACAAACGAATCGATAACGCACGGCGATCGTTGACACGGAATGGTTAGCCACAATGGTCGCCACGGT
Organism: Melipona beecheii; assembly: GCA_032399605.1. Lineage (NCBI taxonomy): Eukaryota > Metazoa > Arthropoda > Insecta > Hymenoptera > Apidae > Melipona > Melipona beecheii. Next base: position 164,819 of record JAUCMO010000296.1, on the reverse strand, counting down.
GTTGCGGTGAATGTATAATTAGCGTCGAGTGAACTATCGGGGTCGCTTTGATCTCTCGAACGTAATGTGTCTTTTTTCTTTCTTTTTTCTCTTCTTTCACCTTTGCTGACCTTTGACACAGCAAAATCGCGGCGTACCACGGGAAATGCAGGGAAACTTGCTCGCGAGCGAGTGTTTCCCGTGATAATGATACGCTGTTATTAAAGTGAACAGTTTGCTTTAATTGGTACATAATGTAAAATTTGAAAAATATCGCGTATGAAACGTCGAAAGTAATATTTATCGTAATATTCAACGGCGGAAACGAATTCTTGCTTAGGCTCCAGTTTTTAAACTGCGTTCGTGAAAATCGAAAATTGCGATCTTGAACGGAAAATTGCATTACCTTTTATCGATAATTTTCGGTACCAATAAAATCGTGGCGCTGACGGTAATAACCGGTAATTATCGCACGCTATGTTTTTTTCTTCAATGGCGGCGAAACACTCCTCGCGTCAGTGACTTTTACGGAATAACTTTATAGGCGAAGAAACTAATTGTTAAGTCGATGAACGAATCCACGATCGATCCTCAGGTGGAATCAGGTCAACGACCGTGGTAAAACATTACTCGCAGAGAAGCTAGTTTCACGCACGTACGTCGTGAAGAAGAGGTAAGCGGCAGAGAAGAGACGGGAGAAAAAGTGGCAGGGAATTTACGTCAATTTGCAAAAAACTGTCGCTGCGGGAAAGCTGTGTAGCATTAGCCGACGATTCTCCCGGGGATCCTGTTTCTTGGCTTTAGAAATTTGTCGTTTTCCTTTTGCCTCGCGTTCGCGCGACAGAGGGATTCAGTGCATCAATTCGTCTCGTTCTTTCGTTCTTTCAAGCATCTGTGGCAATTGCGATAATTTCCTCTCGATAATTGACCCAAATTTAGGATTATTTCAGCTTTTTCAAATGAATCTATTTATTTGCGCTGTTTAGTTTCGTGGCACGACGTCTTTTGATAAGTGAATTAGTCAACGAGAATTCGTGGAAGCACGAAACGTTCGTACTATTTTCAAATGATTGGATACAATTGAGAGTTAGATTAAATTAGGACCACTCTGAATTTCCAACGTTTTACATATTTCTAGTAAAATTGTAGAAATCGAACGAAATTTAATTACAAATTTTATTGACTGTGTCACACGCTGATATATGTATTAATAATTTACTTCAGCTATTCATCGTTACTAACATCGTTACTTTATTTTATGTAGAGATAATGAGATTTGGGTTTTTATCAGATCACTCGTTTTGTACCGCGAAAAGAAAAATTAACGAAAGACCGTAATGAAATCACGCATATCACGATTTCGCTAGAAATTGACGTCGAAAGTTGAGAGTGGTTCTAACTCTGTGGCAAGAGGCTGTATTTATGTCAGCACGACCGACAGTCTGAGTCGTCGGAGAAAATGTAGAACGCCAGCACAGCTGGCATACCAGCTTGTTGTAACGAATGCAGCGTGCCAGCGGATCTGGCATTTCGGGCGCGAAGGGTTAAGGATTCAGTTTGTGTGTAACAGTGGATGTATCGTATAAATGTTCAGCGAGGTGTCCATCGAGTTTCGTTCACGTGTTTAACAACTGTGTACAAACGCACAAAAACTCTATGAAAACACATCGTATGTAATAATATAAAAAAAAAAAAAGAGAAGAGAAGAGAGAAGAAAGGAACGAGAAAAATAGAGGAAAGAACGAAAAGGGAAGGGAAAACATAAAACAACGAGGTAATTCATCAAACGAATTTTAATTATCCCTTTGGATCCTTATTACGGCGCATCGTTAGAGCAAATAATTACGCGACGAACAAAAGAAAATGGCAACGTTTCTATGAAAAATCATGCTTCACCATGTCGTTCTGTTCTAATTACGCATTGCACGTCAAAAGAGGAGTGATGTAATAATCAGCATTTATAATACTTCGCAACGTTTGAGAGAGACAGACCGAAAAAGTGTAATAAGTTGTCCATTAAATTTTATTATGTAATTGTGTTATATAAAAATCTAAGATACTTTCAATGCATCCTTGGAATCGAACGAGAAATCAGAAATTAGTAACGTCAAATCACGGAGCACTTGAACATTTATTAACGATAAATTAAATTATATATTGAAATTTCATCAACGTGGTAATGAGAATGTTAATAATTACAACGTATTTATTGCAAAGTTAAAGACTCCAACCAAGTATTTACTCTGAAGTGTAAGATTATTGGAAACCATAACAGTTCAAGATCTCAAATTACTCAACTTTGGAACTTTGAATTTGATTTGACAATGCAGAGTAAATATAAAACGACTAAACGCTAAAGCAAATATTTTGCTTCCTACATCGCGTTTGAAAAACTCTAAAATTTACTTTGAAGTGATTACGAGCCTCAATAATCTACCAACCAATTAAGTTTTCATCTATCAGTGTAACAGACGATCGACTGTCTAAATAATTTTCACCAAGTTTGCGAAATATATACTCGTATATATAAGCATTTAGATTTGTTTCTGATCAATTCGATCGCGTGTATTACGTTCGCAAAAAGTTCCTACAACGTGATTAGCTGTACACTTTATTCAGAGGATACATTCAATCAAGCAACGCTCAAGAAGGAGCAAGCTCCATCTCATAATTAATGACGAGGATTTCGTTAGACGAATGGAATCTTAAAGTCGCGATTTTCACGTTGCTTTGGCAATTGCTTAATTAAACAAAAGTCCGGCGAAAGTTGGAAGAGGTCTCGGAGCGGAAGATCCTATGAATAAATAAGCCCCGGCTCGATTCGCGGCAGCCAAGTACGATACGAAAGAAAAAACATGACTCTTCTGTGTTGAGTTAGTTAGCCGGCTCTCTCGCCCGTTTCTTTCGCTCATTTGCTTTTCCTCCCCCTTTCTTTTTCTTTTTCTTTTTCTCTCTCCACGACTTCTCGACCTGCCCACACACGCGAGGACGTAATACACCATCCGTGGAATAATGTTATCGCTACGGGGTAATTTACGCGAGCAGCGTGTCCCGGTTTGAAAATAGCGGGTGTCGCGGATCGAAAAAGTGTGGACACGCTGTTCTATCGAAATGTTCTTACATATTTAAAAATGACGCGTTAACGTACCGAGTACCTATTTCACGAGTTGCATTTAGTGTCTTTCAACACGTTCGATGACACGGTGCAAAGAAGAGAAATTAAGGTTTCGATTTAATTACAAAAAAAAGCTACCTTGTTTCATTTGTCACATTTATTACAAAAGACCTATTTGATTACAATTACATTTATTTTAATAATTTTTCTGTTTCCCAGATTCAATTTTTCAATTCCACAAATATTCAATTTGGCTCGTAGCGACAATGTGACAGCGCGGAAAATTACTCGAGTGCATTGTAAAGCAGCTGCTCTTTCGTTTTTCGTTGAAACGAAATATGCTCAATTTTATTGCACTTTGTAACGAATTACTTTTTCAAACTATCCAATTTCATCGTCAGTCGGAGATTCTCAGATTCTCAGGTATTGAGTCTTTTCCTTACAAATATTTTTTCATCGAAGCATTCGTCAACTGTGAAATTTATTCTCATCTGAATAGTACAGTTTCCAATAAGAATATTATTATTATTCCGACGGAAAGAAGGCGCGTCAATACTGGTTTGTCCCACTACAGATGCACAGGTGGAAAAGTTCGAACGTTCGAATTGCACGCATCGAGTGAAATGACAGGATGTTCGTCGGTTCGTTTGGTGCGTGAGAGTGGGACGTCGTTGACTGCCATCAATTGCGAGAATCGACAGCGATAGAACTTGGTTGCCGATTAGCAGCGAATAGAAAGTTCGTTTCCAACGACTGCGAGGAGAGAATAATATATGGTATATCGATTAATTATCACCCAGCGGATGTTCTAGTCGCTTCGATTCTAAATTTGATTCGCCAGTTTCCTGTTCGTTCGACCGTTTCATACATAACGATGCTCGAAACTTGAAGAGTTTCAATAGTTGATGATTTTTTTTTCACGGCGGAATTTATAGCAATTAGACTCCCGTCGAAGTAAGACGAGCGATTTTTGTGGCAAACAAAAATACTCGTCCAGTGAGGGAACAATGAACGAACAAAATATCAAACAGAAACAAAGAAGCTTCAGAGCTGTTCAGAACTTTTATTTCTAAAAATGGAAAATTAATCAATTTCCGTTTATGAATTTCTTTAAAAATAATTCGCAAATGTCCAAATTTTCCAAATGAGAAAATCACGACAATGAAGTTTCTTACTTTTGTCATGAATCTCCATCTGTAATGGAACAAAAGTTAATGAATGATATTTTTTGATATTTTCTGACACAAAATTTTACTTGACCGAAAGAATATACCATTACTGAAATTGTGCATAGCAGTTGCAGGATATTTATTATAAAAATATACGACACAACAACGCGATGAGTGTTTTAAATCGAATTATCGTTTATCAACCCAATAAGCTGTTTAAACAGACTGTTTAAATACTTCTTTCATCTCCTTCTCCGAATGAATTTTTCAATTACATTCCAAGAACGGAGCAACGATCGCTCTCAGGTCGACGACGTTAGACATCGCGCCATCGCTCTCCAATGTATTAAAACGATAAAACCTCGGCCGTGACTTTTCGGCCTTTTAATCTCCGGGTAATTAGAAAATCACATTAACCGCCGACCGGTGGCGATCAATTTTCAGCGGGGAAAATGGGAAAGCGAACTGGCGTTAAAAAAAAATGGGGGGAAAACGGGTGAAACGCGACAGCGGGGGCGGAAAGGTACACAGAGCACCGAAGGAGGATCGCCAAGGGGTTCGGGCGGGTTGTTGGCGCGCGCCGTTTTTCATTTCGTCCATTGTCGAGGTACACAATTCAGGAGCCTATTATGGCTGTTATTCTTTCGCTGGCCGACAGCTTCGCCCGCGGTGTATACGCGCCGCACGACAGACAGTCGCCGGTGACGTTCGTGCACCGATACGTTATTGCGTTCCGTTGCGGTGCAACAAGCAGCGCAATATACTGCTTGACAGCGTGTTCCTCTGCCGGAGCGTCGAGCGCTGCGCGTCCCGCGCGTCTGTTTATTTACTGCGCTCGCCAAACGATCGACGAACGATCGACGAACGAGCCTCTCTTTCTCTCTCTGCCTCATCCTGCGCATCCTTTCTCCACGCGGTTCCATCTCCACGAGGACAATCACGATCGCGGCGATAACGCGGCGGCAGCGTTAGCGCAATCGCTCCGGACACGAGCCGCGTAACTCCGATTCGGCCCTTTTGTGGCCACTCGTAAATCATCCCCACAGGCGGGATCGTTCGGCCAACGGCCCCCTTCCCACCCCCCCCCCCTTTCATTGGCCAGCCGATTTTTGAGAATGATTTGTCGCCAAAGAAATATCCTCTCGCTCTGCAGTCCATCGTTTCGTTCGCAAGCTGCGCGTTTTACGGGCCAATTCGAACTCTGGCTCGGTTCCTCTGTAATTGTTGTTTCGATTGGAATAACAACGATGGCAAGCTCTTTGTCGGGGCATGGTATTCGTTTTCGAAATTTTGCGCAGGGTAACTCGCGTTTCGTTTCGGGGGACTTTTCTCGACGAGTCATTAAAATTGTTTTCTTTTTCTTTTTTTTTTACTGAAAGTGATTTCAGGTGCAACGCTAATGCAACGAAAATTAGCGATTGGTTGATTTGGGTCACGTGATTTGTGGGGTAGACCTCGAGTAGGAGTGGCGTTGTCTGGATCTACTGAGCGATCGGGCCTTTCAGTGAGACGAATCGTACTGGGGTACAAGTTGTGCAGCTTTTTTTTTCTGATTCATCGACTTTACTTCATTTCATATATATTGAGATACAACAAGAAACAAAATTATCGCATCGAACGAAGTTAGAAATACCGATATGTATGCATTTCGAATGTTGTTAAGATTCATCCCTCCAACGTCTCATCTTTTCTCAAAATTCCTGACACAAAATCACAAACGCAGCCAGCTAACTCTTAGAAGACAGTACACTTGTAATTCGCGCCATGCTAGCTGCAGCTACGAAAAGTGCTCGCGCGCGTCTTGCTAATTGTCGTACGAGAACAAACCGGCAAGCAGAGAACGCGCCTTTAGAAAAGCGTCGTACAAAAGCGATTGCTAGCAACAGTGTCGTCTCGATAATTGGTCCGAGGGGGGTAAGAATCGATGTCACCGGCGTGGACAATCGTCACGGAACAGGCTTTTAACGTGGCGAACGATCGTCATTGTTGTCGTTTGCCCGTGTTTCACCCGACGTTGGCTTCTGCGCGTCGACAATTCTATAGAGTGTCGTTGCTTTCTCCTTTCTCTCTCTCTCTCATTCACGCACACCCTTTCTTCCAACACACAGACGCTCGTTTCAAGTTTACCCCCTCGTCGTGCCGTACTGTACCGTACCGTACCGTACCGTGGCGTGGCTTTCTCGTTTCAACGCGGTCTATGGTTCTACGGGGGGTGGCATCGGCCACAACGAGCCCGTTGTATCGGCGTATAAGCGTCGTACACGGCCACGATGTGGTATGGGGCGAGATTTACGAGCTATGCGGGGTCCGACGTGCGCACACGGACGCGGAGTAGCCTGGCTTGGTATCGCGACCAACCGTCGAGTCGGCGTCGTTGTGCTTTTTCTATAGTTCGGTGATTAAACAGTTTAATATCACAAATACCGGGCTGGACAATACGTTGGTCTCGACAGGTTAGTGTGGGTGCCGCGTTCGCGACCACCTACCACGACACCCTTTGTTCCTGGACAACACCCGTTGCGCCTGGTCCATCACCTCTCCACCCTCTCTCTCTCTCTCACTCTCTCTCTCTCTCTCCTCGTACAGTACCAGGATTTTCGAGACTCGGATATTTCGTTTTATATTCCTGATCTTTCTTTTCCTTCTTTCTTTCTTTTTCCTTTTCTTCGTGCTTAGAAAGACACGGTATTCAATTGTACCGGGGCAGAATCCTTTTTTGGGTGGTTTTCGCTGTATCGCGATGCGGTGGTGGGTGATTTTCGGGGGAGAGCGACGCGGATGAAAAATGAGACACGAGGAAGTTTGAAGGGAGAATTTATAATGCGACCGGACAGAGGTTTCCGGGTTTCCGGGTGGAAAGGGTAATAATGGCGGCTGTTAGAGGTGTTGCGGTAGGTTGTTCGCGGTGGGTGAAACGCAATTTTGTATCGGGCAGCGGCGGATCGGCCGCACGTACGTACGTGGATTTTAACGCGCTAACAGCGGTGGATGAGCCTTTTTTAATGCGCCAGACAATAAACTGCAGTCGGTCACGAAATGAGAAATTGTCCACGTTCGTTTTCACTTACTGGTGCAAAAGAATTATGCAACGGTCTACGGTGTGGTCACATTTTATAGCTCGAAGACTTTGACAAACTCTTTGTGAGGATACTTTTGTTTTCGATGATTCGCCATCATCTCAAAGTCTTTTCCTTGTAATAACTTTTTGCTGTGCAACTTTATTAAACTTTGAATATCGGGATCGAGTTTGAGAAATTCTAACACTTGGTTCTCTAAACGTAATGTTCGAAGCTCGAAATAAAGGGTAGTTGTAAATCCATCAAGATCGATGGTGGATCCATTCGTGAAAAAGGTCTTTGGTGATTTTGGAGAACTACTCGAAACTGTTTCTAAATTAATTTATTCACTGACTCGTTGTTGGACGGTGAGATCTAAATCATTCCGTAAGGTAAATTAAAAGCTTCCATGAAATTTTTCGAAATGAGAGAGATTTTCGGCTTGGTCAAACTCGACCCTCGGCCAAAGAAATATTTGACGCTGGATTATAGATCATCGCGGAAGAATTTGAGACATAAATTCCGTGACGGGGAACGTTTGCTCCAATAAATAAAAGTTACTTCGTGGTTTGGCTCACCCTCGATATTTTTATTCGATAACGAACGATATTTCAAACGAGACAAAAAAAAAAGTTCTTCCGGCCGTTGTTTTATGTATTCCATCGGAGATAAGAGGAATTATTTTTGCGGAAGGATCATTGTTGTTTCCCGATCGGTTTAATATCGAGCCTTTTCGGGCTTGAGTTTTATTCTCCGCCATGGATAGACGGGGAATACGAAACTGGGCTTGTACGGGCCCTTCTTGGGAGGGAAACGGAGTCGTAAAACTCTCGTCACCGTAACAGGAAAAAAGAAAAAAAGAAAAAAAGAAAAAAAAGAAAAACTCAAATCACTGAATGCAGAAATCAAGCATAGGAATCTCTTGTTTTGCCTGGGAATAAGAAGAAGCAGCGGCGCGTGCAAAGTTACGCCGAGACGAGTTTCTTAAACTTTATCTCTCTTTCGTCGTAACCTTGGCGAAACAAAAAAGTTTCAACCCTCCGTACATTTATGCCGTAAACATGATGAAACTGTCTTTTGCCGTTTCGGTGTATTTTATTTTCACCGTCGCGTCGTGTATTTCTTCATTCTTCGTCCTGGAAATGGAACGTCACGAATGTAATCTCGTTAAAATTGAAAATTACGATTTTATATCCGTTCTCATATTTCATGGCCAGCGCGAAGTCTGCGCGCGTTTGTCAAATATTAAAAAAAGAAAACAAGGGTTTTAAATATTTTACAGGCACAGATATATTTTATACACAGATTCTGGAAAAATTATATTCTCTTTTTCGTTTTACTGGAGAACATAGACAAATTGACGTGGTCGGAATAGCTGTATTATTGTCATTATAGTCAGAATAAGTTTCATTCGCTGCATTGTCGATTTAGAAAACTGGTCTTCTCATAGTGTTTGACAAAGAAAATAATTTTCCACTCAGCCTCGATTTTCATAGAAAATTCATTATTAACCTCTGTATAAAGTACTGAACTTTATTTTTGTAAAGTGTAATTTGTACAGGATAGCTTACGTGTAATCTTGAGGAGTAGCAAATCCTAAAAAGGCAATAACAATTTAAAGAGGAGAACAGAAAGTTCGTGGAGAATTGGCGGAAAGGAAGGTGAGGGAAGGAGATGGTGACCATCTCCAATCAGCCGATACTGTGGTCGAATCGATTTTCGTAATGAATTGTGGCTTGGTAACTCCTACTACCAAACCAATATTGCTTCTTCAGGGTTACAAGTTCTTTCCGTCCTTCGAGTCGACCTAAAACACGATCGCTCCTAGTTTTCGATTAAAGCTCCCAATACTCTGGCCACAGTGGTGTTCCCTGTTTCCGAAAGAATGCTTGTTGTGTTTGAAATCTCGTGACATCTTCCTTCGCGATTAAACATTACGTATACACGTAAACACATTGTTTCTAAATTGCAGATTATTTCCAGATATTAATCGATCGATTATCTTCTTATCATTAACGCTAAAACTACCGGCGATTGAAGCAGAAAACTTTAGTGTCAGAGAAATTTCAATCAACGAAAAGTTTCTTTTTATTTAATAAATACACTGTTGCAATTATGAAAAATTACAAAATTTGGCCGCTCTAACAATGCAATAGTTTTAACGTTGATAAATTACAACATGAACACGCAAAATTCATACGTTTCGTCCGTTTGGGACGAAATGTTCAATTTTTGTAAAATATTTCGTTAAAGTACGCTAAAAGCACGCGTTTCTCATTTTGCGGTGTCTTATGTTATTCGAAATTCTTTCGTCAATAATGCCTCATTCCGATCATTTTGAAACTACTATCGGCTAACATTCAGTCTATTAACGAATACACAAAGTGGGAAAAGTGCGGTTGCGGCGTTACATGTACATATATGAGCAAGTCAATTGAACAAACGCGGTATCCTACGGGATGGCATTCCTGAAATATGCGAAATATTCGTGGAACGGCACGTTTATAATGTGTTCCTTCAAGCGCGATGAAATGTAGTTCCTTCTCCTGATTTAAGTGCGCTGTCGTCGGAGAGAATTTCGCTGATGAAGTTCGACGAACGAGTTGACGAACTGTTTAGCATCGTTTCGTTTGATTTCTCTTACATTTTTCTAAATATTTTCTACGCTTTATTTATCAAAATTAACGAAAAGATAAATTTTCGTGCTTTCTTTGACCACAATTACAGAATTAAAAATAACAAACGCAACTTGGCAACTTTTAATTACTACGAGGCATCGTACGATTGATTGAGTGTCAAAGAAGTTAAGAGATCAGACATTCGACAAAACAGAGATTCGTCCAGTCGACGAATTCTCTGATGTTCTGATGGAAAACCCTACTTTAATCTTTTTGAGGCAAATTTTTTCTCGGAAATGTTTATTGAACTCGTTGAGGTAGCGTACGAGCGATTTTCTTTCGATTCTGTTCAATTGGTCCTCAATACTTTTACAGGAAGAGACCATTTCCACTTTCGCGTATACTTTTAAACTTTCAGTGTCCCAATTTTAACCCCTTCCTTTCACAAAACATCGAATTTCTCCATAATTTACTCGACCCGGCAAGACAGCATAGATTAATTAAGGGGCTAATGACGCGAACCGCATTCACCGAATTGCATCAGTAGAAATAATACGAGTTCCAGCGGACATGCGGAAAGTTACACTTGTCGCACGGATAGTCTCTCGAAAAGGGTTAAAGAAAAAAAAAACGAACCGACGGCGCAGCGAGTGAAGCGAGGCGATCGGTCCATCGATTCATCGGGAGCCGACGGCGATACCGACACAAAGACGTCATCGTCGTCGTCGCCGCCGCCGCCGCCTCGTAGATACGAGCGCGAGCGCGAGCGCGGAAACGGGGCTGGGCAGAGGGTGAGCACGTAGCAGCGGGCGCCCGCTTGGTGATCGGCCGCGGCAATTTGCGACAACTAATCTAAATTCAAATTGCTTCGAACAAAACTAATCTAGTGGTCACACAGAACCGCCCCCTTTTCCTCTGTGTTCCGGTGGCGCGCGCGACACCAATCTTCCTCGACCGGTCCGCTTCTTCCACCCTCTAACTCTCTCTCTCTCTCTCTCTCTCTCTCTCTCTCTCTCTGTGTGTGTGTCTGTGTGTCGCTGGCTGCTTTTCACCGATGTCTCGTTGCAGCTCGTCGTTCCTGTCACGCCCATACGTTGATTGAGCCTCACTAACAATCTGCGTCCGCAACCTTCGGCTCCCGTTTATACGCGTATTTCGCGAGCCAGCGTTTTTCCACCGAGAGAACAGCCGCGTGTCGCGCACCGTTTCTCTCCTCTCCGCCCTCTGCCCGACTCGCCCGCTGCGATGAAATTGCAGCCAGCGGCGACGGTCCGTGCATCGCGCCGTCCGGCTTGATGGACGAATTGCAAGGTTTTTGAAACCGAATTCCGCGGCGCTGTCCGATTCAAAGGGATTTGCGTGAACGGAATAAGCCGCGTATAGGATTTCACGCTGAAATATTGAAACGCCTGATGCGCTATTCATATTCTCCTTTTTTCCCCTCTCCACCTTCCCCACTCTTCATTTTTTTTTTTTTTTGCGAATTCCTCGCTAGCTGTAGGCTAGAGTTCGACCAAGAACCCGAGATGGCATCGAGTTCTATGTAATTGCGTGTCATTTCATTGCGTGTAATTACGTTGATGTTGAAGTGCCGCGCACTTTTTATATGGTGCGCTCAGGGGGCCACGGTATAATTTCCATTATTCTTAGCATATAATGGCAAAATATTAAGTAATATGTTGAAATAAAATTTCATATTCTCATCAACAAGTGTGTTTATTTCGCTAGTGGTCACCTGTGACCACCATGGCCCCATTGAGAAGGCAAGCTTCGGTTACGGGGTGACCACCGTGGCAGTCGATGTGTTAACGACAGCACTCCGAAGTGAAAATCAGCAAGTACTGAGAAGTAGTCTAGAGTTCTGAATGGAAAGATTCGAGAAGAATTTCAGCCTTGTAATTGATACGTAAACAAATAAATAATATCAATTTTTTTATCTGGATCGTAGACATTCTGAATTGTGTCTCCTTTTTATTATTTTACGTAAAAACTTTTATACTTGGAGTGAAATTCCACTAGCCTGAACGTTAGCCTTTTGTAGTTCATTGTAAAGACTAATACCTCTTCGTGGAAATTTCTGCGATATCGATTCAAAAAACTGCACGACTTGTACTCCAGTACGATTCGTCTCACTGAAAGGACCAGAAGCAAGGCCCTGTTCTGACTAGGAAATGAAGACGACATTTGAATCGACACAAAACAAATTACAGGCGCGATCGCTCAGTACCGGACTACTCCTACTCCTACTCGAGGTCTACCCCACGCCTCCTCGCGAATCACGTGACCCAAATCAACCAATCGCTAATTTTCGTTGCATCAGCGTTGCACCTGAAGAGGGTTATCCCCGTTAAAATCACTTTCAGTGATAAAAAAAGATCGTAGAATCGAATTCACGTTGTTCAAACTCGCGTTAAGATCCACGCTTTGGCGGTGTCTTCGTTCTGCTAATCACGTAAACGAAAACGGCGAACGCATTTGAAAATCGCGTCTAGAAAAAACAGGAGCCTGCTTCGTCCAGTGAAACATCTTTGACACATACGGCGAAGACGATGTGTCTTAAATGGTTCGAATTTATTTGCGAGAGACTCGATATTGCTTTCAGAAGACCATCGTCCAGGACACGATCGAACGTCGTCTGCAATTTCTGCGGTGAACATCGATTATTTACCGCGCGGTGCTAGTTGCCAGCTATTTAGACCGGACGAACGTGTTACGTCGTTCCCTGTATCTGGGCTGCGGTTTGTTGAAATTATGAGTCGATTGACCGACGAGCAAACAGAAGTTTTACGCGATAGGGATGGGAGTGGAAATTGCGGTACAAGTCCCGAGTGTTTGATGACATGTTATCGAGATCGATATTAATTTTGGAACGCGTGCACGCGGCTACGGATAAAAGTCTTCTCGTGTACGTACGCACGATCACGGTTGAATAATGACAGTTTCCGAATCCAATCCTCTGGAATCGTGGTATCGTGTGCTGTAAGAATTTCTTTTTACTTATAATTACTAACGATCGATCGTGGCTGTTTTCTCCGAGTGAAGATTGACGTTTCTGGTACACTTCGACGACTTTGATATCTTTTTAGCAGCGTATCAATGAAATAGAGAAAATAAAATGGTCCAAATGGGGATACAATCGTTCGTGTTTTATACCGAACTAATTCATTTTATTTACTTTTCACTGTAATACATATATTTTGAATTATCATTCTTAAAAGTAAGAACGTACAAACGTACGTGTTATAAATTTAATTCGTTACATTTAAATTTCATTGCACGCACGCGTAAATTTACAAGGGGAGAAGAGCCCAGAAATGAGCCCGATTCTATTTCTCTCTGAATACAGATGCTCTGCATGAAGCTTCTTTTTCTCACAATTGTGATCAATCATCGCAACATTTACGTTCCCACGTCAAAGAACGCAGCGAGTCGTTCAACTCGCAAAAGCGATTAAACCGAAAAATGCAAGAACGTGTCGTTGTATCGAACGATACAAACTCGATGTTGCTTTCAGTAGGCGATCGATGAAATCACTGTTCGAAATTAGAAGAAACAGCGTATGTAAATAGCCGGACGAAACAGGCCGACCATCGGAGCATCGGGGCGCGAGACGAATCGTAATTAACGCGCGGCGTATCTCACTCGACGAAATAATTACGCGTATCAGTATCAAGTGTCGAATCGATCCTCGAATTTTCACAATTGGAAATTCACCGTAGCGTCAACACGTTCGTATCAGCGACGTCGCGTGCGGTTAGCCGCGCTTGACATTTTCCGCAATTGCATGATATTGAATGGATGGGCGGACATATTGCTGAGGTTGCAGTAAAATGAATTAAAAAAAAAAAAAAAAAAAAAAACGAGGGGAGACAGAAAGAGAGGGAGAGGGACAGGTACGAAGAACGCAGATGAAAAATCGTGCGACGCGTGTATTTCAACGAGCACAGGCTCGTTGGCAATAATTTCGAGAGAACATTCGATCGAGCATTATTTTGATGGTTTTATGTCCCGCTCCTCTTCGTAATTGCTTTCCGTGATTATTGTTCCGATTGTACGGAATATTTCGACTATTTCGTTACTGTTTGTTTCTTGCCGGTTGTAGTCGTTCGTTGAAGATACAAATGCACAAGAAATATTCTTAAAACGACGGCAATATTTTTAAAAATGTGACGCAACAAGTGTATGGATACAGAGTTTGAACTTGGGTAGATTTTTATGCGTTTCTGGAAAATTAAACTCAAGGAACGCTCAAAATAGTCGAACTACTTAAACTGGTTGTAATTTTTAATACATTTTTCAATTCCAAATTTCCTTAACTCTTCTGCATCAGTATTAATTACCATCTTGTAGATTTAAAAAATACATAATTTATATATTTCTAACGTCATTGCCTTTCTTAGTCACTTGCGTTTACAAATCGACCAAAAAACTGCACCACTTGTACCTCAGTACGATTCGTCTCACTGAAAAGCCCAGAAATAACTATTCTGACTAGGAAATGAAGACGACTTTTTTGCCATAAAATTTTATTGATACGCAAACGTTTGAATCGATACTAAAACAAATTGCAGGCGCGATCGCTCGGTATCAGACAACGCCACTCCTACTCGAGGTCTATCCCACGCCCTCTCACGAATCACGTGACCCAAATCAACCAATCGCTAATTTTCGTTGCATAGCGTTGCACCTAAAGAGGGTTACCCCCGCTAAACTTACTTTCAGTGATAAAAAACAAAAGAAAAAAAAAATACTGCCAACCAGCATATCGCGATCTGCATATCCAAACAACTACATAGTTGACAGTGGCACCAGCAGAGACATTGAACTCGCAAAGGAAGCGCGTGGGTTCGTGCCTCGCCCCCGACGGTGTCCGACTTCTCTCCATTACTTTTCCAGTCAGCGTCGGACGTTGAAGTAGTTTTCGTGAAAGTGTCACCGGTAGGAACGAGGTGGAACGATCGCGCGCGCACACCAAAAGTCCGGAGGTGGCCGGGCTCGGTGGAGATTCGGTCCGGTGACGAGCCTTCAAAGCGTCACGATGTCCGCGGAAATTAAATTTCTACGGTCAAAGTAATTCCTCACACGTATCCGCACTCTCTGGATAACTGTTGTCCTGCCAGAGGATGAGGAAACGCCGGCCGTTTCAGCATTCGTGAAAGGACTGTCCGTCCCTGTTTCTTCGACGTTGAAGGCGGCCGGTGAAGGTGGTCGAGGCCGTCGAGAGAAAGAGATAGAGAGAGAAAAGAGCCGCTTGGAAAATCCTTCCTCCCTCGACCGAGTGCCTTTTGAGGTTTCTCGATTCGCTTCTCCTTTCGTTTCTCGTCACCGTTCGAGGTCACGTGCGGCTCTTACCTCCTTGATACGACGGTCATCATTTCGCAAATATGTAAGTGAGATCTCGGACTTTTCTCGCGGACTTTTTCACGCTCGATCTTGGCGTCGTTCTTACGAAATTTGTACTACCTGAGTCTTGAACTTCTAAATTGTGGGTGGTCACTCTCGAGAAGATTGTAAGAGGAGTGTTTTACGATTTTACGGTTTACGGTTGTTGCCACGTTTACGTAGGTTACTCTTTCTGGACACTGAATCCCCCAAAAAGGATTGCAAAGTGTTTCAAACTGACGATTATCGCTTGCAGGCGGATCATTCGTTTGAGGTTTTATAACCAAGTAATCTTTTCCTTGCTTCTTTCTTTCGAAGAACTTTCTTCCGGTTATTTTCGAAAATTGAAACCTCGAGTTCAATGAAATACAATTTCCTGCCAGAGCCGAGTGTAGAATGCATAAATTCGAGGATTACGAGACGGGCCAAAATAGCCAAAACCGTCCATTCATTCGAGGTTAATTGAACAAAACTGTCTTCCGGCGGAATCGTCGCGCTTCAACTCGAAACTTTCGTCGAAAGAATCTCACGCAGGAAGCCCATAAATACATGGCGACATCGGTATCGTATTTAAGCGGGAACATTCTTTTCATCCGGTGAAAAGGAGCGCTCGAGGCTAACAGTCGAGGAGAGGAGGAGAAGCGTCCACTCCCCCGAGAGTATCTCTTAAGACCGATTCACTTCACTCACCGTCCAAGTCGTTTCCCTTTCTTCCTTTTCCCTTTTCTTTCTCCCTTTCCTTTTTCCCTACTTTTCTTCCTCCCTTTCTTTTTCTTTCTTTTTTTTTTTAAACGTTCTCCTCTTCGCTCGACAGCGCGTAGAATCCTGCTGGCCGCGCGTGCTAAATTTTTTTTTTCATATGCTGCGTGGCCAGAATTTATGCGACCGAGATCCCAGGGCAATAGGGGAGCGTCCGCCTGGCGGACAGAAATGAATAGAGCGGCCGACTCCCGGGTACTTTACAAATATGTGACCAGAAAACACACCGAGAAACACACTCTCTCTCTCTTCCTTTTCCTCTTTCTTTCTTTCTTCTCTGCTTTCTTGCATTCTCTTTTTCCGGTTAGATTCGATATCATTCCACCTTCAAGCTACTCGTTGTCCTGTACACCTTTGGTTGCGCGAATTTTTCCACACCATCTTCTTTCGTTGAATTTCGTCTCTCTCTCTCTCTCTCTCTCTCTCTCTCTTTGTATTCGACGATTTTTCTGCTTACTTTTCTCCTCCTGTTCGACAACCCTTGTGTTTTTTCTCGAAAGAAGCACCTCGAGTGCAGCGTTTGACAACTTTTGCACTTATTTTTTGCCCAGGGTCTTTCTGTATATTTCGGACCTTTCTTGCCAAGTTGTTTCAGCGTCGTTTCTTTCTTTCGGTTGAATATTCTTAGGTAGCTTCGGGACAATTTAATTATTTCCATGCTTTCTGCAGCTTGAAGTTCCGAAGACATGTACAAATACCGTTTCATTAATTGTTCGAAAGTATTAATGATAGTATTTAGTAATATTTATTACCAGACGGACAAGCTTAGCAAGATATAATAGTAAATTAAATTTCGCAATCTTCAATCTTCTCTTCGATTCATACAATGTTTTTTTCATTTTGTTTGAAAAAAGTCATTTCAGACCCTCTTTTTATTCCAAAAGAGTAAAAAGTTTTTAGATTTCACGCAATTTCATGCGATCCACAGTACCAGCTTTCTCCTCCTTCCATTTTCTCATTTCGTCAACATCCTCCCCAACATTGTCAACTCTCTAAATTATATTCCGTACCATTTCTACATCAGTAAGTGTTCTTGCGAGTTTGAAATTTCACTTTTTATTCCAAAAGAGTAAAAAGTTTTGCTCTGAAAGCGATCCACAGTACCACAGCCAGCTCCTCCTTTCATTTTCTCATTTCGTCAACATCCTCCCCAACATTGTCAACTCTCTAAATTATATTCCGTGTCATTTCTACACCAGTAACTGTTCTTGCGATTTTCAAATTTCACTTTTTATTCCAAAAGTGTATTCCAATTTCACGCGATCCACAGTACCAGCTTTCTCCTCCTTTCATTTTCTCATTTCGTCAACATCCTCCCCAACATTGTCAACTCTCTAAATTATATTCCGTGTCATTTCTACACCAGTAACTGTTCTTGCGATTTTCAAATTTCACTTTTTATTCCAATTTCACGCGATCCACAGTACCAGCTTTCTCCTCCTTTCATTTTCTCATTTCGTTAACATCCTCCTCCCCTTTCCCCTCATTATTACTTTAGGCACCCGCAGCAAGCCAATACCAGTATTTCCGCGACGGGTACCAAAAATCGTCTTATATTTCCCCCGGTCCATTCTCCATAGATCTCTCTTCAGCCCAGGCTCCTCTCGCAATATCGCGTTTGCGTTTATAAACTTTCCGGTCCCCGGATCCACATAAATCACGGTGGTTCGTCGTGCGCGTTTCGCGATGCTTCTCACGCGTGTATTCATCCTTCTTCATTTCTCTTCATTCGACCTTTTCGCTTCTACGCCACGGTGCTCGCCAATTTCACGTGTCTCCCTTCTCGCCTTCCTTCTTCGCCCCTCCTTCGCCTTCTGGTCCGGGATCCGAAAGGGAAAGGGAAAGTCTCGAGCCAGGCCGCTGTCCCGTCACGAATTCCCTTGGAATCAAATATCTGGCTGTTGTTCCGCGACCGAATTCACGTAGTCTTCCTCGACTACTCTTGCCACGGCCCGATGAGTTATGATCTTCGCGAACCAGTTATTTCTGCGCCCCCCCTCTCCACCGTCTACCCTTTTTTTACTCGCTCCGCACTTCCACGTTCAGCCGGCGGAATTGAAACGGCGCGGCGGATGGACACGCGGCAAATAAATTGCATTATGCTAGCGGACTCTGCGATTGCAGCCTCTGGCGATTTGCACGGCTCGCCGGGAAAGCCGGAAGGGAAGGGGACGAATTCTCTCGAAAAGAGAGGTGAAAATATTTTTCGTTTTCGAATTTTTGGAAAAGTCTCTGAGCGTTTGAGTTCGCTCTTCGCTTGAATTTCTGCGTCGTCGTTTAAACTCTCGGTTGTTCAATCGGACGCAAGCTCCATTCGTTAAAAACTGCAATTCAGGAATTAACGTCAGACCGAGTAGGAGTGAATAATCGTTAGAGAGAACGTAGACCTGGCACGAGCATACTTATTAAATATTCTAATTTAATTTTCTCCGAAACAGAGCGTTTCACGAAGAAGTTTTGTTCTACGCTTCCCACTTATTTTCGCCTGTAGGATAATCTCCCTTCGGTCCTGAATTAGTCCGACAAAGTTGAGTATACAGTCTCCACATTGAACTCGAGCCACTACAAAGTTTCAGCGTCTTGCGAGATTTTAATAAAACGAAAAAGCCTGAAACGCAATTCAATGAAAGAGCGTAGTAACTATTAAATTGTACTGCAACTAGTTTTTATTAACTGTAGTACGAACGATACCGTTAGCGAGGTACACGCCGTATCGCACGTTAGTAGTTTGTGTTTCTCCCCTCTGCCATCGTTGCAGTAACTATCCTTACCTATTTCGTACACGCTGTTTCAATTGTCCCTTTACCTTTGATCAAATCAACAACCAAGCGAGATTCGAACAACAATTTTGACGAAAAATTCTATCGCTGACTAACTAGTTACGCTAACACTGTAACTATAAATCGTAGTTGAATCGCTAAAAGGCGTACAAAAGAAATTAGGAATCTCGAGTGGCCAGAGAAATATTCAAAAAATGAAACAACTTTTATATTTTCTCGGTCCGTCTTTGTGCACGAAATTTGTAAATTCCTCCTTCGTCGTATCATGAAAATTGAGACGCGCTGTATGGGAGTTTCGACGGTGGGATGTCGGAGCAGCGGGAGATGAAATAAACAGATGGATTTCTTGTTTACCGAAAATATGCTGATCTACGAGCAACGAGATCGAGAACAACGCCGCGCATGAGTCGATAAATTATATACCCTGTGAAACGATGTTCCAGCGAGGTTCAACAAAGGTTGCTTTCGCTGCTGCTCCATATTGATGAGAACATTGTTGGAACAAGCAAATTATATAGTTATTTTTCTCGTTTCAACTGTCACAAAAGTTGAAATTTCGTTCGTTTTAATGGAAATTCCACGTTTAATTGAACAATTGGTCCAATGAAATGTGGCACATGTCGAGAAAGCTTCTTGTACGTTGGAATAGTAAATTTTGGCTAGTACTCGTCAAAAAAAAAAAAAAAGAAAAGAAAAGACAAATTCTTAACAAGTTACTATTAATTTACGAGACTTAATTGCCTACGCAGTATATGTTCGACGTACTTTTATCCATTCGATGATTTCAGGATTTGAAAAGCAAACCAAGGCATAATTGCGCGTACTGTGATACTAACGTGGCGCATTAATTACAGTTTCCTCATTAAAATTACCGAACGACGTCAATAAGTATATCAACACAATTAAATTTACACGTTTCCGTTTCAGACGAAACGTGGGCTGGAAATAAAAATAAATAACGAGTTTATTATTTTTAAAATAAACAATAGTGATGTATATTTCGTGATAAATTAAAAAAAAAATGACAATGAGTGTGTTTATTTTTAACACTGTTCCGCTTGTTTCGACAAGCACTGTACTTGGCGAAATATCGTTCGAACAATCCGCGTGTCCGAGGTTAAATTCGATTGCGTGAGATCAAGTGTCTCGCGGTGTGTCTTGGAGGCGAATTGATAACTGCCGGCCCCTCTCGTTATTTATCGATTCAATATTTGAGTTTAGCCTGGGTTTAACGAAACAAAACGGGACAGACGTCGAGGAAGGGGGCGCGCGATCCGCTCTCCTGTTTTAATACCGGCCGAAACGGGAAGCACTTCGCGGCTCGAATGATCCGAAACTTATTGAAACGCTGATTGAAATTACTGGTTCGGGCACTGGTAATTAAAGCAAAGCTTATTCCTATAAATCGGAATTTACTTTTAAACGTGCTCCGGCTGTTATTTCCCAATTAAAAGTGTGATTGCATTAGGTATCAAAATTTTCGCGCCGATCCGCCGCGTTGATTACATAATGGAAACAAAAGCGCGATGTCCGAGACGATTATCGTTTCGTCGGTGACACTCGGGGAATCGAAAATCGCTGGAACCTCCTTTCCCGGAGTGTCGATAATTGAATTGTCATCCATTTTTTGTAATATCGCCACCTCCAGCGTTTCGCGAAGATATTTTAGTTATCGACACAATTGTGCTTTAGATACAAAATGTAACGAGAATAAAATTATGTACGTACGAGATGTTTTTATATTTGAAACAAGAAAACAGTTGCATGGTGTTTTTACGGTGAATTTTTTTAAATAGAAAATCAATTCCTCAGAGAATGAATGTGTGTTGGGTAAAATTATAAATCCTACAATTTCTGATAAGTTGTTCGTGTCTGAAAATTTATCTCATTACTTTTCCAATTGAACCTCAGGCATAAACAATTGAAACTGAACCCCGAAAATTTCGCATCGATTCAAAGAAGATTCAATGGTACGAAACGATTTTGCCTACTAAAAGTTATCTAACGGCGTGAAAATTTAAATAAGAAGATAACTCGATTCCAGGCTGAGCGATTAATCTTGAAACCATCAAATCCACGCACGCACGTACGTAGAGAGAGCTTGGAAATTGCCGACAGTCGTTCGAAAACGTTCCAAACGAACGCGGTTCCGATTCGTCGGAACGATTGTCGAGATTAATCGAAAGCGAAATATTTTCTATGTACCAAGCCGGCGCGCGACCATAACCGCGGTCGAGCGGATTTCGTTGGAAAGTTCGTTTTCAGAAAATTTGTCGCGCTCGCGAAGAAGAAGTGTCGCGTTGACGTGCATTCGCAAGGAATACCAACCGTTTTCGACCATAAAGGCGGACAGGAAATTAAAATCGATTAACTGCCATACGCGCGCGCGCGCATGTGTGTGTGTTCGTTCCTCTCGCTTCGTCTCTCGAGATCGACACCGACGTGTGCAACGATCGTCGTCGTCCTTTAAAGCCCTGCGTTTCGCTGGAAAACTGGCGGCGCCGTGTGACGCGTGGGTGGGCACCAGCACAGCTTCACCGTCGCCGACTGGTCCGATAAACTACTTACGTACCGTCAGACGAGTACAAATCCAAAATTGTCCGTGTTTTCTCTGTTCCTGGACGAGTTGATGAGGTAATCGGCGAGAATCGTGATTGACGGAATCGATTTCTCTTTAATCTGGCTATATAGTAGGATCGGATTCTTTGAAGCAAACCGGATGAAGTGACTTTGATCGCCGATGGGATTCGAGGGCTCGATTTTGAGGATGATCTCGCGCGAGAAGGAGGAACTGATTGCTGTTTGTTTCGACAGCTAGAAAGAATTTGGGCGAAATGATTAGAATATCCTTGGTAAAATTCTTAAAGTGAAATTATTTAATTGGTGATTGAATACTTTGTAGCTTCGTCAAACCTTGGGGTTTGATTTTTTAACAGGAGGAAGAATTGTTTCGAATGTCAAAGTAGAATTATTAAAATTACTAAAATTATTCGATTAGTAATCAAATTCCTTGTGAAATTAGTAGATCAATTGGTAATCAAATGCAAAAAAAAAATTATTACTTCACCTTATGAAATATTCGAGTCTTTCTTCTGCAGTAGTCGTAATGTCACGAAGTAAATGTGAAGAGAAATTGCTAACTCGCAGCTTAAAATGCATTTAGTATAATAAAAAAAAGGAAAACTGTATTAAAGCGATACTTAAAATTTAATTCTTTCCCTCGAGACGGTCTCGCGTTAAATCGTGAAAGAGGGTGAAAAAGTGATAACAGAGGCGTGGAGGTTTTTTGGTTGGTCTCCTGAATTTTGCATAAGCTCTGCGTAAAATTGCTACGCGAAACATAGTGGCGTGTAACGCGAGAACGCTGCCCACAATCTTGTATAGAAAAACCCAGTTACAATTCTCGTAGTCCCCCCTTGGAAATCCATGTTATCGCGCAGTTTTATAAACGGGTTCGTTCTTGAACATCGTGCAGCGAATCGCAGAAACATTCGCACGATCCACGTTATTTTGCAAGTGTCGTTTTTTAAATGTGAATAAAATGAAAAAAATACTTACTATCGTATATAAATACCGTATATGAATCTGTATGAAATCTCGATGTATCTCTTTGGTATCACCAAGTGATGTCATTGAGTGAAGAATTAACGACAGGAACGTGTACAAGAAGAATTAGTTCTCGATCAGTTTGATACGAAACAACTGTTTCACGTTAGTAGAGCAATTACGAACAATTAATACGAATTTTGAACCTTTTGTTACAAAGAGATATCAATTCGAAATTGTATTGAATACTTTCGTGACTTGCTGTACGTAAAATCAAAAGGTAAAAAATTGAAACTGAGTCACGAGTGGAATTAGAATTTGTAATTTCCATCTGGTATTTTTCAACAGATAGAACATTGTAAATCGGTAAATTAGCCGGCAGTTACACGTCCGATAAATAAAACATTACCACCTCTCTTTTTCTCTGTGTTTCTCAGCATTCAAGTTTCACTGTAGCGTTTCATGTCGGACTCTTTTATCTTGACTTGGGCTATGAAAGAACGAATTACAGCAAATTGTTCGACCGTGAGCAACGACTGTCTTGTTTTCTGTCACGCTAAACGCATTAGCGGGCTGCTCATTGTGCGACATGGGAACGCTCGAGTGCTTCTTCAAACGAAGCACGCGCTTGATTAAAAAATCGTACGCCAGGACGTCTGTCGAGATATCCAATAAACGACAAACGACTCGATGAATGTGAATCTGCGAGTACCGGCGTTTTCTTGTTGCCCCGGCTGTCCGAGCCGACCTTATTTCCACCTCAATGGGTGAAATCGATGTCAGTTAGTTTCTCCTTCGTCTCTGTTCCTTCTTCTCTATCTCCCTGTTTCTTCACGTCTGATGCACGATGCTGCACCCATTATCTCCCCCTCCCACCCACTCCTTCGTCTCTTTTTATTTATACGCGAAGGTTCGCTGAAAAATGCCTCCAACGTGCTGCCTTTCGGCCTCACCTCTTGTATATAATAAAGAATGTCTGTTAACGAGCTTCCATTCCTTTTCTCACCCAGAGACGCTTCTTTCTCGATTGTGTTCGCCAATTAAACGACAGAGTGTATCCACGACGAGACAATATATATTCCGTCGTTTTCTTGCTGTCTTTTCCTTTCTTTTTGTCACTGAAAGTGATTTTAGCGGGGGTAACCCAGAAAAGCGGGCCTCTTCAGGTGCAACGCTGATGCAACGAAAATTAGCGATTGGTCGATTTGGGTCACGTGATTCGTGAGGGGGCGTGGCGTTGTCTAGTACTGACCGATCGCGCCTGTAATTTGTTTTGTATCGATTCAACCGTTTGCGTATTAATAAAATTTTATGGCAAAAAGTCGTTTCCATTTCCCTGTCGGAACAGTTGCTTCTGGACCTTTCACTGAGAAGAATCGTATTGGGATACAAGTCGTGCAATTTTTTTCTCAACTTTAATGCTGATATGGTTTTTATTTAAAGTGACGTTGAAGGTCGACAAAGTAGTTGAACGAAGAGAAAACGTATCAGAGTAAGCATATTTATTAAGTGATTTATTCATTTTCAGCATTCTGTGCTTACATATTGACTCACGTGCAACATATTTGTACGTATAAACGAGATTTCTCCAACAAAATTTATTTCCTCCACGATACTTACGCATTCTACGCGCGTTTTTTATTGGAAAAATTGTTTCAAACCGTGTCTGAGAAACGAGCTCTTATTACCAGCAGACATCCTGTTATGATGTAACATTCGAATAGATAATTATTACTGGATAATTAGATAATTATTTCTTTCAACGTTTGAGATAGAAATCATACAACGATGCAAAAATTTATTAAAAGTGTCACTGGTAACTTAAAGAGTACGATAAGAAAAGACCAAAAACCAACACCTCGAAGCAATGATTTTTCAATCGACGTATCCCATTGGCTTTTTCTCTTCTTCTTTTCTTTTTTCAAACCAAACTGGTACGAGCGAATTAACACGCGCGGCAGCGTTCCAATTTCGTCGATTGAAATTAATACGGTATTTCTTTAATTTCAATTTAATGAACGAGCATGCATCCGGTTTCAAACGATCTAACGGGACTCGTCGCCGGGGCTCAATACCTGTTTCAATGTTAATTTTAACATTAATACCGCGGCGAAATTCGGCGAGCGTCGGAGCCACTTCGAAATTTGTAACTCTGTGCTTTGAACTTCGTTTTCATCGTCCGGCTCTGTAATCGCCCCCGCCTGTTCACATGCATTTTTCCAAGTGGGAACAAGTTTACCTGGATGATGACGATGATGAACGAGATCGATCGGATAATTGAAAATGATCGCGTGTATTATCCAGGTTTTGGCTGTCGACGATTTGCATTTCAATTTTCTACGACCGCGTTATTCGTTTACACGCGCACGTGTGTTCGTGTGTCCGTGTGTCCGTGTCCTCCGACTGTGTGAGGAAGGCGTAAATTCAAACATGGCGATTTAAAGCGTACGGGAAATCGAATTCAGCGGGGTATTAAACTGCACAAACGCTCGACATACTGCGCGCCGTGATATGCATACTTGTGAATCACGGCACTGCTTAATTCAGAGATTTCGATTCTGTTTAGATTCCTGTTCTGCTCGATTATGAAATATACGGGTAAACTTCGCGTCTGTTGCGCGAAACGTAATGAGGAAATTTATGCTGCATCTCGAATCCATCGAAGGCACTGAATTGAATTTTCGAATGCGATAGAGCTTCGAACTGTGCACGTACAGCAGAATTTTTGTCTGAGATCTTATTTTATCGAGTGTTTTAACATTCAAACGTTATACGAGTAGGTTTGAAATATTAAGCTTTTAGCTTAATATGGTCACGTGTAGGAATACTTATCTGATTAGAAGTTCATGTAAAAAAAGATAGACAGAGATTGTTGAGAATCCTGAGATAAGAAGAATTCGTACGTTCCATATAATGACAAAAATCTCGTCTTTACGTGTGGCAACGCTAACTAATTCTGGTCTTGCTAGAACGATTAAAATGGAATAAATTTGTTTCAACGTTCTGGCTACAAAAGGAAATGTATCATTCATACACAATTTTGTGAAATTTCAAGAAATTAAACGTTCCTCGAAGGTTAATCGCTTCCATAGTTTAAAACAACTGTCACGTTTCATACGAAACCAGCAAGTGTCTCGATACTCGAAAACAGAAGTGCAAGTATCAAGTCAGCCGCGTAACCGGAGAACAAGTTTGAGAAGCTGTCCGACTCCGCGAGGACGTAGCGGTATTGCAAGAAAGAAATAAGAAATCATTGCTTGCTTAATTTTAACGTTCCATCTCTGCTCAGAGTTCAAAAACACCCGTCCCCACCCCACCGCCGGGAAAAAAGCGAGGAGAGAAACTTCGGCAAACATTTTTCGAAGCCGTAATTCAAGTTGAAATATTAAAAAGTACTCGACCGCGCGAAGCCACGAGGAAGGAAGAAAGAAAGGAAAAAGAATACAGAATAAGAACAAGAAGAAGAAAAGAAACTGAAGGAGTAAAAATTAAAAATCGGCAAGCTCTCGAGGGCTCGCCGAGACGAGAATAAGGGAATAATGCCTGCCGCAAGTCAGCCGCGGAGAGCCGAGGCAGCTTGCGGAAATCGCATTTTAAAGCGACGACGAAAAGAAACACCGTCTGCAGCGTAAACAGGGCAGATGGAGGGAGGGAAACACGGGGGTGGAACAAGACCGGGGCAAAAGGCAAGCAGAGGAGTACGTAAATCCGATATACTCACTCGCCGTCTTACAGTCTCTCTTTCTCTCTCTCCTCCTCTCCGTCACCCTTCTCCGCAGGAGAATAAATCCGTCTCATGATACGTGATTCTCGGCAGGATTTACTTTACGACGGATTGATGGACGACGAAGTATCATTTTAGTATACCGTGGAAATGTGGCGAGCAAAACTGGTGCCGCGGGCTGTGCTTGTCACGAGGAGAGGAAGAGTTGCATCCGATAGAGATGGCGGAACGAATCGTGATTGACAAGGAACGTTCGGCGACTGGAAAATTCAAAGAGACTCGAGGCCTCGCACGCAAATAGTTCACGCAGCGACGATTTGTATCTCTGTATTTCGTCGAGGATGTCGAAGAAATCTTCGACTTCTCGCATTATCGTGAGTATCTTGCAGTTCACGAAACTGCTATAATTTGTGACACGTGTAATTATCGAAACAAGTTTCGCACCGCGCGAGAGAAAGACTATTCACCGTTTCGGCAGATTTAACGAAACGTCCTGACAATAAACATGCTGAACAGCATTTTTTTTTTTTGTACAAAGTCATTGATGCATTAGTTGATCGTGCATATCGAATGAAATGATACATTTTATCACTGAAAGTGATTTTAGCGGGGGTAACCCAGAAAATCGGGCCTCTTCATCATCAGGTGCAACGCTAATGCAACGAAAATTAGCGATTGGTTGATTTGGGTCACGTGACTCGTGAGGAGGCGTGGCGTTGTCTGGTACTGACCGATCGCGCCTGTAATTTGTTTCGTATCGATTCAAACGTTTACATATCAATAAAATTTTATGGCAAAAATGTCTTCGTTTCCTAGTCAGAACGGTTGCTTCTGGGTCTTTCAGTAAGACGAATCGTACTGGAGTACAAGTCTTGCAGTTTTTCTGAAATAGTACACTGTAACAAGAAAATTACACGACGTAATTCAGAGATAATTAATCGATGTACGATAATGCACGCGAAATACAGGCATGTCAGCAATGCGACAGAGGCAAAAATTGCTCAGGGAATTACTTTGAAACTTTTTCGAGGGTAGTATTTCAAACGATTTCCCTCTTGGGGCAATCCGGTGAAACGGGGAACCTTTATGGAATCGTTTAAAGCTGTTGTGAAATCGGTATTTCGTGCTTGTGTTCCACTCTTTGGTAAACACCGAGGACACAATGCTGCGACACGCACGAGCCGCATGTGGAACAATAGCGTGTGCTCGGTCGGTGAACAAAAGATGGCGGTGGCCCTCGAAGTATAAGAGATATTTCGTCGAGGGAATTTACGAGGGGAGAACCGAAGAGGAAAATTGGATAAAAGTCGTCTTCCATGAAGATTCGCTTGTCACAAAATGTTATTCGATTAGGAGGACACGGGACGAAAAATTAGAGTCAATTTTTGCAACGACTGTTCTGCCGATGACATTTCAACGATGATCTGGAATTTTTTATTCCCAAGTTTTTCAATCAAATACTCAACCGTGTGTCATGTGCGTACGATCAGAATTATGTTTAATAAATTTTTAAGCTTGATCGAACAAAACGTGTTTAAAACGTTGTATATTAATTTCATATACACGTTTGCAATCTTACACTTTTTGATTGATTTCAAATTTTAGCCACGGGTATTAATTAAATTTCAAAATATTTCACACAACGCACATAACACACTGTTGGAATACTTTCGTTATTTGAGTTTGCTACCAATTACGCAACATTCCGTATAGAATGTATACTTCTTTCAACAAAATTTAGCAAGTTTAATTAGGAAAAGAAACCACTTTTATTTTTTCGGCTACATTTATAAATTCACGTAGAAACCCACAATCTACTAATCGCTACGCGATCCATCTTAATTCGAAAACCCCACGAGAGAGACCGTATCACGAACCAACCGACGTATCGGATACTTATTAACTCGGCAACGATCTCGTTCAAACAATATAGTAACGTACCAACATGGACATCTGCCAAGATCTCGAGGATTCCGGGCGAAAAGCAGTTCGGTGTAACCGGAATCTTCGACGCTCAGCTTCTTGCCCAATTATACTTCTCCTCTCCCTTCAGGAAGAAACGTTTGCTAGGTAGTTCGATCATTTACCAAAAAGTACGCATAAAGTCAGGGACAGGGAGGTTCATTTAGATAAGATTGCTGAACTGCGCCCCGTTCGAATACGAAGTTTCCCCGTGGGTTGGTGATGGTGGTTTCAGATTTTATCACGGCCAAAACAAAGAATCGTATTTCTTCGCGAGCAAGGTGGTTCTAAGTGCCTTTCACGACCACCGTGAAACGAAAAAAAAAAAAGCGCAACCGCGTATACGATCGCGGGACAAAGGATTCGTTTTCTGCCACGATTTACCGCAACGACAGATTATCCGTTGACTCGCACTACTGAGAACTGCGAGTTAATAAGGAAACGAACTTACTGCCACGAGATGGAATTTGATTTATTGCAACGTTAGAAACGTAACGTGGAACTGTTGTTAGGATAAAGTTGAGCAACATTGTTATTGCTTAGTGATTTAGTGTAACGTCAGCGTAGTAGTTGGTCTGCGCTACTGAAAGTCGCGAGATGGAATCTGATTTCAGTGTTAAATGTAATATATTGCCACGATGTGAGTGAAACTGTTGTGCACAAAGTGTGTTCGTTAATATTGTAATTTGATAACGTAGATAACGGAGGGATGATTAGATTGGAAAGGAAAGAGATATAAACGTTCAGAAAAGAAACTGAATTTCAATTTTTTAGTTAGGTTGAAATGGCGTTTCGGTGGGGAAATATTCTAGTAATCTTTTTAATTATTTGCAAAGTCAATTGGTAATTAGAGATAATTAAAAGGTTACCAAAAAATTTAAATGTTTCAAATATTTACATTATATTGGAATATTTTTTAAGCGACGTTACGTTGGGACGTAATAATAAATTATAATGTATTGATTGGGAATTATCAACTACCAACATTTAAAATGCTGTTTCTACGTATACTACGAATCGCAAATGTTAAGAACTTTGAATCAGCACGATGATTCGATCTCGAATATAACATTTTTTCTTTCTCGATAAATTAAATTAAATTAAATTAAATTAATTTCGCTTTCCAACTCGGTCGTTTCGTTCTTAACAAAACTCGTCGCCGATGTTATAATTCTGTCAGACCAACATTTCCTCAACTCCCTTGAAAAGTCGTAGAAATAACATCGACAGCTGAATATTAACTTTGAAGTTTAAACAGCGCGTCGAAAAATCGACGGAAAATTACAAAAATTAAATATTAATGAGACGCGCGATCTCGTTATATATTTTTTACAAGTTCAAGTTAATCTCGTCCGGCGGTTCTTAACGAAACTCGCCGGCCAATATTATAATTCCATCCGGCGAAAGTTAAATCCGCTGTTTTATTAAGCTGAATTAATCTTTCAATTTGCCTTGGTTTCCGCCGTTTCTTTGTTGCCATAATGTATCCCAATTTGCTCGTATCGTATCGAGGTTCCGTCTCATTATTTCTGTTGTATCTTTAAACACGCCGGCTCTCATTAGAGAATGATATCGCGTTTTCACGCGCGAAATCCGAGGAAGCCAACTTTTCTCCCATAATGCCTGCATTAACGTTCGCGATTCCCTCCACCGTTTCAATTACATTACATCGCGGACATATTAATTACGAGCTATTTCGATGGTTTCCAGGCGATCGTAAAGGTATCACCGTGGAACGGGAATCGCTTCGTATCTCTCCAATATCCTCGCTTTAATATCCAGTTTCGTTTCGTAAACGTAACTCTTTTTTCAACGTGATTTCCCTGTCTTTCGCGCAAACGCGAGGGCGCAATTTATTTGACACAAAATGGAAAAACATTACAGCAACTATTCTTATTCTTAAAAATTATTACCAGGTAACGTTTCAGTTGATCATTCAACGAATAATCCGATCAACCATCGAAATGTAGGAATTATTCGAACACGACGTGTATCCCACCTTCTTCAGAACAGAAGATAAACTCATCGTCAAAGCTGCGAGTGTGTGTGGAAAAGAGAATAGCGAGTTCGGGCTAACGAAGAGA
Organism: Melipona beecheii; assembly: GCA_032399605.1. Lineage (NCBI taxonomy): Eukaryota > Metazoa > Arthropoda > Insecta > Hymenoptera > Apidae > Melipona > Melipona beecheii. Next base: position 134,645 of record JAUCMO010000296.1, on the reverse strand, counting down.
GTGAGTGATTGAGAGCACGAGGAATCTATAGCTTTACTGTTTTGTATCCAATTGCGTTTGTTCGATGTTACTTCGTCCCTCGTTCCATTCACAGAAGCATCCATCCACAGCTTCAAAGTAAAATTCAAATTATCGATGAGAGACGATCAAAAGACCCGTAACCCCGTCAGTGTTAATTCGTCATTTACATCCCCGTTGGTCATTCACACACACACACACACGTGACTCACACCCGTGACGATGTACCCTGACACCTGTCTCGACCGATTTCCTTACTATTCGCAGCTTTCCACCTCCACGTGGTGCCGTGGTAGCTTCCCGAGGGGGACGGACGCACGGAGGGTGGTTGTAACGAGAAGGGGAAGACGATTGTAAAAAGCTGTACGACGCGGAATGAGGGGCGGGAGACGAGGGCTCTCTCATTTGAATACTTAGATTGGAAGGGTCGCCGAGAGGGTTGGCGGTTCGCCGGAGAAAGGGGGGCGGGGGTTGACGGAGGTGGGCGAAGCACCGGGCGCAACCTGGGGCCGCTTAATCGCGTTTTCCGTGAAATTTATGAGATCTGAACCGATAAGGTGGGAAATAAGAGTCGAGCAGAAGCCGGAGAGAAAGAGGAGAAGAGATCGGTGCGAGGAGGAGAAAGAAAGGAAGGAAGAAAGGAAGAAAGGAAAACGGTGGAGAGAGAGAGAGAGAGATCGTAACGTCCCGCTTTAATACGTGGAATGCCCGTGATTTTGAAGTAGATAAGCGGTGCCGATGCTTTCCGCTGTTTTTCGCAGATACGTACCGCGGTTACGAGATCTCGCAGATGGGTTATTGATGTAAGTGTTATTGGGCACGAAGTTACACCGGGGGGGGAGGGGCTCTCTCGGCGGTTCCAACTCGCGCGGAGTAAAGCCAGGAATTGCAGTTTCCCGCCGCTTTCAGTTTCTCGTTTTGCCCGCGGATCCGCGAGGTCTGATTGGACCCCGCCGCGGCTGGACTGGATATCGCCCGGTTGGTAACGAAGCTGGGCGTATTCAAGATGGGCGCCGATTCACTCGCCCGGATATAGCTTCTTTATGTTTTCGCGGTTACTATCGGACGTCTGCGATCGTACACAGGTTGAATTCTTCCAGGCGTCGCGCCCCCCGGCTGGAGATTTTCGTTGCGATGGAACTTGGAGATTCGCCTCCACGTTTCTTGCCAATTTCGTCTTGGGAAAAATGCTTCGTGCAGAAAGATTTTCAGTTTGAATGAAGAAACAATTGCGAGGAACAATTGCCGGCATTTTAGAATTAATCCAATCTTATTTGATAACCCTCCTTCTGCTTTCAATGTTTGAAGTTTCAGAGACGCACGTAGACTTTTCATCTTCCGCATTGAGTTTTAGCGAAATTCTCAGTCAAAAACTGCGACTTTACTTTTATCGGGAAATGGGTCTCGCGTTTGGCAACGTCACCTTCTCGAAGATTCTTGAAGAACGAGCGTCAGAAGTGACAGTCGAGCAGAAAGTTCGTAAGAAATTGCGACCAATTAACCAAGAGGCTTACCAGCCACAGTCAAATAATCACCGAGATCGTTTCTCACGCGAGACTAATGCGATTGTCGTTAATCGTCATTCAACGCCGGTCCCTTTTTATTCCGTTATTACGGCCGCTTAATCTTCGCGGACAATGATACCACGCGGCAAAAAGGAAAAGGTTTATCTACCCTCGGTGTTGTTTTTCCATCATCAGTCTACCACCATGGCAGAGAAGTGATATCGATGGATAGACTCGACCAGTTTTTTCGCCGCTTGCCAGCAGAAAAATCGAGAGGCTGCGCGCGGAGTAGCGCGGCCTGATAAGGACGACTCATTGGTCTCGTGGATAGACAGACCGCTGTCATTTGTCAGACCATCTTTCTCTGCGAAGCACGAACGCTGTTAGACATCGCATCCTCCGAGCTTCCGATTCGATTCGAGCCGGGCCAACGTATCAGCATTTCTACGATTTATTTCAGTCCCCCTTTTCCCCGGCTAGCAGCCTAATCCGCGATCGAGAACGAGCTTCTTTCGGTCGTCGGCTGGCGAAGGACGTCCGATCGATTCTGAATCAGGAGGCGCTTCAACGCGTTCTTGACCAATTTGAAAATCAGATCCGAGCGAAGATCGAACTTTGGGAAAATTTCGGCAAGAAGTTCAAGATCGAGCGGTGATTTATCGCGGTGTTGCAAATTTACTTGGCAACTTTATAAATTCCACGGGAGTTTCTGCAACAAGTATTTAATTTTTATGCTACGCTGGAAAAACTGGAAATCAAATATTCGTATCGACGATGTTTGTCTTATTTCAATCTTTTCGAAATATTTACGGCGACGAAGCGACACGGGAACTTGTAATTTGTATTGAATCTCGAATCAATACGAGAACGATGGTCCACGGTGTCTGTAGTCCTGTAAAAAAAAAAAAAGAAAAGGAAACATTTACCCGAGGTCGAAGCGACGAGAAAAACCGTTCACGTGTTCGTCATACCAGCCAGCTGAGCTGTTGTTGGCATTGAAAAATTCAGCTCTCGAAAATCTTTCCTGTGCACGTGCACATTCGCACGCTCGCGTCGAATTCCCTGGAACGTAGTTTTCCGGTGGATCGAGAGGGGGAGGAAGGGGGTAGGCAGGGCGAAAAAGCCGTCGAGAGGAACGCATCGCCGGAAAATACACAGTCGAATCAAGATAAAGTGGATGTGAAGGTGGCCAGACGGCGGCGTTTGAATAAAAACGATATCTGTGTTCGTGCGAATTGTAATCCTCGTGCGAGGATCACACGAGCTCTTGCCTGTCCCTGCGTGCGAAGCTTACGATTACAAAAAAAAAAAAAAAAGAAAGAAACGAGCGGGTACGATGTAAACGTTACAACGATGGATTTGTTGGAATGGTGTCAGGGTTCAATAATGGAACACGTTTTCTTTTTTCCAGATAAATTTTTTATACTGCTACTGTTTCACTTCTTGAAGAAAGTTCGGGTAACCAAGGAGCTTTTGTAGTTGATGCAGTACCATTGACTAAAGACAGAGAATGGAAGACCGGACATGAGATGGGAATTATTAAAATAATAACGATTGCCCATCCTGCTCTTTTTTTTACGTTAAAACAAATTTACTCGTTTAACAAACAAGTAACTAACTGTTCCCACAATTCGGTCTAGACGGATTATGAAATAACAGAAGGAAAGAAATTTGCACGATCTAAACTGAAACGTTGCACAGTTCTTAGCTCGATGTCGTTCTACAAATAGCAATATTCGGAGAGATCGAAATTTTGTTTGCTTTCCAAATAATAATACTTGAGAGATATTAGTATTTGACACCAGTTAATATATTTTAGATTAGATTATATCAATTATATTATTTAGATTATATTAATATTAAACGAGATACCAATTATCGAGATTAATTCATCGCGTGGAGGGATCTGTTTATTATACCGTTTTATATATTATATAAATATCAACGATTTACACTTCCGTTGAATTTAAATAATTTGTTAAGATACAACGATTAATTTGAAACGTTGAAGTAAATATTCTTGTCAGAGAATTGGTAGTAAAATTACTTTCCTAATTATGAATTCAGAGATAATTACTTATAGTATCGAATAATATTTAAACGCAATAATATTGTCGAACTAATATTGCGTATATTGTGACGAGTTAAATTTCAACGTGAGTTTGAAGAAAATCGAGTTGAACAGTGACTGTCGTTTAGTAAATAAGATAATTTATAATTATTTGTTATAAATGAATCATTGAAGCTATGAAACGACGCGTGGAAATATATAAGGGAAATAGAAAAATAAAATTGTTAAATGATATACAAAAATATCATAGGAATTCATTATTTTATACAGTTGGAATGATTCATTTGAAACAATTAAATTATTTTACTCGTACAACGTTTCTAAATTTTAAATAACATTATTTTAACAATTTTAACAATTTTTCTATTAAATTAATTATTTCATTCAGTAATTCACTTGTCATTTGTCTTAAGTACATTGCAAAAGAGACTTTGCAATTTAAAGTTTCACCGTTCACCAAATTTCAGACACTAACGATGAAAAACACGTTCCAAGACTCGCGTGGAATGATGAAAATCAAACGTAAATGACGCTCCCATTTTATTTTCATTTTCATAGAAATTTCGCGATACAGCGATCATTTCCCACGTTCAAGAATGGATACATCCCTCTTAAGCAGTAAAATATCGCGTGCTCGTTTGTTTACGTTCCAGGCCGACGGTGCATCAGGATTTTCCTATAAATACGCCGCCGTGAATATCCCATATACCGTAGCATGCATAAATAACATGTTTTCATTGATGTTTACTACGTGATGTTTACTACAAACAGTATTAAAAATTCGACCAACTGTGCTCATCTCTTTTTAAAATTCTCACGTTTCAACGATGAAACGCTCCGAGGCTCGCGTTACTTCCGGTAACACGCGGGGAGAAAAACGCGGGATACGCTCGCTCGAATCGAATGTATCGCGGCTTGAGACGATAAAACAAGGAACAAGAGAATGAGCAGCGGAGAAGAGAATAAACTGACACTGGTGCAACAATACGATTTCCGCTCGGTGGTTTGAAAATCGGAGAGCTCGGCGAGTAAAGAAAAAGAGAACGAAAAGAAAGAATAGAAAAGAAAGGCAAAAAGAAGAAAAAAAGAAAAAAAGTTGGCGGAAGAAAAAGAATTCTTATTCGCAGCCTCAGCTCCACGCTCGCGCCGTCGAATCCGCGTGTTAAAGCCTCGCAAGTTGCCGCGCGCAAGATGTTTCTCCGCGGAAATCACACTTCGCAGGAGAAAAGCGAAGAAGGAAGCCACAGGCACCTTGGCCAGGACACCGTGTATATGCAAATGCGGAACACGCGCGCGTTTCCACGGCAAACTTTCGTATCTCGGCGAGAGTCGCGCGGGGGTGTGCGTGCGCGCCTTATCTCGGATTTCGTTCGGACTTTTCGCCCGCGACGTCGCGTCGACGAAAACGCGAACACCGGCGAAACGATCGGTCCCTCTCCCTCTTTTCGGCGTCGGATAAAATCAGCCCTACCTGCGTTACCTGAATAGAATTCCCTTCGTCGTTGGATTTATTACGTCATTTGTCATTAGATTCGCCATAATTAAATAATCGTCGTATTCTGTAGAAATAGAGTGTGATTTTTTTAACAGCAACAGTCCACTTTGAAAGATGTTGCGTGTCAAACTCGTCGTCAATAAAGATCGTTGTGATCGAACGTGTATTAAAACACACGTACTAGAGTATTGAAGAATTATGGATTCACGGCATTGAAAGATTAAAAATTTGTATTCACTAACTTATATTGTATCATAACGCTCTGAGGATGACGTGTATACCGAACATTTTTCAACTAGACGAAGAGTATTCCTTTTTCTTTCTTTTCAAATTGTCATCGCTTCACTTCAAACAAATTTAACATTGACGTTCATTTACGGAAGCTTAAAAAATATAACTACTTGTAGATTTCTTTGTTCGATGTAGCAACACTTTTTCACTTTCACCAGAAGTACCAAAAATTTGAAGTTCTTGTGACAAAAATAACTGGATTGCAAAGAGTTGAGGCGAAGTCCTTTTTAGCAAAAGGATCGCCGACCTCTAAATTGTTCTTCATAGAGAATCAAAGAACGAACGATCTTCCCTTCTCGTTGTTGTTCGTTAGGGAATTCAATCGGATATGGGGAAATCCTCTATGATAATCGCTGTAACTGATAGTAATGCCGGGACTTTGTAGAAGAATGAATATTTCAGACGAGCTAATGGAAATATTGGTGTTCGTTGAAAGTTGAAGTGGGTCAAAGTTTTACGATCTATAGCTGATGAGGAAAGTTGGAAATTAGTCAGGGTGTTTGCACGAATAATCTCATGTTAAGCGTTAATTGAACTCTTTCCGGGAGAACGATTTCGTTGTATCCGTGATAGATTAGACGTCGAATAGTATTTGTCACGAAGAAAATGACAACTCGAATCAAGTTCCCAGACAAGTTTAAGATTCATTTAGTTTTGATAAGTAATCCAGATCGATTTACACTTGAAGTTTGGATGATTTTAATTAATTTCTGTGTACACACGAGTATACTATACGAATATACGGAATAATATTTCCTTTAAGCGTCGGGTTAGCAGCATTAAATTAAAAAGCAATTGAGAATCGTTACTGTCGAAATTTTTGAAGAATTGGAACAGAGAACTTGACAGACGAAGTGTAAAAATTCATCATTGTCAAGTTTTAAGTGAAACTTTCTCAAGTCAAGAGTAACTCGTATTAAAAATTATGATTAGTACGTATTTTTCTGCATTTCAGAAATGCAAAAATTGCACAGTATGTACAGAATATCCAAGTTGTAGCATTTGGTACGTAAAACAATTCTCCTCTGATGTTCTGTTCCTTTTTTTAGTCGTATCCTCAAACACGTGGATTTACATAAGAAGTGCACGACTTGTACTCCAAAAATGAAGACGACATTTTTGCCATAAAATTTTATTGATACGCAAACGTTTGAATCGATAGAAAACAAATTGCAGGCGCGATCGCTCAGTACCAGACAACGCCACTCCTACTCGAGGTCTACCCCACGCCCCCTCACGAGTCACGTGACCCAAATCAACCAATCGCTAATTTTCGTTGCATTAATCCGATTTTCTGGGTTACGCTCGCTAAAATCAGTGATTCGGCATCTCTGCATAAACAATTTAATCCTTCAAAACTCAAATTCTGCAAAGTCACGAAAAACTCAGTCAACGAATATACATTGTATTCTGCAAATTTAGCGAAGACGTCGCTCGTGGCGAAATCGAAATCCGATTAGTGACACGTAGAAAGAAAAGAGAGGGAAGAGAGAGAATTTGCTGCGGTGGAAGTCGAGTAGCTAAGGTAACAAAGTTTTCCCGTCACGACACAGTGACACGTTCGCACGCGGAAAATATTTCGCACGCTCGATTGCCTATTGCCTTCCGTAACAGCGATATTTCCACGAGGATACACGCGCGTAGCTAGCCGGCTCGCCTCGTCGCGAGACCCGCTCTCTCTCGAGCGGAAAATTGACATAAACTGTTGCTTCTGCTGCTCCTTCACGCTCTTCTCTGTTCAAAGCGCCGCGCCGTTGCGGTTGCAGACTCTTCGTTGCAGCGCCGGAGAGACAGATCGTCGTCGTGACGCTTTCTCGACGTGAAAGTAGCTTTTCAGATTTACTGCCTTCTGCCGCAACCCTGACGAACGCACCGGCTGCCAAAACGCGAGAAAGCCGTGCGTAATACCGCGATAATGGCTCGTCGAACGATTTATTCGACGCCGGAGAGACTGTTCGGTAGATGGCAGAGTTTCACGATCTCTGCGAATCACCAAGATTTTCCGTTTGATCTCGACAGATGTAAGTGTACAATTGTATCTTTAAGGAAGGAAATGACAAAGGGGAACATAATTGAAAAAATAAACAGAAAAGTAAACTTCTACTCTCGAAAATTGTAAAAATTCAAACATCTTCAGAGATACTGAACACAATTTCCTTTGTAATTAGATCTACCATAGATTCGAAGATTGAAACTTTTAATCCATTAAAAATCAAGCAATAATTTGCCACAATATTGTAGATATTTCGTGTTCTCAAAATTCCACAATTCTAGAATCATAATATTAGAAAGATATTAAACGAATCCGTAGAATCCTGTTTTTGCAAATGGAATGAGTCGAAACACGCTACGTGCGACATCGTTTTACTATTTTACTCAACTTTGACCATTAGAGTTAGAAGACGAAGTGTTAAAATTTCTCGGGTTTTTATATGTCACGTATAAAGATTGAAAGATTGTACGTTACGTAAGAAAATCGAGTGAACTTAACGCGCATAATTTATTCACGAAATAACACATTTTTACAGGATTGTACATTTCGAAACAGCAAGATTTTCATAGATGTAAAGATCGAGCGACTTTATCGCGTATAATTTATTGAAGAGGAATACGTGATCCATAAAGATCGTACGATATTTTGAAACAGTGTGATTCTCATTACACTCTCGGATAAAGTAAATTTATCGCAGGAAATTATTACGTGATGAATGAAGTAGACTTGAATTCTTTGCCTCGTTCTGTTGTTAACTGCGAGAGGTATCATTTTTAAAGAGAGACATTATTCCTCCTTGCGAGCGATAAATCCCAGCTGAGTAGAAGCAGACGTGGCAAGTCAGCGATTTCTTGCAGCTACGTCAAAGCAAAAACTCCATCCCCGTTCTTCTACCTCTTGCTGAATAAACCTCCAAATTTTGCGTAAGATAAATTCAGATTGCGAATACTCTAACTGCTACATGTTGCAGAACGCCTGAAATATTAAAACGAGAAATTAGGAATTGATCATCACTGAAATTTACTTTCCATCGATCACATTTCCTCTTCAAACTATATTTCCTTGATACAATCAGAATCATTGAGAGAGATATAGCGCGTTTGAAGTTGCAATGGAAATCAAAATAATTAGAAAATTGTAATGCATTGTAATGTAGATAATCAAACATATAACATCGAAACGCTGGATCTAATTGACAATGGCATAAATAATTTATAACATTTGTACAAAGTGTGTTCTAAATAAGATAATGTCGGTTTTTAGCGTTATTTCAATATTCAGACACGAGTGAGTAACAAGGAAACAGAATGCTAGGAAAAAAATTTCATTCTACATTTTTGACTTATTCCAGCAAACACGAGTGTACCTGATAAATATTTATAATTTTCGATTCTCTCGAAAGTCTCACTCAAACGACGAATATGTTATCCTTTCATATCTTCGTGCCACAATTTGAAACGTAGATATCGATTTATGTAAATATCGATCATGAAATTAACTGTAACAAATAACAAAAGTGTGGGAGAATTGTTAGAATTCTACGTGCGTTTGAGTGTGAATGAGCGCGAGGACGAGTTTGTTTCGTAGATCCTCATTCTTTCTCTCGTCAGGTCGGGAACGCAAAAATTGTTTTACGCGGCCGCCGCGAGGAAATAAAAATCTTTCCTTTCTGCTATTTACAACACGCGGCGCATTGTCCTGTTTCGCGCCGGCGTTTTGATAATTGGCGTGCACGTCGTTGAAGGTGTTTTATAAATTGAACAAACAGCCGCGCGCGGAAAATATCACCCGGTATACGTTGCATTTGGGCAAAAATGAAACTTGCGCCAAATGTGGAAATAAATCAACGATGATTTCTGTTTTTGTTTTCCTCTTTGAGACATTGCGCGTGTTTTAACAATTTTCAATACGCGAGATTTTTTGAGTCCAATCTTGTCGGAGATCTGAACAATCAATATGAACTTTTGGCATACGTTGTACGATAAATTTTACTGAAATTCTTGCTGAAAGATGTCGCGTAAGTTGATAAAGTTCTACTACTACCATGAGTCAATCAACTTTCTCCTATATCATACCTACACGTTCTGCGGACTTTTGCATTCTTCAATTTCCCGGGAAAATGTACAAACATTCGCGGTGTTAAACTGTATTGGAAATGTATTGAAATTCAATATTGCAAATTTTGCAAACGATATGCAATCTTTGTTATTCGTTATTCGTTTCTCATTCAGAGACGCAACAGCTAAATTATGCCGTCAGTCTTCAGCAGTAACGACTCTCGTCTCGGAATATAACGTCTAAACAAGAGAAACACAGGTTGGAAACGTTCTTCAATTTTACGCCGCTCTCGAGGAACATCCTCTAATCACCGGTTCCGTTCACGATCGATGCGAAGAAGTGGTTTCCCCCCTGCGTTACGTGATTAATAACCCACTGGAGTTTGTTGGATAGATGGCTGAAGAACGAATCTTTCCTCGCGCGACACGTGGCAATTGCCTCGCGTACGTAATAATTAAAATTCACGAAATCACTCCAACCTGCGTAACGAAGGAATCTCTCAAACTTTAATCAGCTAAGGAAGTCGGTATGCTTAAAATACCACAGACGAAGGAGTGTACTGATTGCGAGTATCGCGTAATTGGCGACGAAGATAACTCTGCGTGAAAAATTAAGTCGAGAACGGGGGACGAAATTTTGTCATCCGAGTCTTGTCGACGTGTATTGTGAATTGATGCTACTGTTTGAAAAGAAAAATTTATCGATTCGTTGTATAATATAACTACTGAATTGAAATTAAAAGTTGATGGAAAATTCCATCTTAATTTTAATGCTCCATTTAAAAAAAAGTAAACTTTGAATATTTTTAGTTAAGAATCAGATCTGATGAATTATCTAGGAAATTGTTGATTATTTGTTCTTGTCCTCTCTAAAATTCACGACAAATTTTCAAATTCGATTTTCCCGAAAATGAGGCTTCAAACGAACAAATTACATCCCTTCTTCTTGATTTATTTTTCTTTCTTTTATCTAGAATTATCTCCATTTTTTGAGCTGTGTCACGAATCATTCCGTACATCTACGAAGGTTTTTGTACATTTTCGTCAGCAAAGTACCGAATCTTTGCGATTTGCGGAGCCCTTTGCGATTTCCAGGCGCGTTGCGATCTCGAAGGAACCACCCCTTTCGCCGAGCGCCCTTCTTTCGGCCGCTTTGGCCGTTCCCTCGGTGCTCGTTAATTCGAACGACAGCCGATACTCGGGCACCGTATTAATTATCCCGCGACTCGAATCGGTCTACTTTCCTTCGTAATTAATATTTCACAACCTCCCTTAAGGCTTCTCCGATAAGTACGAGATTCTTGCTTGAATCACATTTTTCTTCCTCCTTGTTTTTCTTCCTTTTCCCTTTTTTTAAACTGTAGCGATCGAGCACCTAATCTTCCATTTGATCTTGGCTTTTTCGTTTTATTTCCTCTTCTTATTCGTTTCTTTTCTCTATTTTTTTTTTTTTTTAATTCTTTAGTTGACGTTTGATTCGCAGGTCAATTGGTTGTTAATTGAATTAAGATTAGAAAGTAATTTGTAATCGATTCGAAGATTCTTTCTTTCCCAATTCTTTCACGGGCTTAGCACGCAGCGGTTTAATTACGAAAATTCAATTCATCTCGACACTAAATCGACATGTGGCGTGATTTTTATTTTTGATGACATGCAAGATCGTCCATGAAATGACATAGAAAAGTCGTTTGTCACATTGTTACATCAATACAGAAGGGATGTATTTCGTTACTTTTGAAAAGTACGACTCTTTAGATGAATGGTATCAATTTGATGGAAACATGAAACAGTGAAGAAACGTATTTGTCGCCGAGAATGTGCCAAGAATAGAAATTTCCTTGAGCTTAAAGTCACCCGTGCTTTGTCATTTCTAAATGGTAGGAAAATTTGTAATTGTCCTACCTAAAAAGTCTGTAGCGGCCTAAGATTCCTCAACTACGAGTTTCAAACACTGACTGACTGCGCGCTTAGCGTCGAGGTCCTGCCGATCTCCGACGTTAAGTAAAGCAATGTGCGGAACCTTGCTAGGATGGGTGATCGGACCAGCCTAGCGTCTGGGGTAAGTCGCTGCCATCAGCCCCACTGATGAGTCTAGGCGCAGTGACTCCGAGACGAAACGCAACTTTCTTCTCTTTCTCATCTACCTCAAATTCCATCCATCCTTCCATCTCATGCATTGCGAACCTTAAACCCGATAAGTCCAAACCTCTGCGTTTCAATCTTGAAAGGAAATTACAACTGGATCCCCATCGTTGAAAGATTAACGAAGCCTACTCCGTCGGTTGACCTCTGCTCGAGCACGAGTCCTTCTCGCAGCGAAAATCAAGATGAGCTTGGTCGTGAGGAGCAGAGGCCGGTGTGGAAGATAGAGGGTGGTCGAAAATACAGTTTGAGACGGGAAGGTGCACGCGTGCAGAGATGCACGAACTGGACGGTTCCTTTGGCCCGGTAGATAGCGAAGTAGATGGCAGTGTCCCAAAGAGAATTTCCTAGTAGCACTAGCGGTCCCGGGGTTGGCAAGCTGCAGTCGCTCGGAGTTACCCGTTGGAAGTCACCTTATCCCTGCCCCACCGTGTTTCTCCATTTTCTTTCCGTTCCATTTATTTGCTCGCGTATATGCGCGCATGTAAATCTAGGCTACGCGGAGAACCCGGAGAACGTGGGCGACCGCGCTGTCCTGCATTTATTTTTATGGATGCCGTTGTAAACAAGCAGCGTGCGACACTTTGCGCACCTGGTAGGAGGAGGATTCTTACAACATTCTCTCGCATTGGTTTGTCGTCTAGTTGTACACGGTTAGAATGAATTTACCGAGAATAGAATTTACGAATAGATGTGTATTACTGGTAAAAAAATTAATTTACGCAGAAATATCATGTATTGTGTTATATATTAAAAATAATCGCGTATAACTGTACAGCTCGCTTTGAATCTCAACTTCTATTTAAAGAAGCATGTGTTTTGTTATATTACACGTTCGAATGAATCCATGTTTTATATTTTTATGGATGTAAAATTGATACGATTACGTGTAGCCACGTCAGAATGAAACGAACATGTGCTTAGGTTAGATTAGAAACTGCTTGATTTTAAAAATTGCCAATTGCAAGAAGGTAAATCTAAGATCCATTAGTCGATCAAGAAAATTCAAGAGGATTGTTACTTGAAATTTAATACATACTTTACACTTACAATAAAAAGAAACTGGACATACAAAAGGCCCTTTTCTCACGATAAACTAACGATAGCTTAATGAAACCGACAGTCTTGTCCGATACGTCACTGCACAGCGTACGCATATATATGTAACACGTACGTACAGCATACAGTCGAAAATTGCGAACTTTACGTAGTTATAGAAGTTGTAGCTATCTCATCGCTAGCCTAGTCAAACCTAACTTGGAGAGTCGGTATCGCTAACTCGGTACGGACATCAATGTTTGATATATCAGAAAAAGGGAAGGCTACGAAGTTAGAGAAACGAGTCGTAAACAGGTCGCGTAGCTCGGAAGCGTGGGTCTTCGTTCTCTGGGAGAGCAAGAGGGTTTTCTTGCGAGGGTTTCGATCGAAGTTTCAGGTGAACGTGGTGGAAGGGTGGAGGGGGTGGAGGGAGTGGAGGGGGGGCCGGTGCACGGATACAGGTGCAACTGTACGGATCGTTAGCAGAATCGCATTCGAACTCTCGAAGGTAGTACTCTCCCTCTGTAGGAAATTCTTTGGAGTGGCGAGTCTCTTCAGAGGTAACGATCTTTCTCTTTTTTTTGTTGGCTCCGTCTACTTTCTGCCCCGTCGTTCGTAGCCGCGTCTCCGCGATCCTTATCGTACACCGGTATCTCGTATATCCCCGCGTGTAATCCGTAATAACGTTTGAACGGCCCGCTTTGAGAGGTATTAGACGATATAGGATCGGTATCTCACAAATCGGCCTCGCTGGTTCGTCGAGTATTTCCTGCAGGAATTTACAAGCGGCTCTAAAGGAATCTTGGTGATTTTTCTTTTTCTTTTTCTTTTTCTTTTTTTTTTCTTTTTTTTTTTTGTGGAGAAGATTTGTCAATTTTGTGGAAAATATTTTTAAAAGTGTCACGTGTTTCTTATGTAGAGAGATATCGTTCGAGATTTGATGAATTATTGCTTAGTATAAAATTGTCAAGTGTTATGGAGAGAATAATGATATAAATATTGTATCTGTTTTATCACTGGAAAAATTAAATGGTACTTGTATTATCCGAATATTCTAACATTCAAATTATCGCTTTACTATCCAGACATCCTATTGTAACAGAACAGTCTACAGCTTCTTTACTATACTACTAAACTATTTTAAGCACAGTGACACTACTAAATTATTTTAACTATATTCTCATACTTATTTTTATCGTTGCATTTGACAAGTGACAAAGTGTCAGAAATGGCAAAGGTGACAAAGGCAACTGTTCGCCAATGGGGACACGGGACATTTTTACGTTACATTAAACATGAAATGGTGTACCATTTATACATTTCGCTCCTCCACGCAACAGGTTATTAAAGTTCATCTATCCTAATACCTTCCTCCTGAAAAGCATCCTTTCACTCACTCAGCCAAATGCGAAGGAGACGAAGAGGAACGGATCCAATCTTTTTTCTTCTCCATTTCAAACGCGAAGCCGTCCCGTGTCCCGAGTAACGCCATTATCTCTCAACGCGTTATCGAAACACGTTCCGACCTCGGGTAGGGTATACCGGTATTCCCGGCTCGTTCTTCCTCCCATAGAACGGCACTCCATGAAATAATGCTATTCAGGGTAGAAGACGCGATCGCGAGAATTTCAGGATGGATGGCTGGTCCCGGTTGGACGGGCCGGGTGTATCTCGAAATCCTTGGCGATGATTCGATCAGCTCCTCGCGGGAGGAACGGTCTGTTACTTTTCAGGACTGGCTGCGAGCAGATGTACGCTGCGCGGCAGACTTGAAAAATTGCATTTTGTATTCAATAACTAGGCTGTCAGTCCGAGCGGCGGTCTCCTATAACTCAAAGCGCATCCACGCATCCACGTAGACGCTGCTGCCTCTCTCTCTCTCTCCCTCTCTCCCTCTCGTTCTGTCTCCGATCGATCGATCTCTTCCGTCTTTCTTTGCGAACCCGACCCTCGCGCGAGGAAATACTAGTCACACGCAGCGTTTTCGATGTCCTGCGACGTCGTTCGAAAAGAAAGGAGCATCTCGTTTGCCGTCGTCTTTTTTTCCCCCCTTTCCTCCTCCATTCCTTTTGGGAATTGACAATGTGCCACATCGATCGCCGCGTTTCCCTGCGCGCGAGTCTTTGATGTTCCCTCGTTCGGATCGATGGCGGATCGATTGGTTCCCGACACTGGGAGGCAATCTTACACCGGGAGGACACTGAAGCGGAAATTCTTTTTTAATCGAGTGTCGTTTATCAATTTCAAGCTTCGATTTGCTCTCGCCTCTTTGCTTGTTTCGCTGTTTTCAGTTCGTCGGTACAGCGACAGGTACTTGCTAGTTTCTTCCTGAAATAACCAGACGAAAGTATCTTCTGTTAACAATTTACATCGTTGAGAATGACTAACTATCTTTCCGATCGTTTAATTTTACTCATTTTTTATTTATGTTGCGATTCGCCCTCTGAAAGTAAATTTAGAAAGCTTTAGACGAACAGGATCTGTTTCAACAGCATCTTTTCTTTTACACATCTGAGAGCAAATTTCCCTTTCATTGAATATTACTGAAGACAGAATTGAACTTCCATCGAGTATTATTTGGAAAACGTAAATCAGATTTCCTTCTCGTTGAATATTTCAAATATTTTTTGGTTCTTTCAGTCGGGAATCGAAGGAGAGAATATATTTACAGAAAATCGAACATTTAAACTTAGATGTTAAACAAAGTAAACACGATCGTCACTGTCACAGGATTAAACGTTCAGTGGTTAACCTCGTTTTGTTTTATTTCAGTTACAGTCGTTTCCGTTACCAGCGTCCCGGATCCCGAGTTCGTCGATGAAATAGGAAATATCACAGTGCCAGCGGGACGTAACGTGAAGTTAGCCTGCAGCGTCAAGGATTTAGGGCCGTACAAGGTAAACGATTTCATTCTTTTAATACACACGCATGAATCTACCACAGCGCGAAACGCTGTTGCTGTTGCTGTAACAACAGACGTTGTTATTTAACACGCGTGCCATTTCGTAGATATGGTTGTTCCCGAAAATGAAATTTTCCTCCTCTCGCTTAAAGTCAAATTTTCTCGCGCGACGTCTAATAAAATCTTCGGGGAGCGAAATTTACAATCGTAGCGGGAAACGCGTTATAGCCTGTCGGACGGCTAAAGTAGACGTGTGCCAAAGTAAGTGGCAGCAGGCGACTCGGAAATTCACCGGCGCGCTGATTACGCGGCGTCGTTAGATCACGGGATCGAGCTGAAATCGTGCGGCGCTTTGATGAACGCGATTCATCAATGAAGGAGCTCGTTAAATTCGAAACGCCGCGCCGCGCCGCGTGAAACGCCGGCAAGCCCCCGAAACGAGCGTATCCTACCCGTCTTCTTGAATAATTTTCTCGCTCGGTGCGTTCGTATCCTGCGCGCAGATAAATTAATCGCTCTCGCATCCGCAGCGGGATGCCTCTCCGACTCTGGGCGTTTTCTGCAAATTTTTGCCCGGTTGAAAAATGATATTTGGACAACGACGTGACTCTCTCTCGCCGTTGACGTAGCTCGATCGTGGAAATCGAGAGGATTTTGGCATCTGGAGAAGTTCCATTCTATGAATTTTTAGAAAGACCGTCGTGTAAATTTCTTTCTGATGCACAGATTATTCTGTGAAAATTAGGTGTATTATAAAATCTGCCCTCTAATTACGACTCATTAGCGATCGAACTATAATAATTCAAGCGTTAGTGAAACGATCCGAATTAAAGAGGGGAAAAAATGGCACCCTGCCATTTGTTCTTGCATTCTCACACAACACGTTGAAAATTCACAGCGTCTCGTTGATAACACTCATCAACCTGTACAATGTGATCGTAATATCGGGCTAGCGATGCCGAGGTGGACGGCACAGCAATTACTTCCCTTTCGGTATTCGCGTGATCCCGGATGTGGTGAGTGGCGAACCGGATGATCGTAGGGTAATAACGCCGATCTTCGAGGGTACTAGTTGGCTGGTTTAAGTGCGTGTTTAGCAACGTCGATCCTCTCCCTGTGATACACAGACGGCTTTGTGTTTTTCGATTCAAAAATCTTAAAACTACGATGGAATTCCGTTCACGTGAGCTTCATTTATTTGAACCAAATTTTGGTTAAACCATTTCTTCCAGTTACACGAACGAAAAATTATTAGTAGAACAAAGAATCCTTTCGATATTTGTCCCCTGACAAATTAAAATAGTACTAAAAGTAGGAAAATAATATTTCATTTTTAAAAGAATTGGTACATCAACAATGTATTCTAAAATAGTAGAGTAGTGTAATAAATTTTATTGTGTATTTTATAGCAAAAAAAAAACTGCACGACTCGTACTCCAGTACGATTCGTTTCACTGAAAGGCTTAGAAGCAACCGTTCTGACTAGGAAACGAAGACGACTTTTTTGCCATGAAATTTTATCGATACGCAAACATTTGAATCGATACAAAACAAATTATAGGCGCGATCGCTCAGCACCAGACAACGTCACTCCTACTCGAGGTCTACCCCTCGTATCACGTGACCCGAATCAACCAATCGCTAATTTTCGTTGCATTAACGTTGCACCTGATGATTTTAGTGGGTTACTCCCACTAAAATCACTTTCAGTGACAATAAATACACAGAACCTAGCCTAAAATTTTTGTGCGGGAATGCGTAAAACCGTAGATTGGGTTATTTTATTCGCGGAGATAAGGAAGCTCTTTTGAGTGAAAAAAACTCGATGTAATTACATTATTCCACTCGATGTGTGGCAAACCGAACGAACATAGTAGTAGGAAGGTTGATCCGGGTTAAAGGAAACGATTTGGTCGGTTTAAGCGGGTGTTTAGCTGTGTCGATCCCTAAGCGACCTTTCCATGGGACACTAAGGGCTGCTACGGGGGTGCTACATGGCTCGTAAGAAGGGTTGCGAGCTAAAGGCAACTTGTGTAACGTGGTATAGAATCACTTCACGCCCTCTGATCGTTGACAAACCGTCGTCGTCTTTATGGTGCTATTACGTGTCTTCGGAGTGTTGAAAGGATTAAGTGTAATCACCCTCAAAAGAGGGAATGAACTCTATTGTAGCTGGTAAGTTCCTCCTTTAATTATTTCCACCAGTTCAACGAATTTATGTGAACATTTCTTATATTTTGAAAGATGAAAAGAATGATCTCGTACAGGAAAGCCCCGAGACAGTTTTTACTTTCAACATTCGGTATCGTAGATAATGAAAATTACATCTGTTAAAGTTCATATAATATAATTATCAATGTATTTATAATTAGCGTAGATTCGTTGTTGTATAAAATATTATTTTATCGGATATTATTAATCAAATATGATTTTGTCGATCCAGTTTTGAAACAAGTATAAATAGAGTACTTGTCTCAAAACTTTCGGGTAGAAGTGTAAGCACAGCTCAATACCTTATTCCGATATCTTCGAGTAGTTTGTATTTTTTTCTATTTACAAGGAACACAGGACAAGAGAAAATTAATTATTTTTAATAACATTACGTTTCGCGTACCTGACAAGAGTTGTTGGCTTACGATCTGACGAACTCGGAACTTTAATTAAGATGCACAAGGTTTGACTTCTCTTGCTCATTAGCGATTGAAGTATCATCGTAACTGCATCTTCGAAACCAACAAACACACAAGCGCGGGGAATCGTAACGACTTCTCGAATTAACAAACTAATTTCAATTAATTAACATCTCGAGGCTCCCCAGGTCGCGCAATGAAGCGTTCCGCAGAAGAGAATGAATCCAATCTTTTGTTTTTATAGTTTCCAGGAATCCCAAATATCGGCAAAATGTTCTTGTTCTACGTCCAAATTTGTCTTTTTTCTATTTTCGGGAAATGTCGAATTTTCCAGATTATCGTTCCACGAGTCACAAAGACAAGTATGAAATTGTCAAACGTGAGATATCTCATCTCGACTCTGTTGCAGTACTTTTAAAAGTTGCAGCAACGCTATTTTCTTTATAAATTTTTAAATTACTCACACGTGCTTGCAAGCGAGTGCAAACACTGTCAATATTTCAGAAACAGATTTAACTTTAATTAAAATCCATAAAATATTCAAAAAGCTGTTGATTGTAACTTTCTTTGAATTTTAGTAAAAGCGTTCTTACAATTTGTAGAGGATTACAATTTCTTTTTAAAATAGGCCTCGTGTCTATTAACATTTCGTCTCGTTTAGTTGAAATGTCAGAAACACCGTCAATATTTTACAAACTGTCTGATTTTAATCGACAAGGTAACAGTTACGACCCATAAAAAAAGTGTTAAAAATCCTTCTTTCTGTCGAATAAAATACAGATGTACTTCAGGCTTCGGTGATCAACTGCCCCTCACTTTAAAACGTAATGATTCCTTTTCGCGTTGAGCAACTGCTTTAATCCACTCGTATACTTCGTCTCGTTTCGATAATCGACGTGTAGTGCGTGAAATTGAAGTTTCAAAAATTCAAAGCGCGGTGAAAAGAAAAGTCATCGCGTGGCAAACGCATCGAAGGATCCGAATTTAAGATTCGAGAAGCGGCAGGAAGACGACGACACGACGAGTGTCCTCCCGCGCGACGTGCGAGTTGGCGATAGTCCAGAAGATGCCAATTCAATCTTCCTCCCTGTGCTACGGATGGAAATTTTTCACGTGGCCGACGAACTTTCCTCTTCTGTACCTTCCTTCCTGTACCACTGCAGTCCTTCGAGTAGCTACGCTCTCTTTCTCCTTCTTGTTAGCTCTCTCCCTAAGGATCTGTCTCGCCTTTCTTAACCGCCGTCCACTTGAACAACATTGGTTTCGAGTGTACAGTTACACGTGTATGCCTAATTGTATCCTTCGAACCGTGTGAAAGGTTGCAATGCAGATTGCACTTCCAGGAGGGTGACCTGAGAAGAAAATCGTATCTCTTAATTTTCAAATTGAATTTCAAAATAAAGTAAATATTTGTGTGTACTTTGTTCTAAAGTATAAAATTTTGAAAGAAATATGTCTACTTTAAATGTACATTGTAGAAGCTTCGATAGTTTAATTCGAGAAAAGAAATTTATTAATAACAACAAATAAGCCCGATAAATGCAAAAAGAAGAAAACTGCACTCTAGTACGATTCGTCTCGTTGAAAGGTCCAGAAGCAACTGTTCCGACTAGGAAATGAAGACGACTTTTTTGCCACAAAATTGATATGCAAACATTTGAATCGATACAAAACAAATTACTCCACGCCCCCTCGCGAATCACGTGACCCAAATCAACCAATCGCTAATTTTCGTTGCATCAGCGTTGCACCTGGAGAGGCCCGGTTTTCTGGGTTATCCCCGCTAAAATTATTTTCAGTGATAAAAAGAAAAGAAATCGTTACGCGACACGATGTCGAAAGAAACGTTTGTGAAAAAATTAAAAGGATCGATCCAAATGAAACGCGAAGCGTGAACGCGATCGAGGACACCTCGAGGCACGTAAATCGAATACAAAAATAATTCAATTTCTTTCACCGATCTAGCTCGACGTATAACAAACGGCGCCAATACCGCCTTAAGCGTCGACGATAGACATTCGCGACGCTTCTCCGACGCGATCGATAACATTTGCCATCGGGTATTTTGCGAATCAGCGCCGGTTTATTCGTTTCCACGGGGAAGGTTTGCGGCGGTGATCGTCTCAGAGTCGAGGATACATCGTGCTAGAAAAATACCATTAAACACGAGATATTAAAATTCCTGGATCGTTGTTCCGCCGTCCGAGTCAATACGAGAGAGGCAGGCGAGAAGAGTCGGTCGTCGAGGAATTTCCTCTTAGCTTTATCGGCTTCCGCCGCGCCGTGTGAAACCTTCAGGTGAACGTAATTTGAAAATTCTTTGCCTTTCGCCTCCCTCTCCCCCTCCCTCTTCTTTTTACCTCTCTCTTTTTTTTATCGATAATCTATAGCTAATTATACTAATTAGCTCGTTCAACGTTGGAAACGAAATCGTCGCGTATCTCGATCCTACATATCGAAAGTTAGAACATCGACGACGATAAACGTTGCACTGTGAAGTGTTAAAAATTGTAATAATTGTTAATAATATTTTGATACTTTAGTTTTCTTTTTATCATACTATTACGAATTAATAATAATTTTTAAAGTTTGACTTTGACGCACCAAGGCTGCCGAGAACATTCAGAATAAAAATATGAAACTTTGTTACCGTGAACTGGAATATTCGCGTGAATCTCTTATGCGAACTTCGATTTGGAAAAGGTACGTAAATTTGGGACACAAGAAAAATTTGACATTTAAGAAAGGTTAAAGATATTCGTAAATTATTTTCATGAAATTACGACAGTTTGGTTCCAAGATATTTTTGAATTCTGAAATTAACAATTTATACAAATCCAAAACTAAATTCGTAATGTTTTAAAGGAGTTTGTTAGGATTCAAATTTGATCGCGTAAGACGACATTTGATAAGCATCGATTTGACAGCATCGTGCAATGATGTTACAATATTATTTGTTATAGTGAGCTTGTGTACCACGCGTAATTTTTTTGATCGAACGTGTAATGCATGTTATACGACGAGAGACGTCTACGTCTGTAGCGCTTATCATGGACAATTTTCTACCATAATCGTAAAACGAAGGAGCAGACGGAAAAATCATCCTGAGCCAGGATCGAAAAATACATTTTCTTATCAAGCATCTCTTCCTCGTCCTATTTCCGTAGGAAAGGTCGATCGTTCCGACCAATCTACCCCCCATGTTACGAGGTCCGGCGTAGCATATAGGCCATAACTAGTATTGCGGAATATCATTAAATCGTGAGATCCCCCCATTAGACGAGACGCTCGATACATATCGCGAGCTGACTCTCCGACAACGATCTTGTACAAACAGTCTGACTTTTTTCTCTTTTCCTTGTAACGCCATTCATCGATTTCTCCTCGAGGAGATAAATATTTAAAGAGTTGCAGTTTGCCTGACTTCTAGCTGATATATGGTTCTCCCAAACCCATAAATCTTCCTACGCGCGTAACGTCCGAATGAAATTCATATTGTCTTTCTAGAGCTTGTTTTTTGGCATTTGTTATTAAGCGAGAATTTTCAACGTTGGGTAAAGAATATTTTCGTACTTCTTTTGCTGCTATAACAGTACACAATGTGACATAACATTATAATGTTAATATCACGCAGAAAGTGATTTTAGCGGGGGTAACTCAAAAAATCGGGCCTCTTCAGGTGCAACGCTGATGCAACGAAAATTAGCGATTGGTTGATTTGGGTCACGTGATTCGCGAGGGGGCGTGGGGTAGACTTCGAGTAATTTGTTTTGTATCGATTCAAATGTTTGCATATCAATTTTATGGCAAAAAAGTCGTCTTCATTTCCTAGTCAAAACAGTTGCTTTTGAGCCTTTCAGTGAAACGAAACTTGTGAAACAATTTAATCCTCCAAATATTATTTACCACCCCCGTAAATGCACACTACACTACTCTTACAATTCCGCCCCTAAAAATGAAAAATAGTTTGTACTGCAACGCGTAGTCCAAGTGTTACCATAAACCATACCGTTATTTTGTTATTTATTTAATCGAATGATGAAACGAGTGATCCCACGATTCCCTACCTCTGTATTAAGTTCCACTCCGATTATTCCCTGATTAATTAGCCCGAACGATTTTTCAATTGATCCTTGGCGGACAGGTCGGCAGCGTCGACGTCGCCGTCAACTTCTCCAAGAGGTTCGTTATCCATGATTTCCTTCTGCCCTTCTACAGGAATGGGTAATGAACCGGAGGGCTGGCAGTCGGTTGTATTATTAAGATGTTACCCATGCGTGAAAGTCGAACAGACTGACTGCCACGGTCAGCGATGGGAACGAACGTTCCTCGAACAGTGCTAATAGGAAACAGGTGCTGCTCCGCGTGACACGTGATTTGTTAGAGCCTTTGGTCATTGAATCAGTTTGAAACCACGTTTAATTTTCGAACATTCTACGTGTCTTTGGTAAAACTGAAGATTCTGAACGCAATTTAATAACGATTTTTATGAACTATTAAAGTATAAATGTCAGGTAACATTGTGTAAATGTTAATGTGCTTTTGTTACAGCGTGTATTGTTCATTTTCAATATTTTCGTTCAAGCGCCATAATTTTATCACTCGCAGAGAGTGATAGAGTTTCTTGCAGTAGAATATGGTGCATAGTTACTGAGTGTATAGTGTAATACATATTTGTTAACTTATAATTTTTAATCATCGTTTAACTGCAGATTTTATTAATTAATGAATTTCTTCAATCTTACTAATATTGAAAATTCGTAAGTGGCCTTAAGTCAACTTTTTATTATAAATGAATGTAAAAGGTAGAAAGAATTTTAAGATTTTGAACGGGAATATATTATTTTTGAGTGGCTCAGAAAGAATTTCCTTTTATAATATTTCTTCTTCGTGTAATAATTTTAAAATACCTTAAAAATATCTTAAAAATCGTTCTATTATTCCTCTGAAACTTTCTTCAATTATCATTTCGACAAACAGCCAAAAGAGATCTCTCCAATCTACCATTCTTGCCTGAACAATAGAATTCAAACAAATCTTCCAAACCCTATTAAACTAATTCCCTCGTCAGTTGCCTCTATTATCAGATTCATGCGTATCAAATGTCATTTTATTACAATCAAACTTTAATTGCACGTTAAAACGTCATACATTTGATCGAAGTAAATAGTTTACTATTTT
Source organism: Melipona beecheii (assembly GCA_032399605.1). Taxonomy (NCBI): domain Eukaryota; kingdom Metazoa; phylum Arthropoda; class Insecta; order Hymenoptera; family Apidae; genus Melipona; species Melipona beecheii. Next base: position 111,322 of record JAUCMO010000296.1, on the reverse strand, counting down.
ATTTTAGGATTCCAAATTTTGTGAGAATTATTAGATGGAGTAAAAAATATCTTCAACCTTCTCTAATACTGATTACAAGTCAGTGTCGCGATAGTGAATTTCCAAATTTTCTTTAACGATTTAAGAATTTCCGATTTACAGTGAATTTCTTCTTCTTCAACATAGTTATAATAGATACTATTATGAATTGATCGCTATACTAAAATCAAACTTGAACCTGCATGATTGTTACTCGTGTCACCTTTAAATCGTGAAATTTATACGACAACCATTGAAATAAAACTATTGTACTTCATCGCGTTTTATCGACGAAAAAAGTTCCCCGTGCACGGTATTCTTCGTTTCAAAATCCCTACTGTTATATTTTAGAATATACGTTATCGTTAGAATACGCGTTTTTCTTCCGCGAAATCGAATCAGTGAATCGGCGTCAGGACATCTATCTGTCTATCGTTCTATCGATCGTTCCGCGTGCACTGTTCGAACCTGTCGCCAGGACACAGAGGACGGTTCGTGGGTGTATACACGTATACAGCGGAGGACTACTCCGGAGCACCGACAGCAAAACCGCAAACACGCGGCTTGGCGCGACCAAACCCCAAACCAAAGCCAACACTATGGCTGCGAGGGTAAGTAGAGCTTATGTAGTTGGAATCGTGGGATTCTGAGGGCAAGGGGGAGGAGCAGGATAGGACAACGAAGGAAACGTGGCGGCGCGTTGCAATCGTGGTAGCGGACACTTTCTAGTTGGATGCACGTAATCATTCGAGAAAGAACGTTCTCTACGTGCGCCCTTGTTAGCGAGTTTGATGAATGCAGTTTAATCGAGCGATTAGAACGCGCTGGCCTTCGTTCTTCGGGGAACTACCGATCGGAAAAGTCTCCGAAATTTGGATAATTTTTTCAAAATTTAGCTCGACGCGTAAAACAAAGTGAAATTTGAAATTTATGTTTCAAGTTTATCCGAAATATCACGTATTTAATTTTTTTTTATCACTGAAAGTGACTTTAGCGGGTGTAACCCAGAAAATCGGGTCTCTTCAGGTGCAACGCTGATGCAACGAAAATTAGCGATTGGTTGATTTGGGTCACGTGATTCGTGAGAGGGCGTGGCGTTGTACTGACCGATCGCGCCTGTAATTTGTTTTCTATCGATTCAAATGTTTGAGTATCAATAAAATTTTATGGCAAAAAAGTCGTCTTCGTTTCCTAGTCAGAACAGTTGCTTCTGAGCCTTCCAGTGAGACGAATCGTACTGGGGTACAAGTCGTGCAGTTTTTCCTTTGCGTTATTAAATTAACAAAATTTCGAAGATGCGAGAGTTATCGATTTGAAAATTCAGGAATTCTTGGGATGGGGTTGGCACTGTGTTTCCCATTTGCAGCTTCTTTTAATTGTTTCGCGCGTTCAGGAATTATTTCCGTGAGATGTCTTTGATGTTCCAAAAACTACTAAACGTATGCCCTCGACAATTTTCAGGACACTTTTGAAATATAAATTTATGTAAGAGAATATTATATCGTAGGAATATTGTGATAATTCGCCGTTATTTTATCATAAATCTCAACGATGAATATAATGGTTTTTCCAAATGTAACATAGTCTTATAATTTCAGAGAATCCTATTTTTATGTACTTGTAGGAAGTGCACTATAGGAAATTTTCAAACGCAGAGTTGCAGAGGATGCGCGTAACATGAAAAACAATAACAAAGCATAATGCTTTCTGTATTCCATTTGGAAACATAGAAAAATCTGTGCAAAAATCCGCAGTCTATTTGTATTATTCCATGAAACAACATTTATAAACATGTTCTCGTTAGAGAATCTTTCGTGGGTCAATTTTCGAAGAAGTCGTAATCAGAAGCTCGTCGGTTCTCAATTTTTTAAATATCGTGCTGCTTCACGTAAGAACGGCTACGTGTTCCGGTTGTAGGATAGTCGATGGACTGGAATTTACATTTAATTTGCATTTGCATTCGTGGATCGTGTGTCGTGGGGAGAAACACGAATCGATCTCGTGCAAGAAATTGGCCGATTAAGAAGATTTCGAACGGATTCGGGAAGATTTTTCAGGCGGGGAGATTTATAAGCTTCGGATTCGTTGGAGTTACTCCAGCCGGTTAGTTTATTTCGAGCGGTTTTAATTAGCAACATAAATTTCAACGTCAACGACATTCGGAATTATTTGATCGTAGCACGAAATTATGACGTGATACGACTGTGACTTGTTAAATGTTCCCTTCGTCGAGACAGTTAAACTTGCCATTGGTTAATCAAACTTTCGTAATCGAAATTCATCTGGCTTCGTTAGAGGTATGGATCAAATTTTTACAACTTTTTCTCGGATTTTTCGCTCCCGCGGCTTATTAGGAAGTAAACAACCCGAAAACGAACATGATAGCGTCGAGTAATTTAATGATTTTGATCTTCCAGTTGAACAAAATATATTTGCGCATCGTTGCATTTATGTGTCAATTAATTAGATTCAAGTATTCGTATCATTTAATTTAATTTAATTTAATTTAATTTAATTTAATTTAATTTAATTTAATTGGGTATTGCGGGAACTGAAATGTAGAACTAAATGGAATAAAAAGATTCATACAAAGCTTCATCGGAACATAAAGGTACGCTCTTCTAGCCACTGTTCATATTAAAATAATATAAAAATATTATACAAGTATTGAACGAACAGTACGGAACAACATTCAAAAAGTGTCAAATTTTTCCTCTGCATCTTAACTTTTTTTACTCGATAAACAATTAATAACAATAATAATAATAATAATAATAATAATAGTAATATAAGTCATGATATTTACTATTAAATAAATGACAATGAAAATTCTCTTGAGCGAACCATTTTCTGCGACATAACAAAAGGAAACGATCGCTCGCAACTCGAAGCATCATGATCTTGCCTCTTAGAATAAAAATGTAATTTCACCGGTATCAAAATCAGAAGGGAAAGGAATGTCGGTGGTTGTCGTAAAAAGAAAAAAAAAAAAAAAAAAAAAAACGGCAAAGTATTTGCATCCGTTAGAAACGATCTTCGCTCCGCGTGGCTTTGCCCCGTGGATTTCCCCCAACATTTTCGCTTTAAACTCGTAAATTGCCAGAGTCAGAGTTCGTACACTCTTTCTTCGGCACACTGTTATTCTCTGTGCTCCTTCTTCTACTCCGCCCCCCGCCCCCTCTTTTATCCGCTGGCTGGCGTAATCATTTTAAAAGCGTCGTAAGCCGCAATATTTTCTTTCGCGTATCGCTGAACGTAAATGCCTCTCGTAGAAAAGTTCCCAATTTGTGCGATCAATTTAATTCCCGGTTTATGCCGCGATCCTTGGAGTACGCCGCGAAAGGAAAAGGTTGCAAAGCGAACCGAGAAGCAACGATCTATCGCGGCATCGTAATTACCAGCGATATAAACACGCAACAATAACGCGTTTTAACAGTGTATTGATTTCACTTTGAATTTCGCGAAACTTTGGGATAAACTTGTCGCTCTGTCGTCGATGTTCCGCCCTTACCGATTAATTACGATTCGACGACAATAAAATTAATAAGTTGCGGGATAATTGGGAAATGCTACGCGAAGAATAACGTCGTCGGAGGTCGAACAATTGATTTCACATCTAAATGCGAGAGAGACGGTAAGTTATCAAATTTCTCTCGAGTCTAGGAGATTAAAAAAGTCTTTGAATAAAGGGATTCCTTGTAACGTCGGAGAGCAAGTTGCTTTATTCCGTAAAAGAATTTTTTCATTGTGCAATTCTTGGCGAAGGGATTACGACGATCGATGTTTGCAAAAATAACTTTCGAGATAGGAATATTCTTAATTCTAGAAAAGAACATTCTACGTCGGCTTATTAATACGCCGAGGTATTTTGAATTCTTCGTCGAACAGTAGCATCTCGCGAAATTATTCGGACATTCTATATAGATGTAAGAATTTCTATAGGTATTTAACACGTTAGACAAAATATTTTGTTATTTCGTTAATACTGTAGTTGTTAATAAGACTATAAGATTATACTGATTGATAATAGATTGATACTATTATCATTATAAAGTTTGAAATCAATTTGGAAATGCACGTAGAAGCATTGTATTAGAAAAGTATGTTCTTCTAATTCTTAAAATGTATTCTTAGAACAATTCTTATAATTTCTACTTAAATGTTGTTTTTAGAGGTTTTTAGAGGTCTATTATTCTATCTAAAACATTTTGATATTTCGTTAACACTGTAGTTTTTAATAAGACTATAAGATTACATTGATTGATAATAGATTGATACTATTATCATTATAAAGTTTGAAATCAATTTGGAAATGCATGTAGAAGCATTGTATTAGAAAAGTATGTTCTTCTAATTCTTAAAATGTATTCTTAAAACAATTCTTATAATTTCTACTTAAATGTTGTTTTTAGAGGTTTTTAGAGGTCTATTATTCTATCTAAAACTGTATTCTTAGAACAATTCTTATATTTTGATATTTCGTTAACACTGTAGTTGTTAATAAGACTATTAAGATTACATTGATTGATAATAGATTGATACTATTATCATTATAAAGTTTGAAATCAATTTGGAAAATGCACGTAGAAGCATTGTATTAGAAAAGTATGTTCTTTTAATTCTTAAAATGTATTCTTAAAACAATTCTTATAATTTCTACTTAAATGTGGTTTTAAGTTTTTAGAGGTCTATTATGACAGTTAATTAATGGAGTATCAAAATCTTTTATGCAACACACTGTGACATATTCACGGAAAATATAGATGTTTGAATACTTCTTAATATAAGAAACTCTATTCTTCATAATGACACTTATTTCTAGTATCAAGAATTATAAATGTTAATGTTGTGAACTGATACGATTGTTATTTAAAATTCACTTATATAACAAATATAATTCAACATTCTGAATAATTTAGATTTACTGTTCCAAATCGTTTGGTCCAAGGTATCTAAATAATCTAGATTTCTTTTGAACGATTCAAAGAAGATAAAATTGAGGTGCGAGAATAAAAATTAAAATAGGAAGAATATTCGCATGTAACGACTGCAGAAACCTTCGTAATCATTTGGAGGCGAGGAGTGAAATAAAAATCGCAACACGAACAGAACGGTGGCCGGTTATATCGAAGCGAGTTGGGAAACGCTATCCGTGAACGATTGGTCAGCAGCGGATAAATCGAAACGTTTCGAGGCACGAATTCGTTAATGCGTTTCTTTGCGCTCGAATACACTTTGAATTATTATTTCGCGATTTCCACTGGCATATATTAAATCGCGCTCCGACGGAACGGATTGTATCGGCGGTGTACAACGGCTCGTAAAAGTACTCGTACACTTTGCGCAGAAAGTTTTTATACGTGTCCCATGTGGAACATTTTCGCATTTCGTTGACATGGTAATGAGCAACGAGTGTTCCGATCATGTTGTTTAAATTTGGAACCGAGAAATGTACGTGGGAGTCGCAAGATATTTATTGTAATTGTATTTAGCAAAAAAAGACTAATACACGACTATTGAAAATGGTACTGCTGAATATTGAAGCTTACCGACAGCTTATGGCAACATTTAAATATCTTTGATATCTATATTTTTACGAAAAAAATCCTTGGGATAAAATTACACATTTATGTACGTATTTTATCTGAATATATTATTCCATTTGAAAAAGAACTGATCTGAAGATCTTGGAGGAAAATAATTTATCTCGCTGTAACATGTGCTTCATGAAATAATAACTCTGTTCTGAGAATTTCCTTATATTTGTAAGACTATAAATAAATAAAGATATTTCAATGGTGCATCCTATATACTTTCAATATTTCATAACTTCTATATACGTTTTCAGTTCATCATTAAAAATTTTGCAAATATTATAATAAAACGTAATAGGAGTTATACGATACACTAATACTATTATTTCTTTAATATGATACAATTCTTTCACATTTTATAAACAATTAAGACGTATGTTCACAAAAGGTGTCGGCAAGTGTGCGAATAGGAAGAGTAGGCGAGTAGGAAGAAACATTGATCCCAAATTCATCCTCCAACCACCCTCCTTCCTCGGGCGAAAACGGTCGATCGGCTGGCCAGGCGATTAAATAAAAATAAATTTTCGATTTTGTGTACACCGATGGAAAATGGCTGGTCGAATAGATCGCAGTGAACGAAATGAAAGGGCGCGAAAGGAACGCGCGCGGTTTTTTCCCCCCGTTTCGAAGCGGACGCTCGACGGTAATGGAATTCGTTGTCCGACAAAACGCCCCGTCGACGCCGCGCCGCGCCGCGCGTGTCGGGATCCTTTCATCGTCGGCGCAGATCGCTGCGACGAGAATATGGACGGTTGATCGATAGTCGCCGATTTTTTTATTGGGGTTACACCGGGGTATTTTCGCTGCGAAAATAACACTGGATGACTGTGTTTCGCGAAGAAATATCGAAATTTCTGTTTGTTACACGCGTTGCCGGGATATCGGGAAATACATCGGAATCTGTTAGCAGAATCGATTTCTCAGACTGCGATAAATCGATCGATCCATCGAGGACGGGTATTGCGTTACATTTGCAATGTTTCTTTCCGATCGATTCGCGTTTTCAGAATTCAATTTTTTTTCGTCGTCACAGGATTCATTCGGATTTTGTAATTTTATAAAGTTTAAAGGAACCAAAGTACAGACGAGGATAATGACAAAATGATTTTAAAATCAAAATGTACGTAGAACGTATAAAGCGAAATTCTATTTCTATTTCGAACTTGTGTATGGCAACGTTAGACGTCGCAATAAACTGTTATTTATAGGCTTATCGTATATTTGATAGCTTCCCTTGAATTAAGCTTATACGCAACAACGCAATATGCAATACTTTATTACAACACACGTGCAACGATCGAACGATATAAATTCCCGAAAGTACTTCCTATCCGCTTCTCGAAACGCTATTCCACCTAGCGAAATCTAAACGCGCATTATTTGCCAGAGTGTCCGCGTCTCGCGTGATGAGTTTCATCGATTATATAATAAATTATTGAAAACACGAAATTTTTGCTCCGCGTGAAATCAAAATTACCATCTCCGTACACGGTATTTAGAGGCTTTAATTAATTTAACGTTTGCTAAATACGAACAGAATACACGAGCGTCCGACTAATACGATCGCGTGATAATATCTATATTCTCTGTTTGAATTATATTTGAACATCGGTGTATACATTATCTACGTCCATAAGTATTTGTACAATTGGAATTCGATTAAACGGTTAATAATAAGTTTTGTCACGTTTATAATGGGAAAATGTTTCTTTACCATTAATCTTCAGTTTTTTTTCAATTAATTGTCATCTATTGGAAAAAAATAATTACATTTAAAAAGCTTGAGATGCTTTCTTCCGAATACAAGGCGCAATGTTCAAATATCATCATCTTATTCATAATTTTACAAAAGAAGAACATTCTTCTTCAGGTGCAACGCTAATGCAACGAAAATTAGCGATTGGATGATTTGGGTCACGTGATTCGTAAGAGGGACGTGGGGTAGACTTGGAGTAGGAGTGGCGTTGTCTGATACTGAGCGATCGAGCCTGTAATTTCTTTTCTATCGATTCAAATGTTTGCGTATCAATAAAATTTTATGGCAAAACGTCGTCTTCACTTCCTAGTCGGAACAGTTGCTTCTGGGCCTTTCAGTGAGACGAATCGAGACTGGGATACAAGTCGTGCAGTGTTTTCACTCTCTCTCTCTACAAAATTTCAAGGACATCAGCTCGTCTTTAAATATTTGACGACGGAATGAATATTAACGAAGTAAGAGCACAGTTATCTCTTGTAAAGTAAAAATAAAACTGACGTCAGCCGAGAGACATTAAAAAATAATTTTTTTACTCTTCTAAACTTTCGAAAACCTCTCCGTTGCTCAATACGGTCTTTACCATATATTATACCGTATATTTTCAACAAATCCCCAGCGATGCAAATGACGTGTCCCGTAATTGCGCGTACAACGCGATAATCCCATTTCCGTCGGCGTATCCGGCAAATAGCAACGCAACGGACGCGAACCCCTTTCGCCGGCGACGAAAGAAATCGGCGTCGTTCATCCGATCGGGGAGATCGATCGGGGCCGGGGGTAAGAGGTTTAAAATAGCCAGGATTTTCGGGCGCGTTCTCCGCGCCGGCAACTTGCCGGTGCTCTGCGAAATGGCACGTAGGAAAAATTCGGCCTAAGCGGCGGAACCCGAACCCGAGGTCTGCCTGCTGAACTCTCTATCCCATCGGTTTAGCTGGATGAAAGGCTCGACGGCGGAGAAGCTTTTCGAATAATAAAAAGAACGTGTGCGGGGTGCACACGCGGCGCCAAAGTGCCGAAGAGTGTTCCACCGTGTTCGAACTAATCGATGCGTTAATCTCCTGGCCTTTTATCCCTCCTTTCCCCTGACCCCCGCGTCCCCGTTTTCATCCACCCAACGCGGTGCCACGCGGCGACAGGGTTGCCGCCCTTTTTCCATCCGGGGCCAGAACGCGCGGGCCGATGGAATATTTCCTCGCCACCGCCGTCACCGCCGTCACCGCCGCCGCCGCCGCCGCTTTTGAAAGTCGAAGAATGAGATATTTTATATATATATATATATATATATCGGCGAATTTTTCGTCGACACGTTCTCCTTTCACCCTTCGATCCCGCCGATAATCGCCGCGAGTAGAAAAACTATTCGGTTTCGAATTTTTCTAGCCTGCTCGAACGTTCCAGTTTTCAACGAAGATCGTTTCCTCGTCGAATTTTCTCAGTGTATCGTGCTTGGAGAATTTAGTTCGAACTCGGGAGATTGAGGTGGTTGCTGGTAGTGGTGGAGAAATATAACAGTTTGTCGTGATATCCCGAACGCTTCAATTTCTGGGAAAATGATTTTACGATATATTAAATAATTTATTAACATAAATATTATTCTTTGAAAATTATGGAATCTGGTATTATCCTCCGGTCATTGAATCAGGACCATTTTCAATGTTTTACATGCTTTTTTCCTTTCTTTGATGAAACTGAAGGGTTCGAAGGCTTACAATTTAATTGCAAGTTTTATCAATCATTAAACATGTACCCTAATAATTTGTTTATGCGTTCTTATTTGTTACTACTGACAAATGATAGAGATATTAAAGGACAAAATGGTAAAACATTTCTTGAATTAAAAAGAATCACACGAATATTTTGAGTGTGGGTTAATGTCGCAACAAAATGAAGTTTCATACTTCTCAAGGTTATGTGATTCACTTACTTATTTATTTATTTTTTTTGACATAGTTATAATTAATGATTAATGGATCATATTGACGTGCCAGAATCAAACCTCACATGTAACAGTTGTGGCAACAAAAGTAAGGAAGAATCTTTCACGATTCTCTGTCTTATCCATCTTAATATTATTCCGGGCGTTTTCTTCCTGGTGAAGATGTAACAAGGTCAGACAGCTGGTTGCTGGTATGATTGGAATAATTGGTAAACTTTGTCGCACTTTGGCGAGAAAGTAGAGTGTAATATCTCGTAAAACGTACTTTTATGATTAAAAAACAAGTTGAAATTGTTTCTAGGGATAAATATGCATGACGCTGCTCGAACAAGCGATAGAAATTTATTGGCTCCTGCAACAAATTTCACGTGGCTGTTGTACGCCAAGTTTGTAGAGATCTCGTTATTACGGAAGACAGATGCTCGGAAAGTATGGATTAATTATAATATTTTTGTTCTTTGTGTCGCCAGGCAAATAATTCAATTTCCATTGAAAAAAAAAGAATTGAGATGAAACGTTGAAATGGGTTGAATTACGCGAGTTCCACAGGTATTGGTTCGGTTATGCGTTTCATTGAGATGTAAAAATGAATTCGCCCGGGGGAAAGAGGATCCATTATTAATTAAATTACTACATCGGACAAATATCAATATCGCTATCACTACGAACGATCAATACTAACATTAAATTTACATTTAATTATGAATATGTAATCGTCGTGGCCAAGAGCCGTTTTTCGTACGACATTGCGCTGTATCAAAATAGAACAAACATACTCGTGGCACACAGCTAACAAATTTAACTGCCTAAAACATTGGCTCCCACACAAAATATACCTTTCGGGCCAAAAGACGAATACGTCTGCTCTTCGCTAGTCTCTATATCGTATATACTTATAGTAGGTATTTTGCTTTTTTCCTGGTCTTGAATTTTCTTTAATGTAATACGCAACAGTTCAAGAAAATTTTAACGGGGATAATTCAGAAAATAGGGCCTCTTCAGGTGCAACGCTGATGCAACGAAAATTAGCGATTGGTTGATTTGGGTCACGTGATTCGTGAGGGGGCGTGGGGTAGGGCCTCGAGTAGGAGTGGCGTTGTCTGGTACTGAGTGATCGCACCTGTAACTTGTTTTGTATCGATTCAAATGTTTGCGTATCAGTAAAATTTTATGGCGAAAAGGTCGTCTTCATTTCCTAGTCGGAACAGTTGCTTCTGGGCCTTTCAGTGAGACGAATCGTACCGAGGTACAAGTCGTGCAGTTCAATTTACAAAGTCAAATGTTATATATATCAAGTTTCCAAAAGTTCAAAGTAAAATTCGTAACAAAAGCATTAATTGTCACATTGCACATACTGTACAATTCTTTCAGATTGCAAATAAATTTAAAATAATTTAAAAAGAGTTAAATAATTCACGATTATTGTTATTATTATTGTAATCGTACTATTTTATCAGCTTTATCATGTTTCCAATTTCTTTACAAATAACGAATGCCACAGCACGATCCATGAAATGTCCGAGGCACTTCTACTCCCGTTTGAATTATTTTAGTTTAAGTTTGATAGACGTACGTACACGCAAGCTTTTGCGGCTGACTGTACATCGTTTCCAACAGTGTATAAGTAACGGTAATTGAGAAGAGACGGGAATTAAATAAATGATTATATAAACAGAGCACTGTCCGCGATTGCGTGAAACGAAACCAGTGGCTTCGGAAGCAAATGAAACATTTACGTCGCAAATTAGCGGGATATATCCCCCCGCAACAATAACTGAAAGAACTGCCGCGTAATGGTTGGCAAACAAAAGAAACTCGGCTATTTTTCCGTACGGACAATAATCCCAGTCGTCCATTACGCTTTTACGGCGTTTCATTTCGCGCTGAGAGAGAAGTGCAGCTCCCCCGTCAGTGGTGCACACGACTGACCATAAAAACGTCGATGTTGCAGCGCCCGCGACAACCGAACGCCTCTCTGTCGGCGATATAAGGTCGACCGTGTAAAATTTACACTGTCAAAATGATCGAAACGTCCGGTCTAGTCCGTGGAACAAACGTGAATTCGAAATGCATGCAGAATGCTTCGACACAGAGGTGAGGTACGCGTGCTCGCGGAAGTATTCGAGTACCGACAGAAATTTCTTTCTTTTTTTCTTTTTGCATTATACGAAACAACATTGACATTTGACACTTTGCTAATTTGCAACGAGACACGCCCGTGACAATCGGGGTGAAAACAAACCGAGAAAGTACATTCAGCGAGACTGAAAAGTGCGCGTTCTTTTGTATTTTCGATCTACGAGACGAACTTTCTTCTACGTATTTTTCTTCGAGGAACAAGGGTGATGAATACACTTTGAAGATAATTTAAAACTATTATTGACACATTTGTCACATTTAAAATTTCCGTAGTACAAAAGAACAACAATGGTACGTGTTCCAAATTCTCGAGCAGGAGTATATTGCACGCTTGTATGTTATAATTCTTACCCAATTATCCACTGGAAACTCTCGATGTATCTCTTTGCACTGGTTCGTCGTAATTGATAGAAAATAGACACGTAAACGCATGTACAAGTAAACATCATGAATGAACACGGAACGCGGATTTCTCGTAGTTACGAAACTCTAATCGCCGTTCGAAACGGATTCTGTTAATTAAACGAGCATTCTCGGAATCAGCTTTAGCAAATTAAGCGTGCCGCCGGTGCAGCGAGTTGCCGTCGGTGTTCGTCAAACGTGCGAGTTACTTTCAATTAATCGTTTAATCACATTTGCTCGTACGCGTGCTCGTACGCGTGCACTACACCTGTAGAGACACGTGGACTCGCCTCCCCCCGGTGGATTTCTTTCCGTCTCGCCCGCAGAAAACACGCGAGCCTTCCTAATTAACGAACAATCCCTTTACGTGATACTTTACTCGCGGGTACGTGTTGTTGTTTCAATTGGTTCTACACTCGTTGGAGAGTCAGACTCTCGATCACGTTGTTTTCGATGTGCTATTTCAAATTTAGTTTCTACACAATCATAGATGGTGTATGTATCGTTTTTAACAAATTCTAACAATTTCTAACTCATAAAAATCGACGCTTGTAACATTGACAGCGGTAGAGTTAATAATAAATAAAGTGTTACAGAGAGTAATTAACTATACGAAATAACGCTAGTATTGTTTGATCATTTAAAATAAAGAAACCTTTGTCAAAGAAATATCCAACGTGAAAGAAATTAATTTGCTTTTAGCAAAATCTAGCGACTACGTTGTTACGATCTCATAATTTATACGAAAGATCGTCAAATGTTGCGCTATTCCTCGCAGAGAGAGAGAGAGAGAGTGTGTTCGGACACTCAAGATGTTCCAGTTCCCAATGAGACCGCTGAATGTACACCTGGGTACAAGACAGCTGTGAGTGATAATAACGAGGTTTCATCGTCGATATCAGTCTCTCTGCTCACTCCGAAGCACAACATAACTTCAGAGTTTGAGTTTGGAGGTTGGGAACGAAAGTAGTACTCGTATACAGAGATTCAACTGCAGCCCGTGCATCTTTTGCAGATTTGAATTCCCTGTTAATTCACGATTTACCTCAGTACCAGCCCCCTCGCGAATCACGTGACCCAAATCAACCAATCGCTAATTTTCGTTGCATCAGCGTTGCACCTGAAGAGGCCCGATTTTCTGGGTTACGCTAAAATCACTTTCAGCGATAAAAAGAAAACAGATGGAAAGATGGAAAAAGTCCGTAAAACGAAAAGTCACGAACTTTTCGAGTGAAACAGCGTTTCCGAGAGCGAGAACATGGAACGTTGTTTTCCCTTTAAGAAACTCGTTGAATGCAAATTCGCTCGGATGGTACCAGCAATAAATGTCTCGTCTTCGACAGCAATTACAAGGTTCAACGAGGCATTTAGCCGAGCGTTCTCCGAAAAGAAGGTGCCTCGCCGCAATCACGCTCTCGAGCCGCGAGCACCTAAGTCACGGAATTTCGTCATTCGAGAAAGTCTTGGCCCCCGCCGTGAGAATTCCTCGTTTCCGCGCTGGGATCTGTTCCGGGGTGCGTGTTCCGGAAGAGATGGTACTCATTTTCCCGACCGTTGGTTCTCGATGGCCTCACGAAAATCTCTCGCCCCCGCTCGACGACGGCCGCCAGACAAAGACGAGCCACCGCCAACCCTCTCGATCAGCTGAAATTGCCTCGACGCGGCGTAGTCGTGAAATTTTAGTGTCGCGAATCTCCGAATCGTTCCCCGGCCGTCGTCACCTCGACTTTCTTCTTGCACCCTTCGCTGTTTTGTCCTTCTTGTACTCCTTCTCTCGCTCTTTGAGAGAAGAGGCGAGCGCGAGTTCGCCCGTAATTCCAAGAGGAGAACGGACGTGAAATTTTAGATCCGAGCGCGCAAACGGCGGAGTTTCCTTCGTTGGGGATTGCTAGGCAGTTTCGCGCGTTTGTAAATTTCGCGATTCGACGACTATAGTAAATATTCTGTACTTGCAGACGTATTTTATACGTTCTGATTGATTTAAACAGCCAGCAAAACTCCGTTTATAGGAACTCGTTGTGAGACAAATATCCGTATAATTGGCGACCGTATGTCACCAACGATTTTTCATGTAATAAAATTATGCATGGACTAACATGTCCTAAAATTTTAAGTAGATGTTTTAAACCTCTGGATATATATTTTTTAAATTATTACAATCTATACAAATTTTTATTCGATCGTTGATACATCAAAGCACTATTGCCAATTTATCGTATGCAGAATTCAAGTTGAGTAACAGTGTTGTTAACTAAAAATTAATTGAATAATAATATCTTCACTTGATTGCAAATAATATTCACAAGTATTATAGATTCAAAGCACAACCGCGAGAGTCAGAATTTTTACATTCTTTAAATTCTCACGAACACGACCAAACAAGCATCATCTTTAATATATACTACAATAAATATTCTTTATAAACATTGTCGCATGTGCGTCGAGTGCGTTCTTAGGTTTTCAAAGCTCCGCGATCTATAGTCACGCTCGATAGAACCGTCGCGTTCCGCGTTTTTAGTATTTATTCAAACGTTTTCGGCGAAAGTGCGACAAAGGCTGGGAAGACTTGTTATTCGCGACAGGGCAAACGTATCGAGCAATTTTTCAGTTGCGTTCGCATTTTGCTTGACAAGAGGCGTGGTATAACCTGTACGAGCCCGCGGCTCGCTTGCACCGATGTTCCATCGATCGCCGACCGCGAGGACTCGCGATAATTGAATTGCGAATCCAATCAAGCGGAATGTCACCTGTCGAGATTACGAAAGAGATCGCGATCCAAGCACGCGGCATCGCGGCCTCATTCGAAGAACATTATGATGCGCTCTGCGCAACCGTCGTCTAATTGCCAGCCAAATAAAAAATGCGGCTAAACCGCTCAACTCTGCGGAACGATCGATTCATCCTGTCGGGGCATCCGACCGTGGATCGTCGGATAATCGTTAAATCGAAAAGAAATTCGCGATTTCGCGGAGAGAGACGGTTATCGACGAAACGAACCGGAATTATTAATAATTTTATTTCCGTCGTGTTCGCTGGTGCCTGCGTGATTTCGCGTTGAAAAATTGACCGGCCTCTAATATTCGCGTGACAGTGTGCGAATTGCGATGTAATGTACGAAGCCGACGATGTTACCGTCGTTCCACTTGTTTCTTCTTTTTTTTTCTTCCTCTCTTTTTAATACTGAAATTAATCCCTCCGTTGATTGCGCGTTTTTTCCTTTACTGAAATAATCGATGACGGTTTGGAAAGATGTTCTCCTGTGGTTATTTATCTGTTTCTCAATATACTTCTCGCGTGATTAATTTTCAGTCTTCGATACAGTCTGAACTATGAATGATTTTATCACTGAAAGTGATTTTAGCGGGGAAATCGGGCCACTTCAGGTGCAACGCTGATGCAACGAAAATTAGCGATTGGTTGATTTGGGTCACGTGATTCGCGAGGGGGCGTAGATCTCGAGTAGGAGTGGCGTTGTCTGGTACTGAGCGATCGCGCCTGCAATTTGTTTTCTATCGATTCAAATGTTTGCGTATCAATAAAATTTTATGGCAAAAATGTCGTCTTCATTTTTCCGTCTAGTCGGAACAGTTGCTTCTAGGCCTTTCAGTGAGACGAATCGTACAAGTCGTGCTTCTTTCTACTGACAGTGACCAAATGTTTATGTTATTTTGACGTTAGTATACTTAAATACTTCATATTTGGTACATTTGCCTACTAAATCTATTTCTCTGTTTCCTAATCACTGATGACGAGTCAGATATTATTTAACGCGTATATGTTTGTCTTCCATTTAATTCACTATCGTCCGTGAGAAACTTTAGACGATAGCAGTATCGTTTACGCAATACTTTGTTCGTTAAAATCGTGATCCAGCTAGAAGATCGGAAAGCAAATTTTCCAAAAGGATGTTGGTTAGTAATTCACATAGTTAGTTATGCTCGCGGCGGATTCAGTTCTTTGATACACGTTCTTGTTTATTTCGTCTGGCGTTTTACTACGTCCGTCATAATAATACAGCGGAAATAGACAGATATTACACGGCCGTTTTGATTCTTTGAATAACGGCGATAGGTTCGAAAAATGTACAACAATGCGAGGCAAAAGCGCAACAAAGAGATCCCATTTTTCTAAAACAAAAGAGTCGATTTCGTTCAGACACCTGTCGCTACATTTACCTTTAACAGTATTTTACAACCTGCCTACAACACTGATAACACGCTACGCGAACACGGCAGTCGTTGTAACAGAATTCAATCTACGTTTCGCCGGTTTCGTGTCTCACTGTAGCTTATAAAAAAACGAGACAGAGAGAGAGAGAGAGAGAGAGAGAGAGAGAGAGATACGCATCTCAAATTGTACAATAACGTGGAGTGCAATTCCCTGTAGCGGATTGGCAAACAGAATTTCACCTACATCTTTTGCATTTTCAATAATTTGTGCTGGCTATATCGAAATTTCAAAATTATTCTATTATTGCATACGTGTAGCTATACGACATTATTATACATATATATATATATATGCATATATGTATATAGGATAATATTTATTTTTTCGAATAAAATCATATAATAGTTGATGCATTAGTATTCTCTAGATTATGCACGTTTGCACAGAAGTTTGGAGAACTTTACCTTCCGGACGAGACAAATATTCTAACATTTTTTTCGAGAAATAATACTCTTATAGTTGTAATTTTGATTTTTAAATATAATTAGCTACGATATAAAATGTATAATATGTATAACGTGCAAAATAATAATGTGAAATAAGGCTTCGTAAAAATTAACAGTTTTGACGAACTTTGAATTAAAATATATTGATTTCGTGATATAAATATGTTGCTATTTCTCTTTGAAAAGGAACGTTGAAGAAATATATGATTCTATTTGACGTTAATAAAATCAACTTTTACGTTTAAAATTACTCAAAAGAGTAAAATGAAGTTGCATATATTCTCTGCTCGACGCATTCACTTGTGAAAAAAATTAATTAAATCAAACCATCTCGCCTTCGAAATCCTTCTGAACAAATCTTTCGGAAATTATCATTTTTCAGTTATTTAACCACGTTGTCTCTTAATTAATTAGCAGAAAATAATTTCATTTCCAATCTTAGATGCGTCGCACGACGTTTTATTCGAAACGAAATAATCGAGTCCATTCGGTTGTCAATCGTTTGATCCATCATTATTTGGCCGATCGCCGATGCCCGTTATTATTTTCATCGAGGTTTTCGAGCATTATCGATATTAATTTCAAGAAGTAGTGTAAATCCGTATCTCTATTGGAGCGCGGGATTGAATCAATCATAGCTCTCGAGCGGGACACGGTGCAATCATTTTGGATCGCGACACCTCAACATGATGTGTGTACAGCGTTTATACAGTGGCCGACGCATTGTTCGCGCGCGGCTGTTCACCGCGACGATATATCATTTCTATCGATTATTCGAAACCGCTCGAAAATTCGTGGAAAAATCACTACGAAATGCACTAAGCTGGTTGGAGAGTGGTGGAATTCCTTTTTTCTTTTTTTTTCGAAAAGCGACGGAGAATTCCGATGATATCGTGGCGTAAAAATAAAATAAAACTTTATCGTTGAAATCATCCTGCGATCGGAAATTTGCTAAGTTGCTTGGAAAGTGAAGGTGAAGTGATTTCTAAATGACTTTCAAATGTAGAAATTAACATTCTGAACGATTTTTTCCTTTTTTTCTTTTTTAGAGTTTAATCGCGAATATGTCATTCGTGTGATTGTTTCTTAAAAGATATCGTGTCGTATAAAATGCAGATGTGCACGAGTAAAAGGTTCCTTATAATAAATAAACAATTCTGAATTTGATCTAATATAAATTGTGTCTGTAATTGAAGGATCTTTCTACGAAAAGAGCTATACGTGTCAATTTTTTCTTAATCGAGAAATATTCTACTAATAAAAATACTGTAGTAATTTCTAATCTCTTCAATATTATTAATATTATATTATTATATGTTATTCAACATTATCATTAAGGCGACATTGTTGGAAATTATTTTCTACAACCGCGCTAGTATGCAAAATTCAATTCAACACAGTAGATCAAGAGACTATAGCGTGAAAAAAAGAAATTGTAAAAAAATTACGTCGAGCCTGTGACATTAATTTCTGTCGTATTTAAAAATCATTGGAATCGAACGCGCTTCCTAAACGATCACTGGTCGGCGTCCAAAAATCACAGGTGAAATCAGCCGCAGAGCCAACAGCGGATGAGGGAAACTTTCGTTCGTTGTCCGGTCACAGCGGCGATCGATCGGTTCGCACGAATTGCCAGGTAACATATTCCCTTGTTAGGCACAAAGTCAAATCGTTCTCAGACGTCCATTGTTACGTCCAGCCCCCGATTGCGACGCTATAACATCGTGTATACCCGACGTGTGTACATTCCTGCCGATGTATTGTCCGGGGTCGAGTGTCGGCCACAATGGATCCCGGTTGCGGAATCGATCGATCCTGTACACGAGAGTGGAAAGAGAAGCAGGAGTGCCGCTGCGGGTGAGGACGGTGGAGGCAGAATAGTAATGGCAGGAGCAAGATAGAATACGAGAGTTGGATAGACACAGTGCGCAGGAGAACGAGAGAGAGAGAGGAAGAGAGCAGAGACTGAGTGTTGGGAGGCAAATCAGCGGCTCCCGTAGATGATCGCTATAGATGGGATGAGAGCATATTAAGGAAGGAGAAGCGGCAGCCAGCTGTTGGAAGTTTTATTAAAAATCTGGCCTGCGGAGGATGATGGATATTTCTAGACAGCGAGTCGACCTGGACGTTGAGATAGTCGCGGGGGAGGGCGAGGAAAGAATCGCGCGTAAGACGCGGATGAAGGCTGAAAATCGGAAACGAGGTGGAGCCGAGATGAAAGAGCGCCTCTCTCCGCGGGTCAAAGATATCGATGAATGGCGCAGAATGGTTTTTAAAGGTGGTCGGACTCCTCGTGTAACGCGAAGGGGACACAATCGTGATATTAAAATGTATGGAAACCGAGGGAGAAGTTGGAAAAAAAAAGGGGACGTCAAAATTGTACGAACGCCTGGAAAATTAAAGGAAACGACTGAAAGAAGACGAGGCACAAAGAGCACGGTGTTCGAAATAGAGGAATGGAACTAGACTGTGTCGGTTCGTCCTCTATCCGAGGACAAAGACCGTGCCTTTTCATCGACGGCCAGAAGACAGAGATGCTGCGAGAGGAGTCGAAGAAAGCGGCGCAAAACCGTGGGACAGGTTAACGTTCAGTTCAAAGAGGGGAGAGGGAAGATCTCCGTCGTACCCGTTTCGTCTCCTCGATCTCTCCTCGTCGCTGTCGTATAAATTTCATAACATTCGACGATTTCGAGACGGAAGTTCCATTCGCCGGTATCACTTCGCCAACTGTTCGACTGTTCCTTTGCGATGATTTACCTGTTCGTTAGTTTCAAAATGAAAGTTTCTTGTAATATCCCAAGATGGATGAGAAAGAGAATAACGAAATCTTTTGTGAGAGAAAAGACACGGTCGGATGTCTCAGGTTTGGAGTGCAAATGGCGCAAGAAGAGAGAGAGAGAGAGAGAGAGAGAGAGAGAGAGAGAGAGAGAAAGGGTAGTGAATTAAAGCGGCTCGTCCTTCCTAACGAAGTCAACACGCCGAGTGCGGACGGGTGAGGCTGCCTTGTCGAGCGGAGAGGAGACTGTCGTAACAAGCGTAATCTCATAGAAGGCGGCGAACTCCTCCGGGGGGGTTGGGAAGCGAGGGTCAATTGTAGGCAGCGGGATAGGGACGAAGGTGGTGGGGATCTTAAGGGGGGGGAGCAAGGTTAGGAAGAAACCTCAGACCACCGCGCCAGGTCAAATTATGCCTGGTTCCCTTCTTCGACGGGAACGCGAGGCTTTCCCTTCGCACGTCTCCTGCGATTCGACTCTTTCCGACACAGCCGACTTTGCCTTTTTTGCATTTCCTATCCCGTTCGCAGCTCCTTTCCCTCCGATGTTTTCCCACTTTCCGATTTTTTCCACGGCCACGTTCATGGGTAATTTCGAATATTGATTCACTTGTCGACCGGCGTTGGGTTTTCATCGCGGCCGGTAGCTTGCACGGGCACGTTTGCCCGTTTTGCTTTCTGTTTGCTTTTGATGGGGGTTTTTAGCTGATTTAGTTGGCCCGCCCGTGTCGGAGATGGGATTTAACCGCGGTTTGCCGTTCCCGTATGTTCTACGGCAATTCTGCATATCGATTCGTCCATCATCACGATGTCGAACTCGTTCGTTGGTTACTTTCGACGTTGATGTTTTCACGATAAACAAAATAGCACCTTTCTGCAGTTTATTATTATCATTTTCCATGCGTCAAAGGAAAATTCCTTTTTCCCCATATTAATCCAAATTAATGCGGTAAGAAGATAAAAATAACATTCCAATATATCCTTTTTAAGTACTTTCAAAAAATTTGCTTCGCTTCCTCCTTTGATGTTGATTAAACGTACCTTCTTACACGTTCTACCAACATAAAATAAAATACAAATAAAATCTTAGCAAGTAGCAAGCGTGTCTTATAGTTTCATAATTCCGACACGTAATAAATATAAAATAAATTAGCACGAGAAAAGGAAAATATTCGAGTGTTGAATTAATCGAACGAATGATAAATGGAGATCATCGATTCATTCAATTTCTCTCTGTATCAAGCCATTCTACTTATTCTTTTTCATCAAAGAACGAATTTCACTTCCTACCATCGTCCTCTTGTCCATCCGAGTATCTAATTTGCCTATCGTTGCATCCGTTCGTGTTTCCGTATCCCCTCGTCTTTCATTCCTTCTTCTTACCCTGGTCTTGCGACCCCTATTTCCTCTCTCTCTCTCTCTCTCTCTCGTTTCCTTAACAGGGTCCATCTTAACAGGTCGGGTCTCGCCCGGGCCGCGTTCGGCCCACCCACTTCGGTTGCCATTAAAATGATAAAATAATGTTTGCGATGGTAAGTGGCACTAAAGCCTGCCGCTTAACCACACCCGTTGGCTCGCCCCTCGTAAAGAAGCCGACCCTCGACTTTGTACCATCTTGTCGAACCACTTCTCGCTCACGCTCGTTCGCCCCGCCGCTCTGCTAATTTACGAACGCCTGTACTCGAGCCGGCGACGAGTAATCGATTTAAGGGTGAACGAAAGAAACGAAAAGCGCGAGGATAGATCCGCCGGTTGGAGAATAAAGAGGCATTTTCCGATAGAGAATTCGATGGCACGCACACTGTAGAAGTCACTAGTCTAGGTATGTTTAATAATATACTTTTATTAAACATATATACAAGTTCACAAATAACTAATCCCTTACGGATTACACACTTGGCCATTCTCACGTGTTCGCTACAATTCACTAACTAGTTTTATCACTGAAAGTGACTTTAGTCATAAGTTAGCGGGGCTAACCCAGAAAATCGGGCCTTTTCAGGTGCAACGCTAATGCAACGAAAATTAGCGATTGGTTGATTTGGGTCACGTGATTCGCGAGGAGGCGTGGGCCTCGAGTAGGAGTGGCGTTGTCAAATGTTTGCGCATCGATAAAATTTTATGGCAAAAAGGTCGTCTTCATTTGCTAGTCAAAACAGTTGCTTTTGGGCCTTTCAGTGAGAATCATACTGGGGCACAAAACAAATTACAGGTTACCTCTGCTAAAATCACATTTTCTCAGTGATAAAAATCAAAGACTGAACAAGTCCGTCTCGAAAGCCTCGAGAGTCAGTTAACGTGGGTTGAGAATTTGTTAACGAACCAATATGAGATTATACAAACATCAAAGGAATTCCGATCAAAGTATCCAAGACGATCAAGAATTTTAAACTTCGAGTCCCGAACCTAAGTATCAGCGCGTTTTACAACATATTTTGTGACGCACAGAGATCTTTACGAGAGCGTGGTTTTGTTTCTCACGCGCGCTGTTAATGTTAACGGCAAAATGGGGAACGATTTACGCGAAATCTATAGCCATTGGCTCGGTCATACTCTTCGTTGTACATCGAAGTTCTTTTTGCGGCACGGGTGAGATAAAACGATCGAGGAGGCAGAAAGTTTCGACCGAGCGTCTCGCTCGAAGTTTCCGCGGAGGGCTGGCCTGTAACACGAATAAGATTGAATTTGGAAGAAATCGTGGATGGGAGTTTTGATAGTTGTTAGCTGGCTGCGAAGTAGTTACTGCCTTCGGGGACACGTAATTGCTTTAGAAGGGAGAACGATGGTTTTTTGAGTGTAACGTATTGCGACGACCGAGGAGGCTAGCCAAGGGTGGAATCGTGGAATCGAGATTTTATCAAAGGGTCTCCGCGGCGTTTCGTTTTATAAATATTGCCGTTGCTTTTCGTCGGCGCGTGTACTATATCGCGTGAAGTTTTGATTAGAACGTCAGTTTTCGAAAGTGCCGCGAGACGACTTGCTCGAAAGTACGATCAGTGTCAGATTAGCTTAATTAGAATTTTGTTTGCTTGCTTTTGGCGAGCTGTAATGTTGCGGAGTTCCTCGCTCTGCCGCTGGCACTTTTGGGTTGTATCACGACACGAATATAATAAAATACGACACTGTACGAAACTGCAAATGGAATGAAACTTAAAAGTGTAGACACGTCGGTTGATGTGTCAACGACGAGTTGTAGCATCTGTGAGAAGTGTAGATCGAAAATGTTTGAGGATAAAATGACGCGTTTGAAATAAGTGATATTTTGTATAATGTTCGTGAAATGATTTTGTTTATCTTTTTTAATTAAACTTTCAAAAGGCTTTGATTAAAAATTAAAAATTAACAAAAATTTGTTTTGCAAAAACCCCGCTCAGGACGCAAATATGGTCGTTTGGGTTTATACAAAGCTCGCGATTAGTGGTCCAGTTATGCACGATCCTTTGATGACGCGTTACTGCGAGCGTCAATCGATCGTTCAATCATCCTGATTCAAGCTGCTAACGCGACAACGTTAAACGATTAAGCTCAGTTCCGATAAACGGCGAATCCTGTTTCTTCGCTCTCTCTCTCTCTCTTTCCCAATCTGGAAGATGGCTAGTGAGACAGGAAACGAGGAGAGCTTTGACGGAACGATTAGCTATATAAAAATACTTGTCAACATTTTAACCACAGAGCTTTCCTATATTTTCTTTCTTTGTCTTTATCAACGCTTGCCCAAAGGAAATTTAGATCTAGAATAGGTCTCCTTTTCCAAAAAATTTACGAATTGATCGAATCGATTCAAGTTTTAATTTTCAATAAAAGCAACTAAAGAATTCTTGCAGTAGTTATTTGCACAAACTAATTATATCATTACGTATCATATTGTAATTTATATTATTTAAAATCTCTGTGATAGTAACTTCTGATCAATTCTTATCGAACAATTTAAATTTCTGGAGGAGAATTTACAGAAATCCTTGCAGGGAATTATTGTCACCTAATTCATGCTAGTTTCTATAATGATGGGATATTTGATTTCATCGTGAGTGTTTCAGATTCATAAACTGCGCGCTGGTTAATGATGAGAGGGTGGTTGGCTGGTAAACGTTGAATTGTCCAAGAGTTCAAGTGTGCCTTGGACCGTGTGGCATAATTTGATAGAGTGTCATTCAACGTACTGTGGAAGAATATTATATCTGTTGTTATTACGAGCGCATTGTCGAACGAAATAACCTGGGGACAATAATTTTTGAAATTGTCAGGGGAAAGTGTTTGTAGAAATTTTCAACTTGAAATAATTTTACT
Organism: Melipona beecheii; assembly: GCA_032399605.1. Taxonomy (NCBI): domain Eukaryota; kingdom Metazoa; phylum Arthropoda; class Insecta; order Hymenoptera; family Apidae; genus Melipona; species Melipona beecheii. Next base: position 87,741 of record JAUCMO010000296.1, on the reverse strand, counting down.
ACTTACCGCGCGGTAGATTCAAAGAAAAACAAAATTTCAACGGAGCCAGTTAATCAACCTCCATCGAGTTAAAGTTTATTCAACTTCTCCAAGAAGTTAGTTCGATCAACCTCCTTCCAATTGAAACTTCTTATTCAATTTTGCCGTGCTCTCTTTATTACAATAAATTTCGTTCGAATTAGTCGATCGTTCGATCGTTCGATGATTTGTCGGTCGTGTGTCGGTTGATTGTAACATTTTCAGTAACTCTTTGTCACTTAGACGACTTTTCGAGTATATTCCGAACACAGAAGAGAGTTATAAATTAAATTATAAATGAAATTATATAATTATATCATATAATAATTAGCAGAAATTCCAAGGCATTTTTGTAACACCTCTGGTATCGAAACACTGAAAAATGTTATTACATTAAACAAAAAATCTACAAATGGTTGCGTGCTCGCCTTAAATTCTTTCGGAAAGGACGAATTTTGAATTTTACTTTCAACAATCCTTAACCCACTTTTTTCACTATCGTCACTATTACTCTCGGTATTATTAATCGTTACAATCAATCGCAGTGTCCATTAGATTATACGCTAAATTTCCAACGACAGAGAATTATTTTGACTCGTGGTGCAAAATATAAATATTCATATACGTTACATCGTCAGAAAGGAATTTCTCCGACAGACGATCTCAGTTCTTCTAGCTAGACTCTGTTCCGATGACACGTACAACGTTTGACCAAGATGTTCGAGAAACAGGAATAACTTTGAGACGTTTGCACAAACTGTTTAACCACGGTGAGATAATTCGAGCGATTTTTCACTGAGAATCAGAGAGTTTCAACTTGGCGAGTATTTTCATCGAACAGAGGCGAAGTGAAAACATTTTGACAGAGGGAGAAGGACAAAAGGAAGCGAACAAAGGGAAGAGAAAAGGAAGAGAAAAGTGGTCTTCTTTGCGTGATTCGGTGGGTCTTCTCGAGAGCGAGAAGGGAGGTAGGGCGATGGTGGATACGGGGCTCATTAAACCGGGAATGCTGATTGCGTTAGCCCTCGGCAAGTCATTCCACCATCCCTGCTTGCTAAATGACCGTGCATTTCGGTTGGTTTCGCACACGTCGACCCGCTGGATACACGCACGTGAACACGCACGCACGGAGGCACGTGCGCGGTTACGCGCGGATCGTCCTTCCGCGATCGAAAAGCCTGACAACGTACAAAGCGCGTTTATTACGGGCATTAACGAATGGTGGACGTTTCAATCAGGATTCATCGGCGACCGTGGAATTTTAATTCCGTCGTTTCGCGTTCGAGCGTTGAAACAACGATGATTGAATTTTTGGCAACTGAATTTCTTTCCACTATCTGGGAAAGAATGGAACGTCGAAGTCTTTGTTTCGTTAGGCGTGCAAATTGATTCGCGGCTCGTTTTCTTCATAAATTTGCCCTTTTAGATATATTTCAGTTTGAGAAAGAATTTTTGTCACTTTGATACACATTTGTACCAAGTGTGGAAATTTTTCTATGAAAAAGGATGTTGGTTCTGAGCGAACGACTTCGATAATTGTTCTTTCAAAACCTTCGGCGTTTATGGTTGCATCTCATCAGTGCTCCGACGTTTAATAAAGTCTCGAATATGCAGTTTCTGTACTTCGTACTGTCTTCGTAAGTTCTTTCTTTGCAATTATTTGTCAAATATGCCACGATAGGTACAAAGTAATTTGATAGAAGAAAACGTATCCGTTACTATTGAATATCAGTCAGAAAGCTCCAAACATAATAGATTCCATGAACATTATTCTCCAAATAATTAGGACAACCGTCTGTATTTGCGCGCCCGAACCCATTTCTGTCACAAAGGCAAAAGGAGAAAAATATTTTTTTAACAAAGTCAAATTAAACCTACTCGCGTGCGCTGACGTTGAAACAAATTTAACCTCGTTAAAAGAACATTTCTTTTTTTTCACATCATTTGTTTTAATATTACAGACAATATTAACAGTGGCGTTCCTCATTTACCCTCGCTCTCCAACATGGCCATCGTGTGCCGTTTCTCCCCCGCGCGATCGCCAAGCGACCCTCGTTCAACCAACCCTCGGCTATACACACCACTCCGTATGACATGCATAACATTTTTACGAGTCCAATTGAACGGCTCGATGCCATTGAAAAAAAAAAAAAAAGAAAAGAAAAGAAAAGAAAAGAAAAGGAAAAACGTTGGGGGGTTCGAGATTAGCCAGCAGGTCAGAAAGGTTCGTGTGAAAAGTCGGGGGTTGTTCCGTCCCTCTTCCATCAAGTTCGAACCTGTCGTTTTGCTCGGTCATTAAAAAGCTTTCAACCGACGAACCGCGCCTCATTCCACGCGTCGGCGCGCATCCATGTCCGTGGAAAAAAATGTTTCGCCGACCGCGGTAGCTTCCGGTGGTGGTGGCCAGTGGTTGAAAAAAAAAAAAAAAAAAGAAAGAAGGAAGAAGAAAAAAAATAACGTCAATCGGGGATGAGAAAGAGAAAGAATCAAATAGAGACTCTCTCTCTCTCTCTCTCTCTCTCTCTGTGACGCTGTGTGCTTTTTTACCGCCAATCGACGATCGCACGGTCACTGTCACTCGCTCGATTTTCAAAGAATTCCTTTTTTTTCTCGCGGCTTGATACGCCATTGGTATTCGTATCGATCGTTACGTGCGCGAAATTCTGGTAATCTCCTTCCTTTCTTTCTTTTTCTTTTCTTTTAATTGGAATCTGTGTGAATTGTGACACGATGCTTCGTCTTTATCGAAAGAAATTGTTGATGTCTGCTAGGTTTCGATTTCTCAAGTGGAAAAGTGCGCGTTCGTAGGGATTTCTTTGTCGAGAAAAGTCTTCGACAGTTTACAATTTTCCCGACATCTTACGAACGTCAATTTGCAATTTTAATTTGTTCCTTTGTAATTTTCAACAATTGCCTCCGGCCTGTCTCGTTAATTTTACGTAAAATTGGCTAATCGAAGAATTGAAATTGATTTGACAACAACGTGCCGTTGTTAAATTACTATTGTTATTATACACGCCGTTCTTATCGCGTCAATTTCCTTAAACGAGCGAACGAGCAAACAAAAACGAAAATGAAAACCAATCGTCGATTTTAACTCGGAATCGCGGATCGATCAATCGCGCGTCCGATTCACTCTGTCAGATCTACTTTACGAAAAAAAGTAAACGACGCGATCCCGAAACGCGCGATGTCGTTTCTTCCGTTCGTTATCGCGCCGACGATGCAGAAAAAGAAAACAGAGGGAAAAAATGGGCGACTGGCCCGAAGATATCGTTTCCCAGTTTCCATCCGGTCGCGAAAAGTCCAAATAAAAAGCTGCTCGTCCACCTGGATTTCGTCATCGGTCCTTCATGAATATGCATAGGCGTAACAAGTCGTAAGAAAATAATGATATTCAAAAGCGCGAGAGCGCAACACGCGTGGAGGCCAGCTCGTCTGCTCAATCGCGTACGCAAAAACGCGGGCGATGTTTCCTAAAAAGCGTCGATTTGTTCGCAGCTCCGATTAACCGATCTCTTTCTTTTTTTTTCATTTCGATCTTTCGCTTCTCATATTTTCTTTCCATCGGCGACAGTGTTGTCGGCTCTTAAATTGTTTCCACTCTTGCGCGTTTTTTCGATCCACTTCGCCGCGGAAGAAATTTGCGGATATTGTTTTCATCGGCGGGCGAGAAAAAGGTCGCAAAGGCGGCGCCTCTTTTTCCTGACATCCGCCTGACCTGTTTTGCCGCCTGAAAATTTAACAATGACCGCTGGGATTTTACACTCGCGAGTTCATTCAATTTTAGTCTGGAATTTTACGTGTATTAGAGGAGTGTCTCGTACGAAGATCTTTGTCAAAACGTCTTCGTTTGAGGATTTTTCATTTCTCTTGCGACAGAAAGTTGCGGTTTTGTTAACATTGTAAACCTTCATCGTTCTAATTTTCAATTCTCTTCTAACACAAGATTAAATTCGTAACATTACAAAGAGAGAGAGAGAGAGAGAGAGAGAGAAAAGAATTTTACGTGAAAAATAACATTTTAGATACTGTCTTTACTTGCTACGCGAGTAATTCATTTGCTCTTTATTGCAAGTGTCTAAAAAGCGCGAGATTTTTTGCCGTATGAAAATCCAACAGCAGCCGACGAAATTTATTTTCGTTAAAAATCTGACGCAGCGAATATTTTAATAGTATAGGGAAAATTATCCTAATTTGATTTTAAAATTAATAAAAGTTACTTCGGCCCTCATGAAAAATATCTCGATGCGAGGATGTTTCATTTGTTAATAAATCTCAATTGGAGAACGTTCGGTTCTCTCCTAATAGGCGGCGAAATTTGTAAAATTGCGAGGAGTTTAACATCTGCTATCGGGCATCGAAAAGAGATTAACGATGTGCTTTCAGTTAGCAACAATGCAAATTAGCATGATGTACTCGGAAACAGACAGGTGTGCTTAACGCGCTCCATCACGATATTTCTACATGAAAGTATGCTCTTGACGTAATTCGTCTGAAAAATATGCAAATAGGTTCTCTCGTCTGTCTTTTCCTCCATTTTCGTAATAAATATCGTGTCAAGCGAAAGAAATGCGTGGAATTAAATTCACTCGCCTTGAAACACTGTCAAAGCGCGGGGAAACGAAATGTCATTTCTTCGCAGTTTCACGGAATACGCGGAAAGAAACTGAATTGATCTGATAATTAATTGTTCGAATGTCACTCGTACACTCGAGATCCGGCTCGAACAATGCAACGAAAGCAACGCTTGAAAAATAATTATTTAAATAACGCACGGTTCTATTTGACTGGACGTTAGTATAACAAGCGGATTATTCTCGGAATTATTTCATTAGGTGGATACGAAATTGAACAAATAAACGAACGAGCGAACGAATAAATGAAACATATAAATAAGCAGGCAAACAGAATATTAAATAAACTTCAGCTTGTACCGGCACTGTTTGTTATTTCGTTTCAGTGAATTAACCGAAATAAAGGATTCCTTGCGAATGATCTATTTTATTTGCAACTAGGCTAAAGTCCTCTGTGAAATTTGAACTTTTCGAACGTATGTTGGTTTGCAAAGAGGAGCGTAAATAAATTGGTGGGAATGATTCATCATTTTAAATAATGAATCTTCTCTCTCGCCTTCGTTTGAAATTTGCCCAACTATGCTCGAGATTAACTCTTTGCGGCACGGCGGATTAAAATGTGTCTCTCGCTTTTTCAATACCGCGATACGCATTCACACGGTAGAATGTTTTTCAGCTCACCTTGAGGAATTAAAATAACTGAGAACGCAGAGATTGCGTGTCAAGCCGTAATCTCTGATTTCGTCGTAACAGACGTTATTAATTCTTCGTCGCGTAATTTGAATCCATAAACTCGCGTTTGCTGACGTTTCATTCGTTTCAATCGAAATAAATAGTTCTCGCCTCTAGATTTTTATATACGTATACCTTCGACAATCGAAATAATTTCCATACGCTTCATAATGAAATGAGATTTCTTCGAAGCTTCCAGAGGCTCCAAGAATCCGACGAGGCGTCTCTGCAATTCGTTTGAAATCCCTTCGCGATCGAGAGGGATGCCTGAACCGCGTTCGTTAGTTTCGGCCGCTGAGAGATCAGGTATCGATTCGCGGTCCGATCATCCGGCTTGCACGCCGATCCGCCGATACTCACCCGCGCGGCTGCGCCCCCGCGTTCTTTCATTTTCGCCGCTGGCGTTACGATCGTCGATATCGCGCGTATCACCCCTTCCCGATGTCCATAAATATCGCCCTCCCCGGCGGCGCTGCGCAATTTCAAAATTTCGCTCCCGTTCAAATAATCGCGCGCCGATCGTCGGATCGAACCACGCGGATTACGGATTCGACGGTGGCAAACGGGCGCGCTAACGATTCGCTCAAACGTTCGGCGTTGAAAGGAGGCTGTTGCTGCGTTGCTGGTTTGTTTCTCCTTTGTCGCCCTTCTCGCCCGCCCCCCTTCCCTTTCGTTTCGGTTCTCCGCCGAACGGTATTTTCGTGGCCGTTTCGCCCATTTAGAAATTCGCCAATATCCGTGGAAAAACTCTGCGCGCCGCGAACTCCGTTGCGGAGCAATTCATTTTTCCTCTGCAAAATAAACGTTGATGTAAGCTCGAGAAACATTGACGCGTTTCCGACCGGAGTTTAATATTTCATTCGTGTCCACGAAATTTGGAGAATGTGACGATCGCTCGTATCTTTCTTTTCCAATTCATCCTCATTTTCTATTTTTCCGTCTGATCGTACAGTAACTTATTTCGTACAAAATGACGCGGGCAAAATTGTTTTCTATATTTTTATTTTGTCAGAAGTATTATATATGAGAAAACAAGGGAGATAATGGTATGTGCAAAGTGAAAGGAATGTATATTTATACCGTGAAGAGAAAATAAGGAATTTTTTAAGGAAAACTTTTAAATCAAGAATTTAAAGTGATACAGTGATCGTGCAAAGATACAATCGATCAGAGCATGATTTTGTATTTGGAAATAAGTTTAGATCTCTGCAGTTTTGTCTTATGTGATATTTTATCATCTCATTATATTTCTAATGCAAAGGATTAACATCTATTTGACAACTCCATTTGTATTTTAAATTAAATACAAACCCTAACCATCTAAAAAGGGCTCCCTTTTGTCAATTATCCTCTCTTGCACAATCCGCAATTAGCCAAATTTAACCTTTAGATATAGTAATTTACTAAAATTTGGGATATTTATCCGCGCGATGGAGACTGCGTAATAAAACGAAATTAAATTAAACAGTTGCGAAACTAAGAAATTTTTATCGAAAATTTAATCCAGCAGTTTTCAAGTTGAGTCAGTCAGAAATCAAATTTAATTTCTCACATTCGATTCTCTCGAAAACCAAATCTTAAATGAGAAAATGTTTTCCCTTCTTTCCGACTTGTTTCTGCGCGTAGAATTACCCCCTGGTCAATTATCGTGCCACGATTAAAGGGACACCCTGTATTTCTCTACTATCTCTACCTACTCCGCTAGGTCGCTTCTCATTTCCTCCTCTCTTTGTTTCTTCTTTGTTTTTTCCTTTTTAATACGGAAAAAAGTACCAGTGATACGTTGGTCACGTATTTATCCGCAAAAATTAGCAAAATGGTATCTCGCGTTTCGCATGATTTCTTTCCGGTTCGCACCGACGCGTGTTATTGGGATTGTCAGTGTATCGCTGGGGATTTCCCCCCCGTAATACTACTGTGACTTTAACGCGAGATACAGTGCGTGTATCGATTTTTCAAACCTTCAGGCTGTCCGTTCATACGTCGCAATTTGTCTGATAGACTGGTAATGAATGTTTCGATTCTTCTTCCCCCCTTTTTTTTTTTTTTTTGGGATCATCGTGTAAAAGATAGTTTAGAAAGTTACATGTGTAATTTTGTAGAAAATTAGATAGTTCTATAGCTCGAAAAATGTGATACTCTTGAGTGTTCAATCCGTACTAGACACCTTGCGAATAATTTGAAACGTTTCAAATCATTCGAGCGTTGAAATATTATACACTACAGTATAACGTAACACGTTACACGCCATAGTATGTTGAATAAATCACAGTATCAGAGTATCAGAGTATCAGACAAAATTAATTAAAAGAAAAAGATTCGTCTCACTGAAAGACCAAGAAGCAACTGTTCTGACTAGGAAATAAAGACAACTTTTTTGCCCAATAATAAAATTTTATTGACATGCAAGCATTTGAATCGACACAAAACAAATTACAGGCGCGATCGCTCAGTACCAAACAACGCCACTCCTACCCCACGCCCCCTCGCGAATCACGTGACCCAAATCAACCAACCGCTAATTTTCGTTGCATTAGCGTTGCACCTGAAGAGATGAAATAAAAGATATCAATAGGATGCATAGCATGTGTGTATAAATATTGCACATTGAAATCCAAATATCGGCCATCACTCGCTGCCCAAGAACCGAGAATTCCAACTATATTACGTGATTGCAATAAATAAACTCTGCAATGTCAAGTACAGACAATCCGTCTCGTTTAAATCGCACACTCAAATCCGCAAGTATCACGGAACATCCTACTAATAAATTCACTCGAAACAAATAGCATCAAATGCGTTTTAAGCTCGCAACTTTCCCTCTAATAAAATTAAAATGAATTGCCCTCTCTCGCGGGCTAATCACTCACTGATGCCCTTTCCAGTGGCAAGATTGCCGACCTCTGAACAAGGATTTTAATTCATATTACTTCCACAATGCTCTTAATTTATAACGGTATAATTTAAGTTTGTCTTTCCGTGATTAATTACCGCCTTGTCAAAGCGTCTTATTAACGAATGCAATTCTGATGGTCTTTCCTTTCGCAAAGGAGATGCGACCGTTAGCCGCGTAATGACGTAACGAAACTGGGAGGGAAAAAGGGAGTGGATGAAGGAGAATAAAAAAAAATCGTAGATTTGACAAAGAAGCTTGGACATTAATTCGCGGTAGACTGGCTGCTGGTCTGTTGCCTCGTGTCGAAGTTTTATTTCACCTTCGGGTGAAAAGCTCGGAGAATTTAAAGGAATTTGCGGGAAAGTTTGTTGGAAAACGTTGCAGAGACTGTATAAAACGTTATGGGTGGAAGAAGGGGTGGAAAGGTGGGCAGCGGAGAAAGCTTTACAGTTACATTCCTTCGGCACTTCGTTCGGGAACTTAAAATTTTATAATACCCGACTGTTTGCGGTATATTTAATAGAAAACTTTGCGCGGATTCATTAAATTTTCCAATGTGGCGGCCGAGCATTTCCTTTCTTTCCTTTTTTTTTTTTTCAATGCGCGATATTTTTCAAAGTGCGCGGAAACACGTCAAATGAATCGAGAGTTTCGAATTACCGCGGCCCCGGCCCGGGGTGAAAATTTCGGTTGCATTCGATACCCGTGTTTCATTGTGAATAAAAATCTACGAGCTAAAAACGAGAATTATATTTCAATAGTTTCATTGGAAAACTCGGGATGCCGGTATAATTTTCCCGGCAACGTATCGATTACGAAATCACGGGTATAAAAATCACTTTGAAAAGTGGTAAAATCGCTTGGCTTTCCAAACATTATACTTTCAATACTAATTCTGTCGGAAAGCGAGAGAGAGAGAGAGAGAGAGAGTGGATTTTTATATTGATACTTCAATTAATTTCAAAAGCACCGCCATTGACAGCAAACTGTCGATCTTTTTCCCTTCTCTTTTTTTTTCTAAATCTGTCCCCGATAAATATCGTTCGCGGTAAGAGCGTTTCGTACATAAAATATTAACTATTCAACGATCAAGGGTGAATTTGTCACGTTATGAGATGTAAATATTAATGTAAAATACGAAGAGACCTGTGTTTATGCGATTTTATATTTTTTGAAGGTAATTAATAAAAATGAAACCTGGGTAGGGAATTCTTTTATCCATTGAATATTACAACGAATATTATACTTGGAATATTTTATATTTTTGTACGTGTAATTATATATTTTTTATATATTTTGTGTATGATGTTGTAAGGAGTAATATGCTATATTATGTGCACTGTGTATGTGTGTGTTTTAAAATTAATCCTTGGAATTTCATTTCCAATTTCCCTTTGTCGTCCATTTAATTATAATACGTTTTCATATGAAAGTACAAGCACTCCTTTGTGTGTTTTGAAATTAACTTGATTACTTTAAAATTAACAAACCATAAGTGGCCAATGTGTCAATTAGATTCGTACGTTTTTACGTATTTAATTTGCACGCGACGAAAGAATATATGAAATATCCAAAGTACAATATTTATTTTCTGCCAAGGTTCCATCTTTCCATCAAAATGTTAATTGTGCATAAAAAATCCGCCGTCTAACGATAATTCAGCTGCAACCAAAAAGAAAAAAAAGAAAAAAAGAAAAAAAGAAAAAGGAAACAGCTTACCAGGCGATTAGAAACTGAATTTAAATTCGCGCGTTGATAAACTTTCCGATTGGTTAAACGAATAGAAACGATCCAGCCAGTGCTAGAAAGTCGGGAAGATAAAATTTCACGTGCGAGGGAGCACAAGAAACGGGCGCGGCCATCAAAAAAAGAGGAGCAGGGAAGGGGAGTCTAGAATCTGAATCGAGCGCGCGAGTCGCGGTGTGCAGAAAACAACAACGTGATAAGCGAGAAACTGCGCGCGGGGAAGGAGATCCACCGACGGAGAAAGAAGCAAGACGTAAAAATGCCGTGGCGCGCGAGAGTCGGGAACGCGATCGAAATCCGCGAAGGAAAAAGGATAATCGACGGGGGAAAGCGTGGAGCGCAGAGTGGATGGAGAGAAGTCGTCGTAAATTACCGTGATCGAGTTGCCCATCGATCCTAAACACGTGAGCTTTTAGCTTTCACTTTGTTCGGATCCCGACGTGCCCTATCTATCGCGGCCAGATCCTCTCTCTCTCTCTCTCTCTCTCTCCCATCTCCTATGGTCAATCCGCTTCTCTCTTTCCTTCTCGCGCTGTTCCAGGGCCATGCTTATGGCCTCATCCCAGTCCGAATCACAAGGTTCGACGTTTTCGTTCGTGATTTCTCGTATCAGGTGTGTTACTTCGCGCGGTGATTCCTGACGTCCCGTCTGCGACGTGTATCTGCACTCGATGGAAATTGTCCAATGCATATTTTCCTCTTGGAAGAGGTTCGTTTTAAAAAATCGAATTTTGATCGTAGTTTGATCGATTAAATCGAAAATTCCAAAATTCCAGTTCAAAAATTAGATCTGGAAAGAGTAATTTTTCATCAATCGACAAAGTAGAATCAGATTAGAAATTCCCAAAGTCCCGACATTAAATGAATCGAACGTGTTTCATTCCACTCAAGTGTTAATTCCAAAGTAATTGTTTTTCCCGTGATAAGTTAATTTTTATGTTTAAAAGTTATTTTTTTCTACAGTAAACTTCTCACTGTGAATTTTTAACAAACTTCCGGCAGCAAGCTTGTATTTTCGAAGCAACGAAAACGTCGCAAGGCTGCGATGGTATTTTCAAAAAAAGGGAGAAAGAAAAAGGGAGATCGATGCGATTCTCGCGAACGCGTTATTCGTTCCTCGCGTCGCGTCGACGCGATAGATCACAGGGTCTTAACAAGCACGATCTTCCGGCGTTGTCGAGCGGTCGAGAAAGATTTACACGAGCTTCTTCACACGGGTAGTGCGTGGATTTATCCCGTTGAAATGAAATCGGCCACTTCTGCAACGACTGGCGCTGCTAATTTTTCCAATACCAAGGACGCAGGGAGTAAATTACGTTTTGGCACGGCGCGCGCCGTTAAAATGTGAAACAGTCGGTCGATGCCTCGCGCCAAACCGCGAGAAAAATGTACAGGGTGTCACGTAACGTGCTGCCTTCACCGGTCACAATAACACTTTCTCGTTTGAACCGTTCACAGGCCAAAGTGACTTGACACCACTTTCCGAGCTTGCTTCAATTTCGACGCCTAATTTTCAAAACGTTTGAAATAAACTTGACATCGCTGAATGAAGCAGTTTCTTTTAGGAGCAACAAATAAGCCAATGTGATTGTATTCTATTTTATAGATTTTGTAAAAGCTCCTGATAATATATTCCACGGTATTTATTTGAGTCTAAATTTAAAAAAAAAAAGACTATGAAGGAAGAGTGTCTCACTGTTTTATACCAATTTAGTTGAACCAAATGGATGGCTCGCGTGAAACTTCCCGAGAAAGTCTTGAAAATTTGTCAAGTACATTTGAATTCGATTACCCTCGCAAGAGACTGATCGACCCCTGAGAGCGGAATGTATCTCTGCTCGTTCTTTATCTCTGACGTTACTGAAGAATTATTTTTTATAATTTCCCGTCTTTCGTCTGAAATTTATTTTCACAGCGAACGTTGAATTCAACTAAATTGCTCTTCCTTTGCCCCTGTTTCTCGTCCCAATTAGTTTACTTACGTCCCAAGCGAAGATTTCGCATTCTCAGATTCAGATTTGAGAAAAGATCGCGTTATCAAGATCCTTCCCTCTGCAATCGTCAATTTCACCACCAGTTACGTGACACCCTGTATATTCGAGGTTGTCGAGGAACACCAGGATGTATGACGACGGGATAAAGCGCACAGTATTCCGAGGCGCCTAGCCAGTTCTCGGTTCCCCCGGCTCGATAACGCTTTCGTTTTCCATTCGTTTCTTCCCTTTTCTTCCTTTTTTTTCCTTCTCTCTCTCTCTCTCTCTCTCTCTCTCTCTCTCTCTATCCAGTTACCATTCCTCGCTCGTTCTCCCAATGCTGGGAATCGCGCGGAGAGAATTTATCGAATCCCCGTTCGTTTATAGAGGACCGGGAACTTAAAGTCGCGGGACTATTCGTTTCCTTTGGAAGACTTAAGGCGACTCGTACTCGCTGTGAATCTCGTGGTCGAGGAGGATTTAACGGACTTTGCGCCGGGATAACCGGAGGTGTTCGATTCGTTCCTTCTGTTCTTTTTTTTTTAAATTTCTTTTTTATTTTCCTACTCCCGCGATCCCGAGGAACCTTCGAAAGGTGTTTTAGATCGTTTAACGAGTGGTTTTAATTGTCGTCGAAAGATCGATTATCGAGAAGGGATTTATAGCTGTTTATTAGCATCTCTCGCGTCACAAAGCTGATAAGGCGCGATGCGCAAACTAATTTGATTTATTGATGTCGAGACGGTATAATGATACGAATATCATTCTGAAATTTTCTGTACAGGTACAAATTTCTTGGAAATGCGTAAAAATTCACAATCCATCGGATAATGATCACGCCGTTTAAAGAATCATTCAGTGTGAGATATTGTAGATGATAAATAATTATTGTTTACATCTACCAAATGTCGAGGTTTGTTCTTTCACAGATGCTCTTGTCAAAATTAATGTCGATTTCTGTTTAGACAGAGACACTGCACGGATACATTTGTTTTAATTCTTGTCGCTTAAATTATGGTAACTGACGCATAGAATATTTTTATACTTTACCAGAGGCTGGCAGTTTTGGCGTTAAAATTATCGTTTTCATCTTTTTTTCAAATGCACGGAACACGCGCTACAACGTTTAAAATTGCAAAACAATATTCTGTGAAAGCTGCACGTTCTTAAAAATACAGGTTCGCACAAACATTCGCAGTCTGACAATAAAAACAAGCACTTTTTTAGGTCCGTCGTCGATTTATTCCTCTCGTTCGTTTCCAATTTCTTTCGCTCGCCGAATTCCTTTGAATTATCCGCGCAGTGTAACGAAGTATGAACGTGGTTATGAAGGTAAATTGCCTTTCAATTGGACTTCAATCTTACGGGTTTGGCTCCGCGGAGAATGCGCTTCCAATATTCAAATGCACGCGCCGAGGGTGAAACGCGACATTCTTTTCCACGGTAACGCACTCTGCATTGGATTTTTCGTCAACGCGAAAGCTCGTTTTCCAAAATTAGCGGTTCCTCAAACTGTCATCTCTCGTCTGATACACTGTCGGTGTCGCGAAAATACTTTATCGATACTCACTCCATATACTACTCTTGCCCAAAAATCGAAGATCAGACATAAAAATATTACACAACTGCGTGTATAGCAAAAAAAAAAAAAAAAACTAACGCTAGTTATAGTAATAATAATAATAATTAAGTGTAAATAAACAAAACTGTAATTTAAGATTATGCGTGCATCAGGGTTGTTGGTGCTTATAATCTGAGATAGGCCCCAGCCACTGCGGTCATTCAAACGTTAAACTTTCTGTAAATAGCGTTGCAAATATTGGCACTATAAAAAAAAAAAAAAAACTCTTGCCCAAAAGTCTCAGGACATCGATTCACAGATCATCTAAATTTTTATATGCGACTAAATAGTTTGAACGAACGTTAAAATTCCGTGCTTGAAAATTACTTTGAACTTGCGCGGACGGTTGTTCGCGCATACGAAACGAGCACCGTTCCCTGCAAACGAGTTAGGCGCGTGACGTAAATCCGTGTTGCAACGGCGCTAAGTGCAAGACCGGTTGTTTCGTTTCCTCGGAACAACGTTCGAAGTTTCGACACTGCGGAAAAGTAAACGCGCGACGTGTGTCGCGAATGATTTGCAACCGGTGGAACGCACCGCGAGAGTGGAATTAATTGCTTCGGATTGAACTAGTTGTTCCCGTTCGGATGAAATTCCGTGGATTTGACGCGCGCGATTCGATACGATTAGTAATTGGGCAGCCGCGCACAGCGGTGAACGAGGAGCATAATCGGAGAGTTCGAGCTGATAACAAAAACTGATCGATCTCGCGAACTTTTTCCACGGCCAATTGTTACAGACTTGTGGAAATTTGAAGATGCAGTGAAATGCACGTGACACCCAAACTGTAGTATTTATTATAATAACTGGCAGTATAGAGTAAATTTCCATTTAACTCGCGTTTCTTCAGTTGTGTTCATCAAAAAGTAAAGTAATCTGCTGTAATACTACTGATCTACTGATTACTGAATGAAAATTTTGCATTTTTTGAAAGTACATATACTGTTGTTTGAGAGAGTTTAATTCTAGAAACGATCTCGTCATTTTCGAGCGATTTTCAAAATCGTTCTACGTAGAAAGTTTTGTTCTATCAATCTTGTCATTGCACTCAGTTCAAAAAATATCGTTCCTTTTTGAAAATTTCCTCAATTTTCATTGGATGACTTTTGTATCTTGCAGATGGTATTTATTAGAATTAAGTATCAACTTTTCACTTGTTGCAAAGAAAATAAATATTGCATTAATGGTCAAACCATACCGTTTAACAATTTTAAAACGTGGAACGTAGAGACACGATCATTATAAACAACCTGTTCAACGTCAATTGATTTTAATTTCTTCTCTCTTTTTAATCGTTGTTGGTTGTCACCAATTGCATGCACAGACGCACGCCGCCGTCGGAAAAAAAAAGAGAGCAACAAACAACGAAATTCGAAAAATTATTTCGCCATTTGAAAGTTAAACATATCGGAATCGTTCCCTCGAGTTTCGGTTTTATTCCGGATAAATTGAACGATTCGCATACCTCTTTCGGGTTCAATTAAAATTATTTATTTCCAAGGATCAATGGTCAGACATTGTCGATACGCTCGTGAATTTGTTATCACGTTATGAATAATTTTATCAGCTGCTTCGAAATGCAGTTTGTGTCTGTTAATACGCAACGGATCAGACTCCTCTTTATTGCCAACTACAGTGACTGTCGAAAAATGAAACAGCGAAACAGTGAAACGAAAAAACGTTTTAAAAAACGTTGAAACACAGAGAAGAAGTTTTATTATAATTGACAGCAGAAATAAAATGTAATTGTACATTTAAAGAACAGATGAATATTTGAGGCAGAAGAAATATTCAATTTCAAATATTCAATCAAGGAGTATTTTGAGAATTTGTTATTTCTGTGGTTCGCTGATGTGCGATTATAAATGTCAATAAAAATTGATTCAATCAATTCAAATACAGTTACTCGAAATTACTGCTAATTTCATTCTTTCCTGCTCGTATAACTCGTATCTCACTCTCTGAATTTCTAAATCGTCATTAGGACTACGTAAAATCGTTACGAATATCGTTTGAAAAACGTATCTCAACCTTGCGGTTAGTTTGATAATCAATCAGTAATCGTGGTGAAAAATTTCGCCGACTTGAGATAAACAAATAATAATTTCAAGTTCATTTTCTTGCCCATTTCTACTCTATTTAAATCGTGCCTTTTAAGCGATATAATGCTAAAATTGAAATACATATAGATCGCCTGGTTAACTTCAATTGTAACAGCACTTTGCTAGACGAAACGTTGTTCGTCTTCGTCCGCGTTCTTCCACGTTGTGAAAAATGAGTCGATCAAGTGGATCGGAACACGCTAGTTCTCCAGAGAGACGAGAATTACGGCTATTCTATGGGACGTCGGACTATCTTTTTCCTCGGCTTCTTGCTTCGTCTTTTTACGCTCCTCGAACACCTTCGACGGGAACCCGGGCATCAGGCCGGGGAAGAATCTTTCCCGTGAAAGTGTAAACCGTGGATTGAAGTTAGGCAGCCGCAAAAAGGAAGGCGAACGAAACGAGCGCCGGCGAACGAAAATGGAAAAAGCTCGGGAAATTCCCCGCTCCGCTGGAGAAATTAGTTCGCAATTATTAATTAGCGTTCGGGGCGGAAAGTTGAATCAAGCGTAGCAGTTGTTGGCGAAGAATGTCAATTCCAGTAATCTCTTGCTCTGGTGGAATCAATGTTATTAAATGAAATTGTACAAACAAGTTGCGAGTTCATCGGTCGCCAGAGACGATAAACGCGGGTTTTGCGATCGTCCGTACTTTGTCATTAACATCAGCGGCGTCGTGAATTTAATTTCTAATTTAAAAATTAAAATCGAGTTACAGATGACTGTAGTAATCTTTTCATTTTCAACTAATTTAATTGTTTTTCAACTATTTGTGTTTGCTAATATTTAAGTATACGGTGATTTAAGGCCAACATTAAAGACATTTAATCTTATCTCGTATTTTATGTATGAAGTGGCAGAGATTCGATTTAAAATTAAATTGAAATTTAAACAACTGAATTTTGAATCGTGAATTTTAAACGGTGATACGACGATATTGTTTAATTACGATTTTAAAAGGAAAAGAAGGAACAACAATTGACACGCTGTTGATATTTGCTCTATATCTAAATTTCGCGTCCAATGATAACAGTTTGTTTTATCATCCGGAAAAATGTTTCGCGCAGTTTGGGAATCTGTGTGTTTACTTAATTGGTGGTAACGCGAACAAACGATCGACAGGTTATTAAACGATAGGGAAAAAACGTCAGATTTTCACGCGGCGTTAATCTTTTATGTGACATTTATTTGCACTGTCGCCGGATGTATTTAAATCACGCTTGTATTTCTGTCCTTTTAACAAAGGTACGAGTAACACGCATCGTCGCGCGTGTCTCTCTCGCGCGGCGTAAAAATATTTCACAAAGCAAAAAAAGGACAGACTTCACTCTGCGAGGAACAAAGCTCTGTTATTAAGTGATCCCGCCGATTTCGTTTATTGAAAATAACGACGAATATGAGTCGCCAGGACGTACGAATTTCGCAAATACGGGGATCGCGTGGGCGCGCGTCGTATAATCGCGGGCGCAGCCACTCTAAATATTCATATCGCGTATGCCGGGCGAGTGTACGCCATTCCCGGCACATGGATCGCCGAACGAATATGACTGTAAGGCACAAAAACCATTAAATGCAGGACCAGCGCTATTTATTCGCCGTTTAATCGCTCTTCCGCCAACGTGCTCTGCCAGTCCCCCGAAGCCTATGAATGCAGCACCGATGGCTAAGACGATCATTCCCCGAGCCTCTTTCGTACAATTTCACGACTACGTGTCGCATCCGTTTCTGCATTTTCGAATCTTCCGCCCTTCCGTGTTTCTGAATTGAATATCTCGATACTTTGATTGGTACCCGTTGGACACTGAGAGTTGTGATTACGTTGCTTGATTTTGGAATTTTGAATTTTGAATTTCACTGAAGTTTGTAATTAATCTTTAGAAACGTTGACGATCTTAATTTCTCGATATCTTAAATCTCTGTAGATCGATGAACAATTAAATTCCTTTCGTTTTTTCACTTTTCATTTTGAAATAGTGCAAAGAAAGATGTTCTTTCTCTCGAAAATTTTGCAAATTTAAACATTCTCACGGACACTGAAAAAATTTCTGTCCATCGTGGTTCCGAAGATCGAAGCTCCTTCTTGAAATTTAACATTAAGATTTTCTTCATTCGTGAAATTACACGAATTTAAAGTATCGACGATTTTTTCGTCGAATGTATGGTTTTGTAAATTTCTTGAAGACAATGTTCATCGCAATTTTATATTGCATTTATTCGTTAATTTATTTCTGTTTCTATTATATTAGACTTGTACCATCTTTTCTATTCTTAAAAAACTGCAAGATGAAACAGCGTTTGAGTGATGCACGTTCTCGCGACTATGCATAAATATGAGTTGTTTGAGTTAGTTTCGAATCGTTGCTCAATATTATTATTAGACCGCGGATGTTTATGCATGGATCGGAAGCTAAACACGCAAAAGTGCACAGTGTACATAACTAGGATGCTGCGATATACAAAATATCCAAAGTACTTGTTACAATATTTCCGCGTAAATTTTTTTTTCCACGATATAGTGGACGTGTAACTTTTCTTCTTTTCACTAAACATAGTCAAACAAGTAGTGTAAAAGTTTGAAACAATGTTGTCTTTCTTAGTCTGGGCATATTTATATTTATATTTATACTCCTCGTGTAAATATAATTTTACACTGTTCAACTTTTCTTTTCGCAGCAAATTTGAAATATAATCCCTTCCAACTGCATGTCTCATTCTGCGAACACTAATTTTCGAGATTGCATCAACGTATTGTTTCATTTGCAATTCTTTTCAATTGATTTATAATATGAAACACTCGTATATTTTTAATATGAAAGATAAATTCGTCTGATACTTCTACATCGTCGTGTCTTGTATCTAAATTCTACAATCTTACGATTAAATAAATGATAATAATATTAATATTGTAATTCTAATAACATTCGTGGTTCGAGACTGAGTAACGAGAACAACACGACTAATTTAACATTTAACAGATTCTCTACCTGAGAATGCATCTTGCATCTCTTCCAAAATTATAAAATTTCCGCAGTCTAATTATGACAAATTGATTGGTCGATACAAATTCTATGGCGCGACAGAACTATTACTCGGACGCTTTAGTGAAATTAACGAGCCGGCCCTTCATCCCTTTCGCAAATCGTTTCGGCGAATTGCGAATTGCGCGCTACACCCGCGTTCGATAATTAACGCGGATCGTACGAATTGTATCTATATAATTAATTGTAAAGCACTGTTCCACGGGAACCGGGAGCCTACGTAGGTTACACACACACACACATATATATATATATATATGTATATATATTTCTTTCGACGTTATCCGCGTGGGGGGATAAATCGCCCCGATTCACGAGCGGGCGAAACTTCGAAACTCGGGGAACGGCCGTTGTCGAATCGGAAGCAATATGTTAGCGTTAATGAAGCATCCCGCAGACGTTTCATGCTTGTCTCGTCGCGAGCTACGCCGCAAATGTACACGCGTCGTATTTCCGCTGATGGATATTGGAAAAGTTGCGCGGCGACACACCAGCCAAGGGATCACCTTTGTCCTGTCGACTTTGCTCGTGCCCCGTGCTCGTATCTCGCCGAGAACCCCATAACTTTTCCTTCTTCCCGTGACTATTCCCTCTCTCTCTCTTCTCCTGATTCTGGAACTCTCGTCCCGAATTGAATGAATTTTCGGACGTTTTAACCACGCCGAGACTTGCACACGTCTACCACGGACTTTTATCATTTCCTCCAGACACTCGTCCAAGGGAGAGCTATTTCCAAATTGTGCTGTTACGTTACATTTCGTCGGCACGAAGCAGTTAATCTTCAAGGCAGTTGGTTTGAGATTCCTTTTTTTTTATCACTGAAAGTGATTTTAGCGTGGGTAACCTCTTCAGGTGCAACGCTGATGCAACGAAAATTAGCGATTGGTTGATTTGGGTCACGTGACTCGCGAGGAGGCGTGGGGTAGACCTCGAGTAGGAGTGGCATTGTCTGATGCCACTGAGCGATCGCGCCTGTGATTTGTTTTCCATCGATTCAAACGTTTGCGTATCAATAAAATTTGATGGCAAAAAGTTGTCTTCATTTCCTAGTCGGAACAGTTGCTTCTGTGAAAAGTCTCGCGGTTGATATCTCGTGCAGCTTTCGTATTTTGTTCTTTAATCCCATGGATACCTTATCGCTCAAAAGTATGTGGACATGCTCGACACTTTTATAAAATCTGCGACCAAACTATTAAAATTGAACAAATCTGACGTATTCAATACTTGGGTTAAATAACAATTGTGTCATGTACGCTATTAAATATGGAGAATTTATTTTGTTGGCATTGTCGAGGTTTGGTGCTTAGCTTTGCTATTGCGTTGAATGTAGTATTCTAAACATTTTCACGCTAAAGTCACGAGATAAGTACATGTATTGTTTATTTTTTCAAAATTTGAGAAATTAAATAATATTTCGTACTTCAAGAACGAAAAATGTTGTAATATTTTTTATACAACTCCAAAGAGTGCAAAAGATCTATATATAGAAAAAGAAATATACTATCGTGTCTATGGATTACCATTATTGTTAGAGTATGAAATGAAACAGGAAAAACGAATTGGATCGAAAAGCAATATTTTAATTCTGACTCTTTTCTTTTTAATTTCGTGTTCCAACAGATTTTTACATCTCGACACGGTTCACGGACATTTCCGCGAGATAAGAAATTTTTCTTCGGCAGGAGAGAACAGGGGACGGCGAGCTATCGATATCGTCCGCGACGACGCACACTTTTTCATTTTATTGAATTTCCCCATGCGCAAATTCGTATCTATCTTACACGACAAATATTCGATTCTACGAAAACGTATTTCCACCGATCGCTATCACGGCATGAAAACCACACACCGTTACCCGGCGCACCCGAGATATCTCGTCTGGGTTGTGTAAATTTATCGACCACTTGGACAAGAGGCAAGGTACTCGATACAGGGGACCGTGGACGTATGTCGCCACGTGTAACTTATCCAGAAAATCGTAGCGCCGGATTTCTAATCAGGAACGCGATTTCATCGCATCCTTACCTTGCCCATTGATCGACCACTGTTCGATTTCTTCTCACTGACAAACAAATCTTACGAGATCCAACATTCGCGTTGCACTCTCCCTTATAAATTTCCAAAATCCTTTACTTTTCGGACCAAATAAACTCTCCAAGGAACGTAGAAACTTTGATCTTCAAGTATGATTAATTAAAATTTTAGTGGTGCGACAAAATAATGTTGTTATTTTCTTTTTTTGATAATAGGTACGAGGCTTTTTATGAATATATTACAAAGTCCGATTTACAGATATTGGATAAAAGCGTATATTTCTCAGAGATCACAAACAGTACTCAAATAATTATAATCCATTGTATTTATTAACATTTATTTATTTAGTGAGATTGTATTTATTACATGCTACTCGTGTTGTGCACTAATTTTTTATGGAATATATATTTGCGATGAATATCTTACAATTCTCATGTATATTTCCAAATTTGTTTTAAATATAAACAGTCACATTTCATACTTTATATATATATATATATGTGTTATATTAAAACATTTCGAAATTTCGTTAATACTGGCAAATGTTCGAATGCTTTCTCTAACCACTATATAATTTAATATTTTACGCAAAATCGTCCAAATCTCTAAAAATTCGTCGTTATAAATCTGCAAAATGGCGTGAAAAGTTGGAAATTTTTTTTGATCACTCTGCTGATAAATTATATTTCCGTTTCTTTCTTTCTTTTTTTTTTTTTTCTTTTAATTAATCAGTTAATTGAATTTCCAGACAGGATTTCATGCAAATTGAAATTTATTTTTAAGACACGATGATGAATTTTTTTTGCAAAATCTTATTAACACGTCCGCAATTAACTGCGGTATGTACGTGCACGTATACACGCGCGGCGTGCGGTTTTCGCTGTATAAACCGCTGTCACGTGTACACAGTTTGCGATGGATTAAATGGCAATATTTTTTAGCATGATGCCGGGATTCCGTCAGGTATTAAAATATATGATTTCGTTACTACATTATTGTACATTTAAATTTACTGTCGCGCACGGCCAAAAATCGGGACGAAAATTGTAATTTAAATGAATTCCGTCGCGTATTAAATTGTAATTCAAATGAATCCCGTCGCGTATTTTACCAAATTATCCAAATTTCCGTCGTAAACACGCCGTTGTATTTTTTTGTAAAAACTACGTCGAGGGACGAAAGTGTATATCGCAATCTTTCGATACCATTAATTTCTTCTCGATCCATTAAAGGCTCCCTTTGATCTTTCTAGCAGTTTCTCCGAGCTATTGACACAACTTTCACCCGCCTATTAGCTTACCACAATTTCGCCAATTTGTAAAATTCCGGGCAGTTCGTTCGTCTTCCTCTCGCTCGATTTCTAATATTTCTCTTTTCCATTTTTCCTCCGACCTCTCTAATTTGAAAAAAAAAACACGTCGACTGATGATTCAACTTTTGTTTCACGTCACGCCCCTCTTCTTCTTGCAAATCGTCGAGTATCTTCGTCAATTACTTCCTCAGCAACGCCATTAAGAAACGCTTCTAAAAATATTTTTACGCGCTTTATCTTACATCTCTTGCCCCTCCGTTCGACGAAATCCTTCGGTTCCTCTCGTTCGAGAAAACACGCCGCCCGCCGCGTTTAATTCCCTAAAGATCCAATTTCCGTTTTCCGTCACTGTTTAAGGCAACGCGTTCGCCGGCCTGTCGTCATGTAAATTCATTGACCACTCCGCGCGTGCACACCGACACGCCACATGCGCGTTCACACCAGCGTGTCATCCGGCACACATTTGCCATCGTGCGGCAACGTGTTGGATATTGGTAAAGTTGCACGCGACATCCTGCTACTACGAACAACCCTCCTCCATCGGTCTCGACCCATCTCACCAGAATTCTCCCCAACCCCAAGTTGCCTGCTGTTGCCTTTTCGCTCCCTGTTCCTACTTCCACCGAGCTGTCCCCCCCACCTTTCTCCTGCCCCAGCTCCTCGGTAACCTCGATACGGTCTCTCGAGGACTTTCCTCAAGGAGCTCGGCCAAGTCGAAATAAAAAGGCCGAACGAGGGTAACTGCCAAAGGGTTGAGGTCGAAAGGGTGCGACGCGGTTCGATGCATCGCGATAAAGCGATACGATCGAGAGTGAGGTGGTGGCGATTTTCGTGGATCAGCATTTGGCGAAGAGACGCTCCTCACCGCGATCGTATTTGCGACTGTTGACTTAATCGAGGCGTATCGTGCCGTGAATTGTTACGCGACACGCAACAACGTGTTCGAAGGTTTTTCTGAAGCATGTGTAACAGTGAATTGGCGGAGTGCGTGTAGACTTTGTAGATTTTGCGTCATTACTATCGTTATTGTTCTGTCTGCGCTTGTTGTTTGGTTTGAGCTGCAGTTTACAAGGATTTCAAGTAGAGTCGAGATCAAGAAACAATTCTCACAGTGTCGCGCGTTTTTATTATTACATTTGGATGTTGGATTGTTTATTTTCGTTAGGTATCATTGATTATTAAATACAATATTAACGAGAAGTTGCTAATAAGAAAGAAAAGAAAAAAGTGTCATAAAGAAGAAATAGGAAAAAACTGCACGACTCGTATCCCAGTACGATTCGTCTCACTGAAAGACCCAGAAGCAACTGTTCTGACTAGGAAATGAAGACGACTTTCTTGCCATAAAATTTTATGATATGATATGATATGCAAACATTTGAATCGATACAAAACAAATTACAGGCGCGATCGCTCAGACTGGACAATGTCACTCCTACTCGAGATCTACCCCACGCCCCCTCACGAATCACGTGACCCAAATCAACCAATCGTTAATTTTCGTTGCATCAGCGTTGCACCTGAAGAGGGTTACCTCTGCTAAAAATTTTCAGTGATAAAAAGAGAAAACTCTTTCAATCGTATCTCTTATTAATCCTCAAGGAGTGTTGTTGAGTATAGATGACCTAGTGATTTATTAAAATCAAGAGTACTTGATTTTCTTCTGCCAGAACTTTCCTTTTCCACAAAATCGAGTTCCAAAATATGTCAGTTTGTTAATTCCGTTGGTTAGGAGATTCGAAAATAAGTGGAGAATATAGCGTGAAAATATGTAATTGCATATAACATGTACGTACATCTATATATTAATATAATAATAATTATTATTGTGTAAAAATATTATAAATTACCTACATTTTCCATTCCGAAATTTTCAAACGCGATTTTATCGAAAACGAAGACTCGAATGAAAAGAATTATTGTTCTCTCTCTATCAGACGTACATTGCCATTATGTTCCACGCATATAGATATCGATATATCCCATATTGATATCGGTACAGCATCGTAATTATTGGGCATTAAAAATAAGATAAAATCGGTAAACTCACCATGGAAACATCCTCATCAATATAATATAGAATACGATGTAGCTACCTAAACAACATGTTTCGACATCGTATACTGAGTTATCTGTGTCGTAACTATCTCCAGTAATATACGAGTACAACTCGAACAGTTTGGAACAATGGTGAAACACCACGTGACCAGATAACGATTAATTAATTCACCCTTCTCTGCTCCAAAGTCGATCGATCTATTCTACGCGTAAATCGACGCCTCGACGACTCGTTCATTAATTTCAATCTCCGATTTATTTTCGTCCGTGCTTCTCATCAGTTTGTTCTACAAAACGTTGACGTGCAAAAATTTTCGATCCTATAAATCCTTTTAACTCTCAACTGTATCGTGGATGATGATCGTGAAGCAATAACATCACTTGATTTTAGAACATTTAATTCTTCATTTCATTTTACATCTTTTATTTATTGCGATTAAGTCCTTTTGAACAGCAGATGTTTTATACCAAATATATTTTATACTAAATTTATTAAACTGAATAACAATACAAACAATTGTTCTTTTTATTAGGTTTTTCACTTATTATTCAATTTAACTTTTACTTAGTATTCTAATATATAATAACTGACGGAAAAACGTATCGACAAGTATCATGATATATTTGTAAATTTTCCTTTGTGCATTAGTAATCACTACATGCTAGAGTAACATTCGACGAAAGAAAAATCCAAATCCAATGAAAACTTTCTAGTTACACGATTATTATCTATACTTGAATAATTTTCGCTCGCACGCCAGAAAAGATAGCAAATTACCCGCAAGTCCTTAAAAAAGCTTTCTCTGTAAAATTGAACGCTCCTCTATCGCTATCTCTGTTCTATTCATCATGTTTCTCGATCATTTACTTCAACTAATTTGACGCAGCATTCCGTGACAATGCCTTCTTCGTTGATCACACGAGCTTTATAAGCTCGAATCACGGAACAGTCCCTTGTTTTTTTCTCGCTCGTTCTCCCCTTTTATTTCTCTCTCTCTCTCTCTCTCTCTCTCTCTCGTTTTCTCTCGACGTCATCTTTATTCAAGAAAATAACGAGCGTCGCGTTTCGTCGTCGAGAAGGCGAAATCGATCGGCTGGGCTAAGTGGACCGAATGAAGACTAATGGGTATGAAAAATGAGAAACGAGAGAGCAGGGGCAGGGACGGGGAGCGGGGCGGGCGCAAGGAGGGATGACGGGTAACCGGAGTCCTGTTAGTATTCATGGAATTCCATGCATTCGGATTATTATTGATTCGACGCGACGCGTCGAAGAAATTGGCCGTGGTGGATTGCGGTTTCCGCGACGAGCTTTTGCGCTTTTGAACGTACTAGCGTTTTTTTTTTTTTTTTTTGAGTTTGCTCGGATCTGATTTGATTGCGCTGTTCCGCGGAAATGGTCACAGGAATAACCAGCCTGTAAGAGTAAATAGTAATATATTCCTCTCCTTTTCTCTCTTTCTTCTTTTCCTTTTGTTTTCCAGGAAAATAATTTGCTCGATCGGATATTGCACTTGCACTTTCTTTTCGTTCACAAATTATAAGCAAATTTCAAAGACACTTTGGAGAATTTTATTCGACTCGTTAATAGGTAAAGTGGGATATCGTGCAGCACTGACCTAAGTCTGTTGGACTAGAGAGTCGCAACTTGAAAACGTATTTGTTGCAGCGTGAGCGGAATTTAACGAATTAATTGTAAACTGACTGCGGAATTTCGAGTATCATAGCAAAGTTCAGAATTGCAAGAACGTTCGAGCAACGAACGAATTACACCATTGATCCGAAATATATAAAATCAGACGTTCTAGTGTTAGTAGAACGAATAAGATCTATGTTTCTAGCAACGAATCCTTTCCTTCCAAGAAACTACCAATTCAAACGAAAAGAAATGCACAAAGTAAAGTAAAGTAAAGTGACGGTTAACAACTGATCACGAAATATCGATGGCAACTAATTGCAAGATTGAAAAAAGAAAAGGAAAAAAAGAAAAAGATGGAAGAGAAAGTAGTATCCGAATGTTGATATAAATATAAACTGATGGCAAAGTGTCAGTAGACGAAAATTAAAAAGAAGTAAAAAAAAGAGAGAGAGAGAGAAAGGAATAAACAAACCCAGACAAAATTGCTCGATGACGTGGGCGGATAAACGAGAGACAAGGCTCGCTAATACCGGCGATCCGTGGTGGCCGAAAAAACAAGCGTTGCACGCCGCGCCGCCGGATATATACGCGCGCCAGTAATTTTTTAATTGCGTTTCCATCGGACATTTTTATGGTCGACTATTCCTCGCGCCGCGACTATAGTCGCAGCCAACAGCCCTCTCTCCGTGAAACGGTTTCGCGCAGCCACCGGTGCCCATATACACCACCCGTACGTTTAAGCGGAACGCTCTGAAATTAAATGAATCTGGGTTGCTTCCCGAGAACGAACGAAATCACGCGGTACGTGCAATTGTTGCATGGCACTTCCTGGCCATGGCGTGGATATCCGCGCGTGCCTCGCCTCGCCAGTCCGGGAGGGAGGACGATGTTTCGAGAGTGAAACGACGATCGATGTAGTTGTCACTAGAGAGCGAGTTGCTGGTCACTAGAGCTTCGCGCGTTTTTTAGTATTTGGACTGGTAGATTTCTAGAATTCTGATTTGATTGGTGGAATCTTGCGTTTGGTTTCTGCTCGAGGCGTAGCTTTTGTCTCTTTTTCTGCGTATCGTCAAAGAATATACTTGACTGGTGTCGCAGATAATGCTTTTTTAGGTTAGGTTGAACATTTGAATGACAGGTCTCGCGACTTTAAGGTTTTCTGATTTTAGTCGAAAGAGTTTCATCACAATGTGATTCTGGATTACCTGAAGAATTATTTTGAGTTATTAACTCTCAATTAGCGTTTTAAACTGCAATAGTTTGGATTATATTACATACAAGTAGATTTCATGGTTTTTAATTATAATAGAAAACTTCCGGTGCGTAATTCTACTTGAACGATTGTCAAAGTTTCTAAGATCTCTTGTTTTCCCCTGTATTGCTGATTATTGATAACTGAGATTATTGGGTCACGGACCATTTGGATTACGTTTGAATGAGATTTCTTAATTTCAAAGTTTTCTAATTTTAGTCGAGAGACTTCTAACATACTTGTGCGATTGTTGAAAGTTTTTGAGATCTTCTATTCTCCCCCGACATTACAATCCAGGCGCTTTTAGGGTTGCAGATCACTATAATAATTCGTATTTTATTTGAATTTCAAGATAACGACGAATGAAAGTTGAATAATTCTGGTATCTATCTTTATGTTACAAACGATCGGCAAAGTTGACATAATCGACAGTAACTTTCAGAGATCTCGCGGAAAGTTGAGCGAGAAACGAAACGGAAGCTTGGATATCAAATATTAAAAAATAGGAATAACGGATTCGAGGGAAACTTTTCAAGTTTCTTAATTAAATAGATGGAAGTTTTGTTACGGGGGAGAGTAGGAGAAGTCCGTGGCAATTATATTGTTTCGTTGAACTTTTTTAAGCTTTTTTAAGCAAATTCTTGTTTAATTATTCTTCATCGGATAATTTATTTTCACTTTTCCTGGGCTCACGAGCGACCCAATTGGAAGGAAATTTGCTTTCGCAAAAGGAGGACGTACAAATCTCAATTTGTCTACGATGATCATCGATCACAATTAGTCGAGATTTCCTAGCGATCTTCATTAATCACAGACCTACGCATTGAAAGTATCGACGTTAGTTCGATAGAGGAGAGAGACTAAGATTATACCTGAATTCGTTAACTCGGTGTGAAATTTACTTTTGGTGCTTGATGAAATTTGAAGAATAATAATTGTTAAATAATTATTCCCACACTTTGGATATTGTCGAAGACTGCATATAATTCTTTCTGTCGCGCTCTGTGCATTTTTGCATTTTTAAATTCCTCTAAAATGCATAGAAATCCACTGTCTAATTAGTCGTTGAGTCTAAATCGCTATTTCTATAATTCTGTCCCGTATAATTCTTCATTTTATAATTGATTTAAAGTTTAAACTAGGACAGAGAAAATTCTAGCGCCTTATTAACTATTGCTTCTGAATTGACAAACGAATTACGACTATTAAGTAACATTTCAATTAAATACATCTCTTTGTACGAATGTAATTTTGCAACGCAAAATTATCACACAATTTTGCAGTCGAAAATAGTCAGCACGTATGGGGAAAAACGTGTCGTTGGAAATTCACTTTGCGTTAAGCCTGTATCTTTATTAGTTTCTGAGATATATAAGTAATGGAAGTAATATATTTACAACGCGCTGCATGAATGAATTTAAATGTTACGACGTGACCCACTTCTTTCCCCTGGAAATGCGTAGTAATAGTAAAAAGACGCTGACTCAGCGTCTCGTGCTGGCCACCACGTGTTTGAGGTAGGTCAACGGAGACACGCGATGGAATATTCAAAATCATGCCATCGAACGACGATGAACGCGGAAATGGATCGTCCTGTCGACATAAAATAAAAAATATACTTGATATTTACACTGAAAATAGACTTGTATAATTATTTCTTGCACTTTTACACTTTTATGAATAATTTTCGTAACTAAATGTTACGACAAGTACATAGTCATTCAACGTACTGTATTTCAGTAATTACGTGTTGACGGGCAAAATTGAAAAAATAAAATTTAAGCAAATTTATGTTACGTTTCCATGTATAAAGTTACTGAAATAGAACCTGGGGCGGAAATTCGTTCCACAGAGTCAACATTTGACTTGAATGTTTCACACGATTAAGCTGCGAAGCTCGTTTAAGAAATGAAACCTACGTGGAACCAATAAATATTGTAAAGAGCTTCGATATTATAAGAACTTATAATTATAGAACCAACTGGGCATTTTTATAAATATAAATCACTGTGTCCAATCAATCGTGTTTGTCAAGGATTTTTCAATGGACGAAAAAGTGTTTTGCTTATTTAATACCATAATGACTGAATAATCGACAAAGGCTTACAAACGAGAGACATGGAACAAAATCTTTCCACGAGATGCTTCGTACCCAAGAAAATTAGATTTTGGAACGCCAACGCGTGCATACGCGCAGCTTCTAATGAAACGCATTCAGGGCCAATGCGTATCACGTGACGCAGCATGATTCGCTAAAGAAAATACCATGCGCGCGTATTTACTAAATCCTTAACTTGCCCAGGTAATCTCCGAGGCTTCTCGATACACGGCTCGAAACATTAAATTTCACAGCGAAGGAAAATAACCGTCCAACACGCCGGGGTACTCGAACGAGCAAAGACGCTCGAAAGAATCCAATTTAAACCGAGGGAACGAAGGAATTGTATCGCGCCGCGCGATTCTACAAATGCAGAGAGAGAGAGAGAGAGAGGGAGAGATTACAATCAACTCTCCTTAGCCCAGAGCGCGCGCTCTTTTTCGATCAATTTACATGCCCTTCCGGTATCGCTTAGCAGCCTGTCTTCACTTTCGTCTCCCTCGACTCATCGCCATTTCTCTCGCTATCGCTCGTTTGTTTTCGTCTCTTTGGACGTTAGCCCGGGTCCGAGTTCGTCCTGCGCGTCTATCCGGCTATCCCGCCACCTAGGATCAACGAAGCTTTTATTAGTTCGACGCTGGCGTGTGCAGCGACGCTCTCCCGTGAAACGGGGGAGGCGTCGATGCACGCTGGAAAAGCCGCGTCGGAGACAAAAGGACAGAGGAGGACGGAGGATCGAATTCCCAGTAGATCACTGTCAGGCCTCGAGAAGCCAATATAAATACCTCAACGCCTCGCCAGCTTTGCTTCTCGCCGTTGTTCGTACGGCTGGCCCGTTGTAACCTGTCTGTTCTCCGTTTGTTTTACTCCTCGCTTCTGGAAAAAGGACTCGAGAGCAGGAGAAAAGAAAGGAAAGAAAAGAAGGGAACGAAGGGGAGAAACGACCGCTGAAAACGTTGCGCTTCTCGTTCCCTCCGTGGAATGTATTACACGTACGTGTTTCGTACGAAATGTTGGCTGTAAGGAAAAACGCAGTTACACGCTTTCATTTTCGAGACATTATCGTATATTTGACGTTCTTAACACCAAAGGTTTGTTTCTTATTAAGTTATGTCTCGCTTTGGATAATTATGTCTTCTTCATTCTGTCTATTAAACACACGTGCATCAGTTGGTTTTTGTAACAATGTGCTACTTCCGGTAAAGTGGAATATAAATTTGCTCATCGTAGAAGTTACAATGCACTCTACTTTTTCTGAACTTTTAAAATTTCTTTTCACACTTTCATGCTTTCGTTCTTCTGTGACGAATGTGCAACTCAATAAAAACATACGTTCACATTTTTTGTAAAATTTAAAACGCGCCAGTTTTTCCTCACAGTTACGGACATGCGAGAAATTGATAGTTTTCTTTCTATTACGGGTTGTGTCGATTAAATGACTTCTCTTGATGGAAAGATAATAATGACGGGACAGTTACGAAGAGCGTAAAATACGTCTTAAATTTTTGCAATACAACATAAATTGTCGTCGTCACCTATGAAGAATGAAAACTACTTGAGATGAAAAGTAAAACAGTCTGAAAAATGAACCGAAAAGTTATCAACGATCGACTGAAGATTTCGATTATGGCAATTGTCAAAATCGAACATTTTTCAGTGAATTTGAGCAAGAACAACTCGATAATTGAGAAGAATAATCAGTCAAAGAACAATCCGTTGCACCTCGGAGAACGAACAATGCGAGGTGAATGATGTCACATAGTGGTGTATTCCGTCCAACTCGATTTCTCTTGCCGCCTCGCTGAAAATTCGAATGCGAGACGTTGAAATCGAATCAGGCCGAAAGAACAACGACGCCACCAGACAAGCACGAGAGGAACCTCCAAGTCTTTCTAACGAGCAAAGAAACTTCTGCGCGCGCTAAATAGACGATTCCCTTGGAGCAACGATACTCCTCGTCTCGTCTCGAAAAGGGGAGCGAACAATCGCGATTAAGTTTCTCAAGGATAAACCGCAGCTTGCCGAGTTTTCTTGCGTCTCGGGGAGTGTCGTTGGCGCGCCGAGGCTAAACTAACTCGCAGCGATGTTCCAAGAACCGGGCCCCCGAGTCCCCGTCAAATTTGAATTCACGTACCGCCCGGAAGGAAACTAGTTCACCGGGCGGGGGTAGCAAGACGGAAGCCAGGCCCGGGGAATAAGAGGCAACAAAATGAAGTCGTATGCACGTGGAATAATCCGTTTCTTCTGGAATCCTTGGAAAACGTGTGTCTTTCAGTCATCTACTCCCTGTTTTTTACGTAGCGGTGCTAAATTATTCGTACAACGTGCAAATCATTTGGAACAACTTGGATCTCTAAAATTTCTACTTAGTTTGTACTTGCATGAGCGTAGAAATCTCGGTTCAGATCCCAATTTGTAGGAATTTTTGTTTAAAATAACGATGTTGTTTATTGTAAGTTGAAGGTAACAGTTTGTTTAAGATGATTTCAAAATTAAAATTATCGCTGTAATCTAGATATGCTCGTTAGGTTTTCTTCGCATGACTACACAAATGAACTCGCTAGATCTCACTGATTCTCGTTATCTCTCAGTCCTGGTCGCTCTCGCGACCCATAACTCTCTCTGTCTGACTTTTCTCTTGCTCATTCACACACACGTGCACACAAAACGCAGCCATACTCTAAAATATTTTAAGTACTAGGACTTGGAAAGCTAGAAAAACTGCACGATCCCCAGTGTGATTCTCACTGAAAGGCCCAGAAGCAACTGTCCTAACTAGGAAATACAGACGACTTTTTTTACATAAAAATTTTATTGATATGCAAACATTTGAATCGATAGAAGACAAATTACAGGCGCGATCGCTCAGTATCAGACAACGCGACCCAAATCAACCAATCGCTAATTTTCGTTGCATTAGCGTTGCACCTGAAGAAGTGCCCCACGCTAAAATCACTTTCAGTGATTCCACATAAGTAATTATATTATAACTATCAAGGACACAAGAAGCTCGAACATTCGTTTAATCGTCGCGTCGATAACCAAAATTTCAAGAAACGTGACACGATCGCGTATTGCAACGGGCTCCTCGAGGATCCTCGCATCCTTGGACGTGCGACGCCTTCGAGACGCGTGCGTAGTTTCGGGATGTCTGAATGCAAAGAGCAACGGACACGCGGCAAGTTACTCGACTGTTTCATTCGGCATTCGTGGCGGTTACTCGTTCGGACGGGTCGAACGCGCGGCAGCCTCTCGCAGACGCTCGTTTTTCATCTGTCCCCCGAAAGGACAGAGGGTTGACGGCGCGGGGAATTGGCGTCCCTTCCACGAACACGTACTACTTCCAAGAAGAACACGCTGGAATATCTCGTCACGTAGGTTCGGCTGACTCGGGGCCAGAATTAAGGGAAACTCGCGCTCGGAAGTTCCCTCCTTTCTTTCGGCCCACGGCTGACCAAAGTTGGAGACCGATTCCCGATTTCACGGTTTTTGCCGCGCGACGCTCGAACGACCATCGAGACTACGATCTTCTTCAATATCCGCCAAGTTTTCCTCTTGTTTCTTGCCCTTTGTCCGGTCACGACTCGCGTATTTTACTTTTTTCCCTCCCCCCACTCCCTTTTGTTCGTTCTGTCCTCTCCCGTGTTTCCTTTTTCCCTCCCACGAAGTTCGAAGAGAGAGTCTATAGATTTATTTCTAGATTTCCGCAAGGGATCTGTGAGAGTTTGATTATTTTAAATGTAATTTTTCAATTTATTCCTAGATAGACAGAGAGAGAAATAGATAAAGAATTCCCGTGCTATATTATCCAAATTGAAATATAAAAATATGTAGCTTCTGTATACATTAGCAGATTGGTTTTAAACTTTACCAGTGTAATGGTAACAGTCGTTCAATGGTAAGCTTTAACGAAATTTGAAAATATTTTATGTGACGTGTCTAGCATTCTTACTATATAGTACATGTTAGATATTTTCACGAGTCACTCAAAGTTGGAAAAAAAATTAATATTTTCCCTTTTCTTATAAAACTGAGTTTGAACATAATCTCAGTCAAGAATTGTCTGAATACACGTGCACTTTGAAGTGATATCACTGGGCTATTGGACCAATCATCGTTATTCAATTTTCGAGCATTCAGTTTAGTTCAATTTTATTTATTACTAATTTCAGTTATGAAAGAAAATTGAATATCTTAAATTTATATATAACATTTATATATAAATTGATGCAGTCATCTGCTCGAAGGTTAAGTAAATAATTCCAAAGAGTTAGAATTTTGTTTCCTCGGCGACAGTTGATGACATCGATCTTCATCGATGAATGGGATATGATCATCGAAGAAAATTTTTTAATTTTCTTTAAATTAGAAATAATTGCGAATCCAGCGAAAGTAGCGAAATATGCTGAGCTCGTCGACCAATTTCGATACGAGTAATTTTTTAATAAACAGCCAAGCTCTTTGTTGAACCATTCAGTTTTCAAACTTCTCTGAAAAGACTGTTCTTTTTTTAATTCAAAGAGACTAGGTGCTCAAATTATTTTAATAACGGAACACGCGAAATGATTTGAATTAAAAATTTCCACATGCACCGCCTCGATATCCGTACAATGAATTGATATTCTAATTTAGATTACTTTTTAATCGAGATGCAAAAACGCCGTGCGAAAAGAATCGACACGACGAATTGTATTTTTAATCGATTGCACATTGTCGTGCTCATTTCCGTACGCGGGCGTGTAATCGGCGTATTAAATTGTCGTCGTTTTAATAAAACGTACAGTCGCTTGGTAAAATATTTGCAGTTTCGGACGAGTTTATTATCAGCTAAATGTAACTAAATATAATTTCAAATATATATCGGAGGGGGGGGGGGATTCTTCATGCAAATACCGTTTTATGTCAATCGCCAACGAATAGGGAATCCGACGAAAGTATTTACAATTGGCGAGGCGCGTTGGTGTGTCTTCTCTCGTTCACCTCTTTAAACAATAATTCCGCAATTTTAATTTCAAACCTTTACGGACTCAAACTCGTTGGCGGATGAAATACCATTCTCGCGCAAATATTGTTTCATCGCAACGCGTACACACTGCGAAAAGGAGCACAACCGTTCGATCGAACCGACAAAAACGAACGTCACATCGCTGCGGTGATTACTCGCTTACTAAATTCTCGATACGCTCTTTTTCTCGTCCTCTCGGCCCCTTTCTTCCGTGGAAATGTTCGTTCAACCTCCTCGATTCGAAAGTTTACAAACTCGTGTATGGCACATTTTGAAAATTTAATTTCGTAGAGAGAGAGGAGACCGAAGGTTGATAGAGGGGTAGGTTGGTACAGTTGAAATTGTCTGGGTATTGTTTGCTTGCATGTCATTCAGTCAGGCGTGAAATTTATTGTTTAATTATTTATTAGAACAGAGTGCATCTCTCTCTCTCTCTACACTCGTCATTCGATCATGTCCAATTTTATAGAGAAAAGTTAACTTTTCAAATATTAATATTATCACTGAAAGTGATTTTAGCGGGAGAAACCCAAAAAATCGGGCCTCTCAGTTGCAACGCTAATGCAACGAAAATTAGCGATTGGTTGATTTGGGTCACATGATTCGTGGGGTAGACCTCGAGTAGGAGTGGCCTTTCAGTGAGACGAATCGTACTGGGATACAAGACGTGCAGCTTTTTGAATTAGTTCTGCTTACAGAGCTGGACGAAAGTATTTGTACACTCGATGGAAAATTGTCTACGTTTTAAACTGTTAAAACTTTGTGAAAAAAAGTCGAAGAACAATCTAGTCAGCCTCTTTTAAAATACAAAGCTTCCCTTTGACCGTCTTATGTTAATTTTTGTTCTCAAAAATTATCAAAGTTCAAGTGCTTCTGAAGACAGTAAAAAATTTCTTTTGTGAGCAAGCCATATCATGATTTTAAAGGCTGAAATCTCCTCTTAAATCTTGCTGTACGATTATTTTTCGCTATTTTATTGAATTCTGAACATTACAGCTAAATAATGAAACGGCTGAAAGAGATCGTACAGCTAGTTTTAAGGGGTCAATGTAAAGGAGAAACTTCGATCTTCGAGATAATTGTAAAAAGTGCATTTTTACCTGCCGCGTGATGCGAAAACATCTTTGAAAAGAAAGAGCTCGATGTTAAGCTCTCTTTCACTGAAAGCAGAGGTTTCACTCTTTAAAACAAGGCCAGTTAAATCGTACGATTTTGTTTTTACGAAACGTCAATGCTAGTCAGTTCACTCGTGAAATAAATGAGAAAGTGTCAATGGGATTCCAAAATCCGTCAAATTTTGACAATCGAGCACGAAGAAGCTCGTTTAATTTCCTGTCGTGTTTTATCTCTTGCACCGGCGGCGCTTTTATCACCTTGATGATCGAGGCATGATTTTATTGTCAATCCCGTATGCCATGTGAGTACCAGAGCGGTGTAATGAGTCTTCCCTCCCCGTTGGTGCAGTCTCGTCTCCAGGCCAGTTTCTCTCGTCCTCCGCTCGAACGACCTCGCGTTTCCACCGGCTCTCCTTCCTCCACCTTTGAAAACCCTCTGCCCTCTCCGCTCGCCCTTCCTCTTCTCTCTTTCGCCGTTTCACAGCACCTGTGCTACCAGCTCTCGGTGCTGCACACCCTTCGCCACCCTCACAATTACGTCGCGCGTGCTCTGACTAGAGAAACATACACCACAACTAGCATCCCCTCCAACGATCCTAGACACAGACGAAAGATGTCTCTCTCTCTCTCTCTCTCTCTCTCTCTCTCTCTCTTTCTCTCCTTTCCTTGCTTGGAAAACACCGTCTCTTGCATTTATAGACGATTCTTCCCGTCTCGTTCCTTGTTTTCCCTCTTTGTATCTGGCTTTTCTCTTTTTCTTTTTCTTATCTTTTTTTTTTCTTTCTTTTGATTTCTTCTTTTCACTCTGTTTCGTTCCGCCTGGCTGTATGTTTTCCTCGTTTTTCGAATCTCCTTTTTCCACCGCGGTGCTTGACCTTTACTCGTCGTCTTTCCTTCTGGCCTACCCTCCCTTCGTCCCCTCTTTCTGTCTTTCCAGGAGTGACACAGTACTCCTTCCGGAATTCCGACCTCTTTCGCGGACACTTTTGTGTTCCGCTAGTTTATTCCGGCTATTAATTCGAAAAAACTCTTTCTCTACACTTAACACACCCGTCTTTCTCTCTCTCTCTCTCTCTCTCCCTCTTCCCGTGATATTCTCTTTTTCGCGTTCTTACATATGATATGGCATTAGCAACCAGACTGCAGAATTTTTTTTCCCACGAATGATGATTCTTCGGGGTTATTTTAATAGAAAATGAGACGGTTGGTTTTTCACGCCAACGAGCGATACTTTGACTATTTTTTTTGATGTTGAAACGACTAGCCTTTTGGTTACAATTCGGATGTGCTGATCGTGCCATTGAAAAAAAAAAATGTAACAATTAGCGTAAAAATTCCACTTCCATGTGGGATGTCATCCTCTTGCTAGTTTCATACGAAGACAATTGCATAGTTACTCATATTTTTGTTTAGAAAGAACCGCTTTTTTTTTTATCTCTAAACATTTTTCACACATCTGTTATAAATTTATTCTTCGTCCACATACCAAATTCATACACACATATGTAAACGCATCTGCCAGTAACGATGATTTATTACAAAGATTTGTGTCCTCCAAACGCCTTGTCACCGCGAAAAACGATCCTTATTTGCGTTAGCAACGTTGACAACACTTGGAAACACTTGGAAAAACTCTCACTCTGGTGGAACGTTTTGCAGTTACTGAACACTACATCGCTGTACTTACTATATCATTTCTGGCGTTCGACGTGTAGACGCCGGTTTCACTGTTTTCATGACCGAGTTCTTCCGTAATTTCGTTCCTTCTTTCGTAGATATCTCGCTCGTGTGATCTTTCTTCGCTTCGATATTTCATCCCGCAGCTTCATCCTTTTTTCTCTCTTTAATTCCTTTCACCTTTCTCCTCGTCTTCTTCTGCTCTGATTCCACTCGTTCAACGAAATTGTTCTATTTACTGTCGTTATCTTTTTCCTTGCTGAAGCTTCTTGCGCTGTTATTAAACTGCATATTTCTGCCGTATTTCTTTCATTTTTAGCTTCTCCCCGAGTCTCTCGCCGCCATTGCCGCTTACGATTTCATTACATTGGACATTGCATCGAACATCTTTATCGGTCTTGTGTTTCTCTACCGAGAAACAGATTAGCAACTCCCGTCACGTCCGTCTTTTCCTTACTTACGACGCGAGAAAAACGATCTCAAGATTTTTTCTTCTTTCTTTTCTTGCGAAAAACTTGTCGAAAGATATAAAATGAAAGTACGAGATAACTAGCAGAAATGAATGAAAATTAAACTCGAGGAGGAAATATCAAAGTTTTTCACGTCACGGACAATTCTGCGCCGTAGAGGGGTCAAAAAGAAAATTGAGACACGAAGTTTCTGATTACAATTGTGTGATTACGGTTATCAAAAATCGTTCGTTCGCAAAAGTGGTAAATATATTTACAAAAGGATTAATTGAGCTTTTGTTCCACGAAACTGACTTCTGTCACTTGCAATTAAATCCATCTTGCATCCAAAGACGCTTACACTTCGCCAATAGATTAA
Source organism: Melipona beecheii (assembly GCA_032399605.1). Classification (NCBI taxonomy): domain Eukaryota; kingdom Metazoa; phylum Arthropoda; class Insecta; order Hymenoptera; family Apidae; genus Melipona; species Melipona beecheii. The sequence continues at coordinate 50,024 of JAUCMO010000296.1, read as the reverse complement.
ATCACCTCAATCGCCACCGTTGCACACTCACTTTGGACTTTTGTTTGACAAGATCGACGATCCTCGAAAGCTACCTGTGTAATCGTTAGAAACGAACTGGATAAGAGGGTTAGGGAACGATCTGCGCGGGGATTCGTGGAATTTTGACGCAGAGCGCGACTCGAATGAAAACTTGGCATTTGACTTGCGACCGACGAAACCGAGGTAAGCGAAACTTGGCTTGCACGCTTGAAGCTCGAAACTTTGCCTTTGAGGGAAGCATGAATCGGTATTAACTCGAGTGTACCGCGATGTTTACCAAATATAAACTGACCAACATTATCGCGTATACGATAACGTTGCCACTGCATTAACGATGTTTGCGAATGGCTGTCAGTTCCGCGCGCTATTAACAAATGGAAATTTTATTTCAGTCGAGGAACGTTCGTCCGTTTCTGCGGATAATGAATATGGAAACGTAACATGTACCGATATAGTACACTTACCGACAGCCACAGAAGAGAGATCGTACTTTAGAAAGTGGATTTTTCAAAATCTATGGAACGTAGAATTGATCTTTTAAAGAATATTACAAATTGATTTTTAGAAAATTCTAGGAGAAATTTCATTCATTTTCGTTTATTTTTATCACTGAAAGTGATTTTAGCGGGGGCAACCCAGAAAATCGGGCCTCTTCATCATCAGGCGCAACGCTAGTGCAACGAAAATTAGCGATTGGTTGATTTGGGTCACGTGATCCGTGAGGGGGCGTGGTAGACCTCGAGTAGGAGTGGCGTTGTCTGGTACTGAGCGATCGCGCCTGTAATTTGTTCGACAAAAAAGTTTTACAAAATTAACGTTACAAGAGAATAATGATGTCATTCTTTCTTTTACAATATTTTTATAATATCTCTTCATCGTATCTTAATAAAAGAAAAAAGTTTGTTTCGTCCATATGATAAATATAACAGACTCTAAACTTTTGCAAGTGTAGATAATTTCGGAAAAAAGAGTGTATGCTGATCGCGTGTTTAAGCCCATCACAATTAATTCATTTATACTCTTCTCGTTTAATAATTAATACCGCTTGAACTTCTATCCGTGAATGCGGAGAGGGGAACCCAGTGTTCGCAGGCTTCGTGGAACTTTTGTAATCATTTTAAGTGCAGTCGCGTACGACTTGATGAGAATTCGAGCGAATGAAACGAGCACGAAAATCCGTGGCAGTTAGAATGCTGATGTTTCCGCTTGAAAATCGCGCCGTTTAGGAAATTGATACCGTGCCGTTTCCTCGATTCGATGAAAATTGGTATAAGATTCGCGGTCGTTGCGAGTAATTGGATAAGCCAGCCTCTCGAATTTAAATCTTAGATGATTTCATGCCATTTCATTCTATAATTCTCAATTAATGAGATCTTCATTTCTTCAACGATTAGTAAAGAAATGTTGACTTCAACATCCACGGTCGCTGACTGTTGAATCAGGATTTTCAGAATTTCCGACATTTTACATTACACGTTTAAAAAAAAATATTATTATTATATATTCTCAATCAAGGATTTGAAATTTGATTGCACTATTAACCCATTGTGTTATATATTAAGAGTAACTCATTATCTGTTAAAGTAATATTATAAATTTTTCATAAAAAACTTTATGGAAATTTAGATGGAAGATGTAACGAATGACATGTAAAATAATAATAAGCAAATCCTTTTCCTTTCAAACAGTTTGAAAATGGAATTTGGTAAAATTAATTGAAAAGAATCAATTGAGAGCTAAACTATTACACTTGGTTACGTACATATTACTGCGTATGGTATTTTATTATTTATCACAACTGATTATAAATATTTGTCACTTTGATAATTAACAAAACATCTTCTGCCGCAAGCCATTGTATTTTTATTGCTTGGATCGAAATGGAATTTATTTTAAATTACTTTGGCAACGACGACTAAGCTTCGATATAATGGAAAAACTAGCAACCGTGCAATTACAAGAAGTTTTATCGAGTCGTTAAATATTCAGTGCACGCGCTTTGACGAAACTTTCGGTGAAATAATCACTTTCATCCATGCGTTTATCTCGAAGCCATTTTCTGGTGTCTACGAACGAATTTTTGAACAACTCGGAAAGCACTTTTCGTTTCGCTCGAATGTCACATCTACCGTGTGGCTACGTCAATTTGCGATTTTTAATTGCAATTTCATAGGAATTTTTGGGATTCATAACGATGTGTTTTTAGAAACTGGAATGACTTTGTTCGCACCATATAGTAATAAAATATAAATTTTGATACTTAATTACTAGGTATAGTTGATCAGTCTACTGTAGAGGTTGAATAATAAAATGATAATTCAAAACTGTAGACTACAAAAATCAATATTTCTTAAATATATTTGATTTGGACTAATGAATAATCAATAGAAAGTTTTTCCGCGTTCGAAAATAAATGAAAAATGCGAAATAAAACTTTTTCAGAAAACCTTTCGTCTGTCGAATTCAAAAATGTGCTAACGTAATTTTTGAAAAAAAAAAAAAACTATACAATACAAAATAATATATATATATATATATACACACTTCCATTCAAAAATTTTAGAACACTTTTTATTTTGTCATTCTCTGTTTATTATAAACAACAGAACTTTTAAATTGCATTATTTTATGATACAATTTTATTTTTCTGATACAATTATTAATAATGCTTTACGAATGATATTGTATAATTTTATTAATTTTTATGCAACGTTATTTAATGCTGCTAGAATGTTCTTCAGTTTCGAAAAGTTTTGAACGAGGCAAGAAGATAATATTTACACTCTTATACCGTGCGTCGTAAAGTAGAGAGAACGCGTGGTAGATTATTACGTCAGTGTTCTTGGAATATTCATGTTGACTGTCGTTTCGGAGAAACAAATTCCCAAAGGGACACAAAAACGAAAATGTTCGGCTTAGCCTCGAGGCAGGCAGGTTTAAACCAGTTCGCATATTTATTTACGCTCCTCAGTCGTACGGGAGCTGTCGAAAGCGCAGCATTCGCGTGAAATACGGTCAGTTAATTCGTAAAAATGAGTCGCGAAAAAAATCTGAAATACACGCGTGATAGAAATAGCCAGAACAGAAGTCGTACAGTGTCATATTTACCGATGAAAAAAGCTTCAATTCAAGACGAACTTATTATAGTGATTAACGAAAGGAGCAGCAACTTTGCAGTCGTCGAGGCGGCCATAGGAGGCGGCAGTACAACGATCCGGGGAGGTATTAATAAAATTTACTTATACGTTTTTCAAAGCGATAACGCGAAAGCAGTAAAACGATACTTTGCAGACAAAAAATTCATGTTTCACAATGACCAGCCAAGTCTCTGGACTTGTTATTAAATATTACGGAAAATTAGTTGGAGGGATTTCGCGGGGAATTTAAGAAATATATTGTGGGAAGTAGTGAGTCAAAACATCATTAAAAAACTATGGCCGTTATTAAATGCAAAATAGGTCTAAGTATTAAGTATCAAGCAATTGTCAAACTCGTTTCTTTCGCTTCCAACCATTGTATCATCTTTCGATTCGTTAAATATCACCAGGTTCTGCTAAATGTATCGCAAAATTGCAATTTACATTACTCGTACGCGTTGATAAAAGCACTGTGGAAGAACGCATATGAGAAATCGTTTGTTCAATAAATTTTAGAGTGTGCTCTCGTATGTGTTAACCGGACGAATACGTATAGATATGATAGAAATTCCGTAGGAAATGTGCAATTAGAGCTCGCTAGGGATATCGACAGCCGCGTGGAAGGAAATGCCAATCTAATGAATCGAACTCTGGAACAATGTTGTCTTATCACCCCACGTTGTCGGCATATTTAGGAGCCGGAATTCGATCGAGAATTCGTGCAAAATCTATAACGCAATCTATTTCCATTTGTACACTCGATTAGAATACCCAGGTGTAGATTGGGTGACGAGAGACAGAGAGAGAGAGAGAAAGAGAGTTTGTTTTGCACTTGGACATCAAGCCAATCCCGTATCAGCGCCAGGATCGTCCGTTTGAACACGTTTGTGGAACATAAGCTATGTAAGCACGCTGTTTAATATTAACGCTGGTTACGCGTTACATTATGTCGCGGATATTTACGCCGCATCATGCGCGCACACTACGCTTTCAGCACGAGGGGGGTTTAATATTTATAACACACCGGGGCTTGCCCCGGCAAGAAGTGTAAATATTTTGTCAGTGGTTTCTGGAACTAATTTTAAGCGCGATTTATGAGACGGGCGAAAACGAACAATGGGTATTTTCGTCAATAATTAATGAACAGATAGGGCGCGACGTAGGTATTTATTAGGCTTATTAGGTAAAGCCTAATTGTAAAGCCGATTCTCGAGCACATATTTTAATTGCATATCGTTATTTTGTTAGAAAGTGATAATAGGCAATTGATGCATTTTTCGTTTATTTGAAGATGTATTTCTGTATCTATTCGTCAATATTTGTGTTCAAAGTAATCTCTGTTAATTAGATCTTTTGATGCGGCTTCTACCTAATTCAACGATATGCAAACATTTGAATCGATAGAAAACAAATTGCAGGCGCGATCGGTCAGCAGATCCAGACAACGCCACTCCTACTCGAGGTCTACCCCACGCCCCCTCGCGAATCACGTGACCCAAATCAACCAATCGCTAATTTTCGTTGCATTAGCGTTGCACCTGATGATGAAGAGGCCCGATCTTCTGAGTTATCCTCGCTAAAATCACTTTCAGTGATAAAAAAAACGTTACCGCCTTCGTTCGTAGCCACGAATTCGCTGTTACATCATCGAGAAACGATTCTCGCTCGGTTCCCCATTGCCGGGAGAATTTACGAGCGAACTGCATAAAGTTAGCGAAGCCGATTTGCCGTCGGTCAACGAGCAGCAAACAGCGAGAAAAGTGCGATCTTTCAGCGGACAAATGACGGTCGCCTGTTCTCCTCTGCACAGTTTCGCCTCCCGCCGCTTGCCACTTATTTGATTTCACTACCAAATGCGGGGAAATATACGTTCGCCGCGATGGTCGTCGGGCACATATCATCCCCCTCTCAGTCTTCTGATCCACTCTTCGCCTTTCCCTTTCCTGATGGCTCGTCGCCTGTTTTCCCAGAAGCACGAAGAAGGATAGAGAGAGAAAGACAGACTCGGGAAAGACAGAGAAAAAGGGTGAGAATGGAAGAGAAAGAAGCGTGGAAAATGCCACGGGCTTTTGAGCCTCGATGGCGCACCATAATGTATCATTCCGATGATCCGATCGGTGAGTTACGGAGTTTCGAAGTACACGAGTGGATTTACGGTATGTGCGTGGAAGTTAGCCGCTGATCCGGCTCCAAGTAGCGAAATTCACTCTTGCACTTTCGAACACCATAATTCACGAACCGGCGGGATATTCGGGATTTCACGAGCGTTATGGAATAATCTCGTTCGGATTCCTCAGTTTTCTCTGTTTTCTCCTTTTCTCTTTCGTTTGTTTCTTCCTTTTTCGCGTCGCGTCCGACGTTTTAAAAGCGCGATATCTTCCCCGTTGTCGTTTTCGAACACTCGCAGGGGCGGCAGAGATGGTTCGATCAGCTTGTCACGTACTAATTTGTGAAACGTGGGTAATAAATGAGAGATTGCTCCGATAGAGAGACGGGGGAATATCGATCGAGCGCGAGCCGAGACAGAGCGCGGGCAAATATTTTCGGGCTGAACTCAGGGATGTTTTGCGATTGAACGGTTATTTGCCATTGTCGGGTTAGTCGAAACTATGCATACGTATGTGATGAATCGAAGAATGTATCGACACGTCCTTTCTCCTCTTCTCGGATATTTTTAGACGTCAAAGTGACGCGTCGGTGCCAAGTGCAGTGATTATTTTAGAACGCGTTCGCGCAATGTTGTATCTGTTAGCGGCACTCGCGTAACTGGGTTCAATTTGATCGTATTAAATTGGTTCTACGTGTCATTTAACTTGTACTTTTTACATAATTGCAAGGATGCAATTGTTACGGAAATAAAAGTCATCGAGGAAACGCTTTGCTGGAAGGTAATGTGTTCAGATACTTTTTACAAGTACTGTATTTTTCAATACGCAGATCTTTTGGGATACTCGACAATGAAATTACAAAAGATAAATGAAAACGTATTGATACGCTGATCACTTAATTAGAAAATTATTATTAATTAATGTTATTATTATTATTACATTATTGTTATATATTATGAATCGTCATTTTATTTATCACATCCAAAAGAAGTGCTTGGTATTTTGTGCTTTGACATTAATCTTTCGCTTGCTACTCGAGTGAACTTAAGTAACTTAATAGTTAACTCGTTCTTATATTTTTCGACCCGATTTTAAGAATCTACAGACGTGTAATTTACATGTGTATCAATCTGCATAAATGAACTCACACATGTACTCGACGTAATTAAAGATATAACAATTTCTTAAATATCGATCAGATACGAAAGAGAATAAGAGAATTCGTGGCATTTTGAAACAGAGTCAGGAAAACATAGTTTTCAATAAAAATACATATCGCTATATCACATCGTAACACATAAACAGCTTCTAACAGACAAATTAGACAGAATAACACATTTTAAACAAGCAACGCTTTCCCACAAAAATATTCAAGAATTGAAACACTTCGAAAAAATCGATTACGAAGGAAACTCGTCAAGTCCCTCTCGAAGAAAGGAGAAGAGAAAAAGAACGTACGTGACGCACGTATCAGGCAGACCTATCGAGCAAACCCGATCCAGGGGGAACGTACGGACGTTCGGAAATCTTGATATCGGTCACTCGGAAGCAGATTCAAATCAATCAATCAAGCACGCCACGTACACAAGAACGGTCCAGCGGTGGTCCTGCGACTTTCAGACTCGCGGCGTTAAATTTCAGGCGCGCAAATGGTAAACATTCTCCGGAGCTGGCGGTGCTCGTAAAACCCGATCGACCTCGTTACAAATCATCCCTCTCTCCTCGTCGGGAGACGCGAGTCCCCGAGGATCGAGCGGATGTATAAACGCGCAAACACTCTTTCCTCGCCTCTGTTTTCCCCTCGCCTTTGCTCCCTCGTCTTTCTTTTTTCACCTTCCTCTTGTTGCGGCTGGTTTTTCCCTTTTTTTTCTTTTTCTGCGGCCGAGGCGTTAAATCGGGCGACTATTAAAACCGCACCGTTTGCCAGTTCCAGGCGAACGGCCATAATTCGGCGTCGAAACGTCGAAAAGGGATTCATGGCCACCGCCGTGCCAGAACACTGTGAATTAAAGCGCGCCGTGCCGTGGCAAATGGAAGAAGCGCGTGGTGGTGTGTTTTTTCGTTTCTGACGGAACAAAAAAGAAAAAAAAAAGAGAAAAAAGGAAAAAATGAGAGAGAGAGAAGGAAAAGGGAACGTTTCAACGGGCACTTAGCGAATGATTTTTAAATTGAATCATGTTTTTTCGCGCTCTGTCCACTCTGTCTCTGTCTATTTCTATTTCTGTACCTGAACTCTCTTTTCCTGTTCGTTTCGTGAAGAAAAAGAAAAAAAAAAGAAAAAATCAGCGTGTGTCAGAAGCGAACTGGAGAAAAGAGCGGAGAAAGAAGAGCGTGGACAAGCAGCGGTGCAACTCCTCCGGCGGTTTTCTTCGACGCGGATGGCAAGAAACAGCGACCGGTTTTTCGTCGCTCGGCAATTACTCTCGATTGTTTGGCCTGGCTGTCTTTGTTTCTCGGTGTAAATGCCGCGATGTCTGTACGCTCCGACTTTTTCCCTCGTTCTCGGCTACTCGTGCTTCTTCATCGGCGAACGCTGCGCAGGTTTCGTTCTTTCGGCATGTTAATATCCGACGTTTTCAACGTTCAGTTTCTTTTTGACAATGCGACGCATGGTGTGTCTGTGATGTAATTTATCGGGCTTGTTGAATAGGAGTTCTCTCTTCCTTTTTTGAGGAAAGTGCAAGAAACAAGGAAAAAATTTATAACGCAGTAAAGGACACGAACTTTGTGTGTTTTGCTAGAAATCAATTCAAGCCTCTAAAAATCCACTGTTACAAAAACTGCACGACTTGTACCCCAGTACGATTCGTCTCACTGAAAGGCCCAGAAGCAACTGTTCCGACTATGAAACGAAGACGACTTTTTTGCCATAAAATTTTATCGATACGCAAACGTTTGAATCGATACGAAACAAATCACGAATCACGTGACCCAAATCAACCAATCGCTAATTTTCGTTGCATCAGCGTTGCACCTAAAGAGGCCCGATTTTCTGGGTTACCCCCGCTGAAATCACTTTCAGTTGGTCGCTTTGATCACTTTGGTAGTTCCAATGTTAATAAAAAGTATGCAAGATTTGTTCAATAATGGGAATACTGAGTGGTCCTGGTTGAAAAACTGAAAATTCACAACAGCTTTTATACATTTTAATTGTACAAATTGATTTTGTCTTTTACTATAATTTCTCGACAAAGGAAAGTAAAGCATCACTGAGAGTGATAAACGAGTATCATTAGATCCATTATAGATAATAAAACAGCGGAATTAAATTCGTATCGTTTTCAAATAAGCTCGTTGCTCGTCTTATCAGCCCGGGGGAAACTCGATTTCTGACGCGCGAGATCCTCGAGAAATTTGACGCCGGTTTTACCCGCGCACTCGGTTTGTCAGACTGCAATTTAGATTAAAAGGAATAATTACAGCGGCTATTTTGCACGAAACTTCACGTGCTCGTAAATCTGCCTGCTCACTTCTCAACCGCGAATTTTAGCGAGAATTTCCGCGCACCGATAACGAAAGCAAATTAAGACAGCTCGCTTACCATTATGCCGGCAAAAACGAAATAATAGGACGACGAGAGAGAGAGAGAGAGAGAGAGAGAGCAAGGTTTATTCATCGGGCAATATAAGATTCCTATAATAAACGGGACTGACAAATTTTTAACTGACAAATGGCGTGATTATATATGATCGCGAAAAGAAATAACTGGGCTGTGTGGATGAAAAATTACCGAATTTGTAAAATAATCGGATTGTTATCGACAAATTACTGACCGTTTCTCGACGAATAAACGACGAAATTAATTTCGAATTAATTCGCGATAGGATTATTGAAATAATATTAGATATTAAAACAAAGAAAGAAGTAAACGAAATAACTGAACTGCGAGGATGAAAGGCAGATTATTCGTTGAATTTGTAAAATAATTAAAATACTATCGGCGAATGACTCCTTTTCAACGAGCGGAGGGCAAAATTAATTCCAAATTGATTCGCGATGATATTATTAAGATAATGTAAAACGTGAAAAATGTAATAAATCGAAATGCGAGGGCGGAAAAGCAAGTTATCCGTGGAATAATCTAAAATTCGTGAAATAACCAAAATAACATCAACGAATATTTCCTTTTCAATGAGTAAAAAGCTAAATTGATTCCGAGTAATCCGCCATAATGTTATATTAACGTCGTCTTAATTTCAATCAGCAATCGTTTAATTTCAAGCGTCGTGTAAACAATCGAAATAAATGCCCGGTAATTTTATAACTTTTTCCTTTCGATGGTTTGTTAAAATAAGTCTTACGATCAAAAGAAAGAGAATCGTTAGACTCAAAAATCAAAAGCGTCGAGTAGTCGACATCTTTGAACCAAAAGAAAAAAAAATAAACTGCACAACTTGTACCCCAGTACGATTCGTCTCACTGAAAGGCCCAGAAGCAACTATTCTGACTAGAAAATGAAGACGACCTTTTTGCAATAAAATTTTATCGATATGCAAACATTTGAATCGATACAAAACAAATTACAGGCGCGGTCGCTCAGTACCAGGCAACGCCACTCCTACTCGAGGTCTACCCCACGCCCCCTCGCGAATCACGTGACCCAAATCAACCAATCGCTAATTTTCGTTGCATCAGCGTTAACAACTTGTCAGCTCGTTTAATTTAATCTGCGATGATGCTGTGTTGGTGCAGCATGCAAGAGGTTTTATAATTAAAAAAAAAAGCCTTCGAATAAAAATAAATCAACGATGATCGAGTAATTAATGATGCATCGAGTCATTTGATAATTGTGTCAGTGTAACGTACGAGAAAGTACCACTCGTTGGTGATCCTTTGCAACGTTCCGCAATTAAAACAAGAAAAAAAAGTCATTACGACCGCGCGAAGTATCGTTCACCTCCGAACGGGAATGAAATTGATGGATTTTAATGACGGCCGCGTAATCGAGGGGCATTGTGCATGGTTGAAGTTTGAGTGGAGCCATAAGCAGCGGCTGGGTAAATCGGGGGCAATCTTATTTCCATCGTAGTCGAGAATAGTTCTGGTTGTACGTACGTCGATTTAGTGTCTTCGGCGGGAAGTTTCCAGATGCTTTTAGTGGCCTTGGTTGGCGCGCATACTTCCGGCCTGCTGGCTTACGGGTCCCTTCCTATGCCAGTTAAGCGGATGTCTTGGAGGTTGGAGGACTCGACAGCTTGCGGGCTAAGTGGTTGTAATACCTTTAGCCAGAATATGTTCGAACTTCTGCGTGAACGTGAGATGAGAAGTCTTGCAACGTCGTTGTTTCTCCTCGCGAAGATTTTATTGCCATGTTGTCCTTTTACCAGTACATCGAGATGCAATTTATAATTAAACGTTTACGAACGAACAAACTGACAAAACATTGTTCTTGCGATCTTGAACATGAACTCATCGACAATTTAACTCAACTTGTACAATTGAGGATTACATATTCGTTCTTCTTTTCATTTATCATTTTTCGTTTAAACGAATGAAATAAAAGTTCGCGTTTGAACAAGAACGCGCAATCAAATGATTTCTTGTTTCGAGTGCTCTCAAAGACGCTCGACCATCCGTGACAAAAGTCTCGAATGTCTCTTTTCTTTCTACGATCTGCTGTCGCGAAACGTGATTCAACGTTGCATTCTATTCCACCGATCGTGTTGAATTCATTGATTTATTCGTTTTGTTTCGATTTATGCGCGAGCACGTCGCGCATTGTCACGGTTAACACGCGAGGCAGATCAGGAACGAAACGTCAAGTTCGTTAAGCGGAAAGTTTCCACGGCGTGTTAAACGATTGTAACGAGCACTTGGACGCAAGTGTAATCCTACTTACGGGCCGGGGCCAGAAAACTCGCCTCGAGTTGCACAGCAGTTTACCACGGTACTTTGGAAATTTTCCGCCGGACCCGGCGCCGCGCCGAGTTTACGAAGCAAATTGAAACTAATTGCGCTTGTCAGCATTGACGTTTACTTTGACTACTCGGTATCTAATGAGACTCGCGGAATGTTTATCCTGTGCGTCGTGCCTTCGAAAGAAAGAGTACGAGGCTTGCTTTGGCGGGAACTGCGATAGCTTTCATTTCTTCGCGTTTGATTAATTTTATTATGAGAGAAAGGCCTGTTTGCCCCGCCCGACTCGGACTAGAATTACATTTCCACTGGCTGGGGGGCGGGGGCGGGGGCGGGGCGGATTAGAGAGAGAAACTTTTTCGCCGCGTGTACTTTCGTAATTGAATCGTTTGAATATTTCAAAGCAATTGGAAACGGCGTTTAATGGCTCGGATATCCAAAATGAAAATCGTATCAGTTAATAACGTATATTAATTACGTCGAGATTGTATCCGAATCGAAATTTTTATAACAACGGACGTTTCATTACGCGTCACGCTAGCGCTTAAACGTGCGTTTCGGTGTGTTTCGCGTCGTTCATTCCGCGAGTTGTTTCATTCTGTGAAATGCTAGCCGTTCGCGCAGCTCGTCTCGTAACCTATAATTTTATAAACTGAAACGTGAAAATGCGCGGCGCGACACCGCCGGCTGAGCAAATCTGAAAAAAAAAAACGAATAAACCGGGAATTTCCCATCGAATAAGCTCGAGTGGCGATTCTTGCCGTTCGATCGAAGTTGATTTTACTGACAGTTCCAGTTGATACTAGAACATAAACATTTCTCTCTGTACGCGCTCAAAAGTCTCGTTTCGCACCTTTTATTTTTGTTTATTCGTGTTATATCTGTTTGCTCTTTTTTTTAATTTAATTTTAATTGTTTAATGTTATTGAACATTAGAATTCTATAACACAGTAGTGTTAATTTTACAAATAATTTTATAAGAGATTTATCGCGATATGATTTTCATTCAGAAATTTGAATAAAAAGCTGTGCTTATTATCGTTCTACAGTAAGTAAAAGTTGATTTAACATATTATACCAAACATTCAACACTTCATTTTCCCACAGAAATTACAGAGATCAATTTTATAGGCACTTAAAAATAATTTTCAGAAATTTAGAAAATTTGCAACTACACAATTTTTTTAAAGATTAACGAAAGCAATTCAAACTCTCCCACATAAGTTTTACACTTTTATCTCGAGTGGTTCTGGTATTAATTATTACACTTTTGAAGTAAATATAACACCCGCCCTGAAACTTTTGAGCGAGAAGCGTCTGTATTTATCAAACGAAAATGCAATGCAAACGAGAATAAAATGATGCGTTATATTTTACTGCAGCAAGAATTCACCGTTTCATTTAATTTTATAATGCACAGTCGATTTAATATACTTGCGAAGCTACATAGCTATTGTTGGTCATGGTATTCGAGTGAATTATGCTCCTTCGCGAAGAAAAGGAATCGTTGCGTAAACAGCTGCTGGAAAACTAATCAGTCTAAGACAGCGACGTTTGCAGAGGAGATTTCTTCGGTGCATTCAATCCGAGCGTTCATTTTAAGCGTTCTCAGATGATTAAATACGCTTTGCGAAAGTTATATGTCCGAGCTTCGTGCGACCGTGTAGACGGAAAGGGAAGAAATTGAAAGAGACTGCAAAAAGTTTAAAAGTTCCAATCGGCGGGAGAAACTCCAGTTCCATTTTGTATTTCAAATCGAATTTCTCTCGAATCTCTCGCGCTGTACGAGAGTGATCTCGAAATCTTCCTCTGCTGTGTCTTCTTTCTTATTCCATTTTGCGACATTTTAATCGAACGCAACGCTTCGTAAGCTCTTGAAAATTCCCTTCGAGTCGCGTTAATCTTTTGCAGTTTGAGGATAATTTTTGTCACAAAATTAAAAAAAAAAAAAAAAAAAAAATTGTCCCTTCGAAATTTCAAATTCCGCTCCTCTTCTCTCTTTCTCGCACTTCGTTCCACCGTTTTAGTCGAGCGTGGAACGCTTTCATAAGTTCTTGCAAGATTTCTTTCGGATCGCGTTGATACGCGGCCGATTCAAATTTACGGGCTGCGATACCGTCGCAGATACTTTTACGAATATCTTCGTAAATTTCCGGGAAGAAGCCTTCGGGAGAACGGCGAACGGTACCAGCGGGAACCAATGATCTAACTTAAGTATCTGTTAAATCGTAAGACCAAGCGGTCGTACCATATATTTCGGCGGTGTGCTCGAATATCTCGCAAGTTGGCGCACAGACGAGGGGTGTACAGATGAAGTTGGCGAAAGTTAACCTCTCCCTCTCGTGTTTCACTACAACTGCGCGAGTCGCGGACGTGTTTACGCAAATGCGGCGAAGTGTTGCTTCCTCGGGAAACTCGATTTATTCGACGAAGGAATAAAGAAACGGACGCGGACGCTAACGCGGGTGAGAAATAGAGCGCCACTTTTATCAATTAATTCTACTCCGAGAAACGTACGCAATGTTTCTGGAAGAAAGTTGTTAAAATCATCTGTACGTACTGTGTCTGTGTACGAGTACGTCGACGTCTCATTTTTATGATTATCCACCACGACCCATGTATCGTTAATTGAAAATTGACCAAATTAATTGTTCAAATCTCTCGAACAAATAAAGGTTTGTTCGATAAAATATGTCGTACCCTGTTAGAGAAAATACTCTGAAATTTCATTAATGTTATAACGGGAGACGATTACGTTGATAAATTTCGAAACCAAAACGTACATTTAGTAAAATATTAGCATCGTATTAAGTGTACACCAAGTGTCGAATATTAAGATTTATTGATGTAGATTTTAGATTTCTTTCAAACTTGATTATCAATACTGACGAAACACTTCAATCAGAGTACAATATTCCAGATAAAAGTTTGCCTCAATTGCCTATAGTGATACGATACACAGAAATCCGTCGAGTTGTAATGAATTCTAATCACACTTTACTTGGCTCCACGTAGAATGCAATCAATCAGAACATATTCTAACTAAAAAACAGAATGAACAACAGAAAGGAAAAAACTATTCGACAGTGTGAACGAACACGTCGGAAGAAACAGCTGTGTAATCGGAGAATAATCACGAAAATGAACATCAACGACCGTAATAAATCTCACTGGTACGTTTAATAAGTAAAACCAGGAAGCGGAAGTCCCGATAAAATTTTCCTCATTGGCGTGGCAATTTTAATCACGTCTCTATGTTACCGATAAAATATATTCTTGCCGAAAAGAATCACACAATTCCTGCTCATTAAGTCGGGACCAACGACAAGTTATGTTTAGCAAAACTGAAAGGTGTGAAATTAATAATTCCATTACAATTTCAATTTAGTATTATTTAATATTAAATTTCGGAAACAAGATGACTAAATATCACATTCAATTTGATATTAAATTTTGTCAACTACGAATAATTACTATTAATAATATATTAATAATATGCTAAATTAATATTAATAATATACTAATAATTACTAATAATATCACATTCAGTTTAATATTAAATTTTCTCAACTACCAATAATTTTCATTTTGGTAGCGATAAGTAACAAATTATCTTACACTGATAGCAATTCGTCAATGAAAAATATATATATCTCTGTGTGTAATTCGATGCAGAGTTAAATAAAATTGTGTAAAACATTGAAAGTAACATCGCAAATCTTTGTAAATGAGGAAGAGGGAACACGAGGGATATCGTTCGAATGGATCGAGTAGGGCAATTGTTCGGACAATTTTCGGCTGGGATCGGTCTAGGGCGAGTTGTATGACAATTAAACGAGCCATGGTGCGCGAGTCATGGCGGAAGGTTGTTCGGGAGGGTCAGGCAGCTTGCGGGTTAAGTGGTCGTATTACGTTGAGACCTGGAACACGGTGGAAGTTTCCACATATGGCGACGAAGAGGGACGATTTAACCGTTCCTGAGAGGCTATTCTAAAGTCTTGTCGTCCAACGCTGGTTATTGCGCGATTTAATGTCGCTTAATTTCTTTCCGAGAACCGCTGCAAGACGAGTTGGGAAGTTAATTTGATAGTACGTTAATTCAACGACACACGGTCGCTGGTGTACATCGAACACATCTTTGACGAGATAATGATTCAAATGATTACAGCATGGTTGTGCGTAATTACGACGCGCGGAAGTACTGTGTTTTGCAGCATTGCCATTCTCAAATTTTTCGTTTCAGACGTTGGATCAGACTCGTACCGAAAAGCTTTGGTTTATCGATTTATTGATTCCGAGCGTTTACATTTTCATCGTTTTAGATATATATATATGTGTGTGTGTGTGTTTTTTATTGTAACCAGTCTCGATAAAAATCAAATTCAAAAGTGGATCTTAATGGAAGGTAAATTGTTTTTCGTATGGTTCTTCTATCAATAGAAACGGGAGATAGCGTTGGCCAATACTGTACATCGGGCGGTGTTGTACGATTCTCTCTGATTGCTTTTTGCTCAATCAATTTCTTTAAAAGTGTAAAAATAATTTTGTTGAATTTTTCTGAAACGAACACCGATGTTGAAAGAAACAGCAGAGGAGATGTCCCGATGTTTCGAGATGTCCCGAAGGAAATTATGAAATTCTAACAAAGCAAGAGGAAAGAAAAAAAGGAATCGTTCGAAAAAAAAAACATTTAAAATCAAAAGAACATTTAATAACATATAAATTCAAATAATATTTAATTTTGAAGTAAGGAACGAATTGAATCAAATTTTCACAATTTTTAGAAGAGTCTAGTTATCTTAATTGAGACAAAATGTTTAAAGATTTACGTTCAATGATTCATTCGTCGCTTTCAATTTCACATAAATCATCCAAAGAATATAAAAAGCACAATTAAATTTTTTAACGAGAGGTATATAATTAGAAATTACTCCTACAAAGATACTTAACGGATTAATTGCTCAACTTGGCACTTCGCGAAGACATGTCTCAAGTCTTGGAAAAAAGGAAGAAATCTCAATTCCCAGTCCCCATTTTCCACGTACGTGCATACATTGACGTGTATTTGCGTAGTTCGCGAAGCTTCGCGCGGAAGAAATATTCGCACGAGAAGACGAAGGGGCTCGATCTTAAAGGCGGTCTATAGTTCTTCGGCTGGAGACAGCCGGTCAAAGAAGGGGAGGAAGAAAGGTCGCGGGGAAAAAGGGAGCAGAGAGGGGTGATGAAAGAGGAGGCGAACTCGAAGTAGAAGAAGAGGAGATGGTGGAAATGCAGGGAACCAGAGCCAGACTGGACGGCGCTGGTCTCGTCGCCCGTGTGGTAAACAAAGCTGTAACTCTCTCCTCGCGGAGAGGAATCAATGTCTGGTAGCGAGCTCTCCGAGGTACAAACTCGCGGAGGAAACCCTCCGCCATCGAGACATCGATCTTAGTCTTGCCGTAACGTGCATGTTGATGCACCTTAAGGGAATGCTGTCGCAAAATAGTATCGATAGAGCTATTTGGTAATTCTTGGGGAAAGAGTGTCGGTGTCTCTGACTCTTTTCATGACACTTTCAGCCTACCGCGTCTACCAATTCTGGGGTGAACGATTCTTGTTTACTCGAATAGGAACGTGATTCTCGTGAAAATAATGAATTTGAGTAATGAAGCTTTAATTCCAGATAAATGAAGTACAATTAGAAATACAAATCTTTGGCACTCAAAGTGTTATCATTTTATATGTTTGTTTATTATCACTGAAAGTAATTTTAATCGCTTCAGGTGCAACGCTAATGCAACGAAAATTAGCGATCGGTTGATTGGGGTCACGTGATTCGTGAGGGGGCGTGGGGCAGACCTCGAGTAGGAGTGGCGTTGTCTAGTGCTGAGCGATCGCGCCTGTAATTTATTTTGTGTCGATTCAAATGTTTGCATATTAAGAAAATTTTATGGCAAAAATATCGTCTTCATTTCCTAGTCGTGCAGTTTTCATAGTTAAATTGAAATTCTTAATAATCGTTTCCTTGGAGGTCATCGAATTTCCCAGGGAGTCAGATTGCCACCGAAAACGGAAGCAATGACTCACAGCGGAGATTTTGCAATGTGAAATTAATGATTCGTGGAAAGTTGGGCAAATACTTGGCATTTCGCGGATCGTCTGCCGCAAATTCCTTCTCATCTATCTTGGTCGCCGCATAAGGCAACCGCTGATGCTTCTGATAGACGAAGAGAGACAAAACGAGCAACGAGAAATCTCTATCTCAAATTTAACGACTCGACGGAGCGAGAACAGCGAATAAATAAATAACAATCGGGCAATAAATTCAATCAAACAATTGTCCTAACAAAAACGAACCGCGAACCCGTTAATGAAAGTGTATCTTTCGTAAATATCAAGCAGTCTACATTTTTCTACGGACGAATATTGATACGTAGATTGTAGGTTCGTGGAATAACAAAAAAGAAAACAGAGAAAATCGAAACGAAAGTAATCGATGTACTCGATGTAACGATGAAAATCTAGAACGGTAAATACAATTCCGCTGTAGCTTTCAGCAACCGTTTCGCATTCCATTCAGAGAGATGGAAGAGCAACATTCGGTTTAACAAGTCGACCGAGGTCCCTTCGGCATTTTGTGGCCGTTTGAACGATGACGACGAGGTGAAAACCACCGAGGGAGAACCTGTGGAACACTTGGCAGCGTACACTGAGGTCAATCGCTCGTGACGAAGGTTTTACAAGGGTGGGAAACGAGGGTCGGGGGGCGAGACTATTCCAGCGACCGTGGTTCAGCCTTCAAAGGTGGTTAAGTCGGGCCGAAGGTTGCATTTAGTGGCTCCTCTATATGACACGCAGCTCGTTGTTCGATCTCGAACGGACGATTCCACTTCTTTTTCAAACAGATCGCGTCTATAAGACACGGATTTCCAAGTTCATTTCTGCAATTTGAATCTGACGAAGTGACTAGGAGCCGGATTATAATTCTGTTTCTGTCAAAAAAATTGGAAAAAATTTTACATTGCAAGACGCTTCTTGATAGAAGTTTTTGTTTGTTTTTCAAATTACTACGATTTCTTTGCCATGAACTGATTCTTCGGGTTGGCCTGAATAAGAAAGTTGGGGCACAATGTCTACAAAGTAATTAGTAAGACAACTACTAAACGGATGTATGATCTTTAAATAATCAAAAAAAAGATCGTCCGAGTTTGTTGTAAAAATTAGAGTATTTATCTAATTCGTTCTTATCGAAATCTTAACGAGCCTTCACGCCGAGACAGCCGAAGAAAATCGCACGAAATTAAACTGTTGCTAAGCTGTTATTTTTCTCGTACACTCATCCTTTTATTTCTGGTCGCGCACGTCAAGATCGCGCAAGGAGGTCGCGAAGTGACAACGTATCGGTCCATTTTCCGCTGCAAGAAGGTGTCGACTGCATCGACCGTCACCGGAAGTTAACAGCGTCGTGTACACGCGCGAAACGGGCCTTCTTATTTCTCCAGAGACGGTTGTCAGACGGGGCAAAAGATTCTTCTTGTTGCTGCACGACGAGTTTCTTTCTCTCATCCGGATCGTTTTCTCTCCGTCTCGTTTCGTTTCTTTTCTTCTTTCTGTATCGATCAGCCTCGCGGAACCGACCCTCCCGATCGGAATTCAATCAGTTTCTTACGTCTGCCATCGCTGTCGACGAGGAACGGGTTGAATTTTTAAAATTTTCAAATTTCTCCGCTCAAAATTTGAACACTAATTGAGAATTGACTTTGCGCAAGCGAGCTTGGCAAATTTTCGCATTTAACGAAGCGTCGTCTCGTAGAAGAATTTTCTCCGTTGTTTTCGCACGTGAGACAACCTCTCTCTTCTCTGATTCTCACTCTCCTGTCCAATCTGGAATCAGTTGAAGCATGCTTGATGAATTTTAAAACTTTATTCTTTTCGGAAAACAAAATCTCACAATGAAAAATAATTCTCTCTAGAGGGAAAGTCTTTGGGACTTTTGCACGTTAGTTCCAAAGATCTAATACATGTTGATATTTAATTTACTTTATATGATGTAGTAGTATATTTATTTACATATACTAGAAGATTGTATATAATAATAATATAGTATACTTTAAATAAATGAATAAAAATATAAACAATCGTGTGAATGGTAATGTTACTCAAAGGAAAATATACATACTCTATATGAAACGAAGAAAGAGGAATGAAATTAATAACAGAAAAGAAAGGAATTATGAGTAGTAGATGAAAAGGAAAACAATTCGTTAAGGATTAGGGAGTCATTGTACGTAATAATTGATAAATGCATATATATCAATAATAGATAATTGCAACCTCTGATAAAGTATAGTGACTCAAATTGTGTTAGCGAAATTATTCGGAAGAAATATTAAATTTTCCAACGTTTTCAAACAGTCTTACAGCAATTTCACTAGATGTACTGTTAAACGTAGCTGATTTTCATCCCCGAGACTCCTCTTGCATCCAACAGTACAATTTTGTAACGCTCGTTCCGCCTTTCCTTCTTCTTCTTCTTCTTCTTCCTCTTCCTCTTCTTCCTCTCCTTCCTCTCTTTGTTCTTCCTTTTTGCGGATTAATTCGAGCAGGCAGAGTTCAACGAAGTTGAATTTACGATGTCTAATTGTAAGTAGTTTTCGGTTGAAAAAGCGATGGATTTTAACTTGGGAGCATGATGCCTTTCTTCCGTGGAAAATTAACTTCGCAAGTTAATTTAACTTTTTAATTCGTAAATGAACTTGGCCGAGATGGCGAGTTGCGCGGTATAGATATTTTCGAATTGGATAATACGCGGAACTTGGAAACTAATTTCAATTGTTGAAATTTATTCAGGGAAGAGATATACGCAGATAACGTGTCATTTGTAAATGTAGTATCTGCTGAGTATAAATTCTTCAAGATTCAAAGTTGTTAATAATAATCGTAAAGACAGAGATTAATTAACAATAACTGGGATCAATTGATCCGAATGAACCTTGGAGATGTAAAAATTCCTCATCGTTGATAAAATTTCAGTTTCACTTGCAATTAGAAAAGGAGCAAAATAGCACTCGTGGTACTTCACGTAGACGCGAACGAGAAACAGATTCTACCACACCCCCTTATCAATTGCCAGCGAAATTTATCTTTATCGGAACACGGTAGGATCTGTAATGGCACCTATGTTTACAGAGGACACGTTTGCCTGTTCGCCCGCTATAACAGAAAACTTTGCTCGTAAAATAATGTCCGCGCGTGTATATAGACATCGTCGTGCCTCTGTTCTCTCGGTTATTCTCCGCAAAGAGGCGTAGAAACCCCGGAGCGATTCGTTCTGCGGATGAGCATGTTTGCAGATCAGTTGGTCTACCGAAACTATCGTAGGCCATCCGTCTGGTTTTGAAGTTCTCTCTATTTGGTTCTCGCTTTCGCCGATGTCTGTTTCAGGGCGATTAGATCTATTTAAGCACGCCCCGACGCCTCTGCTTTTCGCTTCCATTTCGTACGTGCGTATCTTCGAATATCTTCTCCTTCTCATCTGCAAAGAAGCGAAATGAAATGTGACAGTTTTCAGACGGTAATGAATAAAAGATTGAAATCAGTATTTTACGTTGGACGTCTTTCCTGGGTTAAACAGCATTTTCAGTCTACTCCGGGATATACGAATTTTACTACTCGTCAATTATGACTGACTTTTGTTGAATTCTTCAAACTTCTTTTCACAAGAATAAAACTTCTTTGCTGTTAGACTGGATTTATGAGAAATTTATAGGTGTAGGAATTGCAGAGAATATTAATTAGTGAAGAAAACAATTTTCTGCGTAGACTATTTTTTTTTTTTTTTTTTTTTTTACTATATTTACACAAAAATCCCTGCATAGCATGTAAAGTAAATGTACGTTTTAGCTCGAAAGTTTGGAGTTTTTTTTAAGAAACGAGAATGTTCTAATTACGACTCTGACTTTTTAAATACAATTAATCGATTTAGTTTCGATTTCGGTATTACAAACGAAATAATATTGCCGATGACACGTTTATTTAATAAAAGAAGTGGGTTCTTTCGAACCTAAACCTCGATACGCTTTAAATTTTTGAACGACAGCGTACGTGTTCATTTAGTAAAAATATAACAACGATATTTTCTTCAATTGTTGTATACTATTAAAATATATGTATTTTATAATTTGTAATACTAAAAATTGTATAAAATACTGTCCGACGATTAATGGAAAGAATAATTCGAGAATAAACGACAACCTTGGTTATTCGCGGGCTCCGATATCTCGATAAACGAGCCCCGTGACATTAGCGACGTCCCGATAGGAAACTGCAATTTTATGACAATCGACTCGTAGGCCGTAAATCGTCGTGTTTGTAACATTAACGGAGACTGTCTGTTTCGTTTCAGGTGGCCTGGATGCTTTTCGACAAGAGCGCTATCCTGACAGTACAAAGTCACGTTATTACCAGGAACCCGAGGATATCCGTGACGCACGATAAGCACAGGACCTGGTTCCTACATATCAAAGATGTGCGGGAGGACGACAAGGGAAAGTACATGTGCCAGATTAATACGGCGACCGCGAAAACACAGTATGGCTATTTGCACGTCGTAGGTAAGTCCCTGGAAATTATCACGAGTCCCTGTTCTACTAGAGAATTCAGAAGTGAAAAGTCACGCTTAGGGATAAAATAGGACGCGCGACATTGATTACCCTACTAGCAGAATCGTTCGTAAAGTGACACTTTTGTAAATAAATTATTACGCAAGATTTAACAATGATATTCGTTTATATATATGTTGCGTTCAATTTTTAAACAACAATCGCCCTTTGAAATTACGATGATTGTTTAAACAAGGTGTTGATTGACGATATTGATTGTTTCATCGGCAGAATCTTTCGCTCGTGGTAGAAAATTATCCAAGTGATCCTTTTGTGAACAAAGTATCACGTATTAAAAATAATAGTATTTGCGTACACGTGATCATGATTTGAAATTACGATAATTATTTACCGATTTATTCCAATGTATGGTCTCAAGTGTCAAGCATACTTTTGAGATATTTGCAGAAAAATTCGATTGAACTTAAATTCAGTCCGAAGATGACGAGCAGTTTTAATACAAAAAAACTGCACGACTTGTACTCCAGTACGATTCGTCTCACTGAAAGGCCCAGAAGCAATTGTTCTGCCTAAGAAATGAAGACTACTTTTTGCTCAGTACCAGACAACGCCACGCCCCCTCGCGAATCACGTGACCCAAATCAACCAATCGCCAATTTTCGTTGCATCAGCGTTGCACCTGAAGAAGCCCGATTTTCTCGGTTACCACCGCTAAAATCACTAAATAAATATCCGAAAATCATCGAATTGGTTAAATTTTACCTCTATTCGAAATGATTGTCAAAATTACTGTCACTTTCGTTTATCGCATCGCGTATATTTAAATTTGTCAAGTACATTTCTTAACTGTTATTTGCATTGTCATTGCATTTTTATTTTGAAAGTATATCGAGCACGCTTCGTTCGACTCGGGTTTGTTCGCTTCACGGTTTCGATACAGTTACAAATCGGGACCTCACTTTCGATCGTTACGCTGTAATATCTCGCGCGAACCGTATATAATTATTCTGCCATTCTGCCTGCATTTCGCGGTTCAATTAACGATCACACTTTCACTGCGTATGCTTTTTCAAATACATTTGTACGTGTGCGATTTATATGCGTGCATATGCTCTCGCGTAAATTGAATTACACCTGGAATAAAATTCGCAGTTCCGTCACAAACAGAATTGCACAACGTTTGCGTTTTACGTTCAGAGGAAACGATGAAAGGTTTAGCAACATTTTCGAGATGTACAGCGAAAAGAGTTAAACGCTCGGGGAACTGTTAGAAACAGAGCGCCGAAGCTTTAACTATATGCTCGGGCGAGTTAGATAGTAGACGTCTGCGAGCTTGTTTGCGGTGAGCTGCTCGGACACATCGGATGCTTTTGGTAACCTAATTCCGCGAGTGATTAGCGGGTAAAAAAAGCGGTTAATTTATGGTCGGTGTATGTTACGTATGTCACCTTCTTTACGAAGTTAAACCCCGGGTTTAGTTCAAAGCCAATTTAACTCTCCAGATTAAACGAACATTCATATCCTTTATCAATTAATTGCCGAGGTAATAATAACTGTTGTACGATCTCGCGTCCCTCGTGTTTGCAAAAACAGATTAAAGAATATATTTCTTTGTAACGGTTGTTCGAGAAAGTATTCGAAGATTTATAGAAACTTCATCAATACGAATATATTACGTGGAATTTTTATTTTATAATTGATGATTTTTTAACTACTGGCAGACTTTCTAAGAGATTCTACTGTACATAAAACACTGTAACACCGATCAGGTGATGACGACTACGTCGCGTGTATCAAGTTCGAAGCGGTTCTAGAAACGCGAACGTTTGAAAGAGAAGGAAATCGTCGAGAGGAACAAGCGGCTGGACGTGATAGAATCCCAGCGATTGAAAGAGAGAGAGAGAGAGTATATATCCGAGCCTCGGTGAAGGGACAGAGGAACGATAATTTAATCAGCGGATCCGAGAGTATCCGCGAGGCCGAAGGGTGAGCGTGTCGGGTCTCTTCGTTCTCTGCCATCCGGCAGAACATATTAATATCTCGAGTTTTGACGTCTGAAGTCGTCGGGCGGAGCGGAAGCTCAGCCGTTCGCCTCAGGAAGGGGGAGGGGGGGGTGGGGGTGGGAGTGGGTGGCGAGGGAGAGGGTGGGAGCGGTGGATGTTTCAGTAGTCGGTGGAGTAATCAGAGGGCTAGATTAATTGTTTCCACGGGACTCTTGGCCCGGCGTAGCACAAATACACGGAAGACTTCGAAACGGTACTTCGTGATAATGCCGACGGAACAGACACAATGCAATCCCTGCCATAACTCAGTCCCTCCTCCCGCTATCTCTCTTTCACTCTCTCTCTCTCTCTCTCTCTCTCTTGGATCTGGTTACGCAAGGAAATTTGGAAACGTATAACGTGTGTAAATATTCCATACGGACCGAGTCACTTAAAGTTACCACCTGAGGCGTTTACCTAGCTGCCTGAGCTAATAAACGGTTTTCACGAGTTTGACGATTTCGACGGCTCCTCCTCTCTTACTCTCTTTCTCTGTGCATGTGTGCCCGTCTGTCTGTCTCTCTCTCTCTCTCTCTCTCTCTCTCTTGCTCCGCGCCTGAATTCACGTGTAAATTATCCGGGAATCGTAATCGCGGCGCGTTTCAATTGTTGCCGCGCTGTTTGCCCGACGCTGGAGCACGTTTCTCGCGCGCCACCGCGTCGAACACTGCTCCCGAGGAGTGGCCCTGGAACATTCGATTCCGACGGGAGGAATGGATTTCGACAGCCGAGCCACGCCGGCGAATAGCCCGGCTTGTTTGGCCGCGTTTGGCTTCGAGGGGATCGTTTCTTTGTGAATTTCGTTTTCGTTTGTTAAGAGCCGAGCGTGGTTCCGTTCGAGGGATCAAGGAGACTCGCGTCGATCAAACGGAAGATAGGAATTACACAGGGACGTTGAGTCTGTAGTGTGTTTGATTTACAAGTTTCTGTGTAACGTGGAAGATTGTTACAAAGCACGATGCTAAGTATACGTTTGGATAAATTTGTCTTTTCGATGGCCGCTCCTACGTACGTGTTTCTTAAAGGATTTCAAAAGTTGTAATTCGATGGTTGGTTCTTTTAGTGAAAAAGTAGATTTCAAATCGAATATCAGTGTGAAAAGAGAATTCTACTTCTGGAACTTCTTTCGTTCCTCGCAATGATTTCATTTCGTTTCATTTCGTTTCATTTCAGTCCACTTGGTTCTCATTTTATTTATTATTTGCGCGAAATTAGACAGTTATTGGCCCGAGTTCGTTACAATAAATCTCCAGCGAACGAGGGCGCGAAGAGAGTTACCAAAATTGTTACAAGAATTGTTACGGAAATAGCCCGAATTAACGGCAAATGCAGTTATCTAAGTAAAACCTAGTTCGTGCACGTAACACGAGAGAGAGAGAGAGAGAGAGAGAGAGGGAGAGAGAAAAGCTGAAACGATTCCACTCGGTATATTCAATTTACACCGTGTTATCCTGCCGAACGATACACTGCGAACGTATGTACTGGCCAATCAATTTTCCGTCGTAGCGACACCCCATGAAAAATTCCCCTTGGCGCGTCTAACACGTCGTCGGCATCCAGCCCCCGCCATTGAATTCCGCGATGATCCATGAATCGAAGATAACGATAACTCGATGATCGCTCCGTTTTATCCGATATCGCATACACGCCATCCTCTACGTACCTCTCTCCCGTATCGCTCGATCGGTGATCGTTCCTCCGTTTCGCTTCGAGCTGCTTCGTCCCTTTCCTCTCTCTCTCTCTCTCTGTCTGTCTTTTTTTTTCTCTCGCTCTCTGTCGTCCCATAAATAAGACGGAAGCCGGGGACTATCTGACTTTTATTCGATTTGGAGGCGAGTCGGCGAGCTTAACCAGGAAAGAAGCTCGAGTGGAGCTACGCTGCGGAACGTGACGCGCCGAGCTTTCCACGTTTTCTCGTGTATTTTTCCACGTTCCCGGTGTTCACTGTTTCCCTTGGCCCTGAAATCTACAAAGAGAGAGAGAGAGAGAGAGAAATAATTAATTTCTTTTCCAATCACTTCTGTGATCATCAGACTGCAGATTGAAAGTTAACCCATTAACGGATCGCTGAATTTCGGGTAACTATGCACGTCAGAAAAAAGAAGACGTATTTTATCATGTACATAACAAGGAATTGTATATTTAAGATAAGTAATATTACATTTGCACAATGCAACGTATGCTACTTCACAGCAAATCGAATACAGCAAACTCTGTAGTTTCCATTCCGTGGACACGCAGTTAGATGGTCAATTAGCGACGACTGATCATTTGATACTTGTTTCATTGCCAATCGAGATTGCGTTTCGCCCATTTCTGACTCGAGACGAGAACGTCGTCTTACATCGTGGGCCAGAATACGCGCGTCCTTTTCATTTTTACCGGTTACCGAGACCGGCGGGACTGAGGGATGATTCGAAGGGTTGTTATGCCGGTTCAATTGGCGTTCCTTCGTAACGAGTAACAGGGGCGTGTTGTGATACTCGCGAGCCTGTATGCAATTTCATATCCGTTCCCTTTCCCTCTTCGGCCGTTTCCTCCCTTTTATTAGAAACTCGATAGGAATCGGCTGGAGGGAGAGGGTGAGTTCTCCCGTCGGGCGAAGGAAGACGATGAAATTCAAGCGGCGGATCCTTTGAATTACGACGACCAACACGGCGACGTCGAGGACACAGTGTCGAGATATTTATCCAAAAAAAGAAAAAAAAAAAAGAAAAAGAAAAAGAAAAAGGAAAAGAAAGGCTGAAGAGAGGGTATAACCTTCGAGCAACTTCGAGCTTCGACGAAAGTAGTTTTTACCCTTTCGTCGATGAGAGGAGGTCTGCTTTCCACCGTGAAACACAAGCAGCTCTTTTTTTCCTCGCAATTTTTGCCCCGTTTCTGTTTTTTCCTTCTCCTTCCCCCCCCCCTTTTTTTTCTTTCTCGTTCAACACCGGTTACGGTGCTCGTCCGGGTCAAAAGACACCACCGTTCGCGTTGCACGAACCTTTTATCTGGCCATCGAGTTTCACGAGTCGAATTCAAGAATACTCAAAGGCCGGCCGTGTAGCGTGGCACAAAGGGAGGGTCTCACCCTCCGAGGGTGCCACATGCCCTCGTATACGTTACGCATTGTATCAGAGAGCGCGCGCGTGTCGTCTCGCGGCCGTACGTCACACACGTTGCGCGCCGCCTCGACACCGCATTCCCTAAGGGGGGACCCGGGTGTAATTAGTAATTTGTGGCTGCAGCCAACGGGGATGGGACAGTGGGGGAGGGAGGGTGGCTTCATTCAACACGGGCCGCATAACAGTCATTTCGACGCGAGCCTCTGACACGACGCGCCTTTGTGTTTGCGGATCGCGCCCCGTTAAGTCTCAAAACGCGTTACCTCCGTTCCCGCGGCGGGTGTCACTTAATTTCCGAATGTCTGTCAGAGGTGTCTGTAGGTCCCTCCCCCCCGTTTTCTTTTCTTTTTTTTCTCGTTTCACTGCTCGCTCGGTGTAACTTCGATTTCCTCCGAGGTGAGAGAGCGCGCGGAATTTCATCAGTACTTCGGTCGCACCGTTTTGGTCGCGAGGTGAAACTCGAAACACTCTAGGTAAAGTACTCCAGCTGCGTGAATATACCTGGTAGCCCCTGATACGTCTCTTTCGACGGAGGATTTTAGTTTGTGTTATTATATTTATACGACTTTATCTAATTGCAAGTAGTAAATTGCAATATAAATGTAAATATAAAATATAAAGATTAATATAAATATTCCGATATACAGGA
Organism: Melipona beecheii; assembly: GCA_032399605.1. Taxonomy (NCBI): domain Eukaryota; kingdom Metazoa; phylum Arthropoda; class Insecta; order Hymenoptera; family Apidae; genus Melipona; species Melipona beecheii. The sequence continues at coordinate 22,503 of JAUCMO010000296.1, read as the reverse complement.
ATAATATCTATAAATGTTACGATAATAAAGAAGAACAATATATCAACGAATATTACAATTATCTTGTTACTAATGAGGTAAGGTTAGGTTTAATTAAATAGTATACTGAAAGTGATTTTAGCGGGGGTAACCCAGAAAATCGGGCCTCTTTAGGTGCAACGCTGATGCAACGAAAATTAGCGATTGGTTGATTTGAGTCACGTGATTAGCAAGGGGGCGTGGGATAGACCTCGAGTAGGAGTGGCGTTGTCTGGTGCTGAGCGATCGCACCTGTCGTTTGTTTTCTATCGATTCAAATTTATGGCAAAAAATGTCGTCTTCGTTTCCTAGTCGGAACAGTTGCTTCCGGGCCTTTCGGTGAGACGAATCGTACCGTGGTACAAGTCGTGCAGTTTTCCTCTTTCTCTGTAAAACGTATCTAGAAGCAAGTACTTTTATTAAATCTTTCTTTCAATTCGACGTCACAAATCTGATATATAAAAATCCAAAGAATAGTTTGACCAAGTCATCGATACCTGCACGTGTGATTCAAATTGAATCAGCAAGGAAATTGCTCGATTGCTGTCGGAGAAACAGAAGAACGTGTCTCGCAATCAGTCGAGATATGTTGCCAATCAGGAAATCGGTGATACCGTTTGTTCGCGAGTTCGTCATCGTTCGAATCGTTTCTCGCGACTTATTCCGTAGTATTGATATCCGTAAACAACGCGCATCCCGTGTCGCCAGTCGATCGTGCTTCCGGTTCTGACGAGGACGCTGCCGCGGTCCCGTTTCGTCGTTTTCTACTTGCCTTACCTTTTCACTCTTTGCCGAATAAATTCTCGTCTCCCTCTGCTTTCGAGTCCTGCGGAGCGTGCGGACATTTATTTTCCAAGTGCATTCTACGACGCGTCGATTTGTCCCGTTTCGTTCGTTGTTTTGCTTACGATCGATGTTTGCCCAAACTGTCGCGCGTCTCTACGTATATATATATATATATATATATATATATATATATGTATATGTATATGTTCTTCCGCGGATATTTTTCATAGCTCTGTAAGGTCGATTTGAATTAATTATCGTTTTGATGCAGAAGAAGAAATTTACTGTCCAACTCCTGATTGACTCTTGAAATTCATTTCTGAAACTTCTCTGAGACTTCGTGATCTTTCCTCGCACGATCGGCGAGATTTCTCTCGTAAACCATCGAATGGAACCAATCAATCGTTAATATATATGTGAAAGAAAGCACCGAACTATGTTTCGGTATACTTTTCATTAAATAACAAATCCAAACAAAAAATTATATTACTGCCCAAGTTAAAAACCGAGAAACGTGTCATCCCTCTCGACGTTCCCAATCTTCCCCATCTTTCATCACGCGCTATTTCTTTTCAATCTCATCCTATCTCGATAAATCCCGCGTTTCTTAGCTTGCAACCCCTTCCCTCGTAATAAACTCATGTATCGACTTTCTTTCTATTAGCTCCGCCGGAAAGAAAATTCCGCAACAAGCCAACTATATATAAACGTCTCGGCGAGCAAGTTTCGATCCTTTCAAAGTTCATACTTCGTGGCATTGAGCGTCTGGCCCGTTCGTTAGCGCGATTTTTTCTTTTGCTATTCGCCTGGAAATTCCCTAATTGGAGATTTTCCTCGTCTGACCCACGGCCCTCCGCCAAGGAAAAGCGCCCGCGAACACAATAACTCTCGCGGGTTATTAAGCTCGGTGAAAAGCGTGTTCGAGAGAAGAAAAAAAATTCTCGTCCTACCTAAACTCGTGTGTCTTCTTCTCCTTACAGGTCTTTGAATACTTGTAACAATTAATTGTTCACTCATTCGTTATTATTGTGAGAAGTAAATCAGGGGACGAAAGCTTAATCATTTCAATCTGTCGTCTGTTATAATAAATTTTAGGAAATTGAAAGAGGGAGAAAACAGAAGGCACTGAGTTTTGAGAATTGTACTCTTCCTATAAATTCCAAACACACGAAGTACTTCTTTTTATTTATTTTCAATTTCTGACGGAATCTGGGTCCGCTGAAAATGTAGAATTACACTACAGGTACTGTCAACTTCGTTTCAATCAAAATGTAATATAGATCCTGACGTTTAAGTTGTTCAACTTCAATATGCTTAATGGGAATAAATCATTTTTTAACACGTTGAAGTACTAAATTTCGATTGTCAGACTACCGCCAGACAGCTGATGTAATTAAATGCAAAACTTAAGTGCCTACGTACTTACTCGATCCGATGAAACGGCAGTCAGTATCTAAAGGATCGGCTGATCCTTCTCGAACGTAGCCTATACCGGTTTTTTCTCTGCTTCTCGAGTGGCCAATTACTGGCAACAGCGATTTCACGGGCCACGATGGAAGGCAAACAAATAGGAAGGTCTACGAATCGATCGGGAACATCCGAGATTGAAATTCCATCCTCGGTTGTTACAGTGATCATTTAATCTTTCAATGGAATAAATGGAAGTATCGATGCTCGAGGAGGATTAAGAATTTGTTAAAGTGCATATCTACGACGTCTTCGCAAACTTTCAGACTGGTTATCAAATTTTATTGAGAGAATTGCGACGAGTCGTGTCTCGTTAGATCAATGATAAATTCGTAATAACGACATAATTATTATCTCTAAGAAGAAACGATATATCGTACGTATATTATACGATGTATATTTAATATCCGAGTATTCTCGAGTGTTCGAACATTAACGGGAATCGCTGATACGTACTACTAGATACTTCTACAGTAGTCGTTCGAGTATCTTCTGCGTCGTGGCGCACAGGGAGAACGCTCTCAAGTTACACGCAGACAAACACTGCCAGAGCAGCCACGGGGGAAAACGGCTAATAATTCGAAGTGCCACGACGATGACGACGACGTTTCCGAGTCCATGCACGTTCTCCGTGGTCTGACATCGCGCGACGCTTTGGCGTTAGCATCCTCTCGGCTTGTTGTTACTGAAAGTAACCCAGGAGTAACCCAGAAAATCGGGCTTCTTCAGGTGCAACGCTAATGCAACGAAAATTAGCGATTGGTTGATTTGGGTCACGTGATTCGCGAGGGGGCGTGGGGTAGACCTCGAGTGGGAGTGGCGTTGCCTGGTACCGAGCGATCGCGCCTGTAATTTGCTTTCTGTCGATTCAAACGTTTGCGTATCGATCAAATTTTATGGCAAAAAAGTCGTCTTCGTTTCCTAGTCGGAACAGTTGCTTCTGGGCCTTTCAGTGAGACGAGTCGTACCGGGGTACGAGTCGTGCAGTTTTTTCTCTTTCCCTCTCTCGTTGTCTGTTCTCACGCGCCGTTCTCCTCCGTACAAGCCGATGCCGGCCCGGAGTTTAGGGCAAGTTAACGCGCAACAACGCCGAGGCACCAGCGTACACGTGGCGGCGTTTGCGCTTGAATAATGCATCAACGGTACGTACGCGGCTGCCGTATACCGGGCCGCGCTGTTCAATCTGCGCTTGTTGAACAATTCGGTAACACCCCGCATTAGCATTAATGCAGCAGATCGTCGGACACCTGCGGTAATTCATAGGATTGAGTAGGACCTGGCTGTTGCTTTCCGGGACGCGCAATTGACTCGCGCGCGAATCACTTCGCTGAAGTTCTCTCCGGCCACCACCGACCCTTTCGCTGTCTGAATTTTCGTACGAAACGATTTCATCGCGAAGCGATTTAATTTAACGATGCGATAGCGTTCTCTGGTACGACACGTGACCGAGCAAGATGTTTTTCTCCGTTTCTTTTTCGTGACTGGAAGAAATGATTTTATTTTTGCAGAAATTTAAAATAAAAATAACTGAAGGACAAGTTCCAAGTTTCATTCTTTGAGAATTTATATTAACGGAAATAGCTTCTAAAATTTTAGTGATCAACGTCGAACTGGAAAATATTTCTACGTCGAAATGAAAATTTTTTCTATTTTAATTTCTGTTGGAAATCGTGCGTAGTGTCGCAAAAAACTGTCCGCCACTGCGCATTCGATAACAATTCCGACGCGTTGCCGAAATTAGGAGAACTTTTACGTGATTCAGAATGCACGGCAAACATTTGCTCGCGCGCTAAATACACGTCATCGTCCATTTCGCGGGACTGTCACGGAGACAGGATTTCGTTGGAGAGGTGGAAGGGGAGGGTCACTCGAGGGTGAGTTTATATATGAATATGTAGGAACAACCCTCTTCACTCGGCGTTTCGGCCAGCAAACGAACCGTCCGAGATGAGGGGAGGGCTTCCGTTGCTATTTCAAGCGAAAGCTGTGCATCTTATCGGGATAACTCCTCGAATAAATTCCCGGCTGCTCGTATAATTGCCCTGCGGATCGCGCACGCTGATTATTTATGGCCGCGATTATTTCCCGCTAACCGATAACGAGATACGATGATAAATTCGACCGGATTGCTTGTTCGCGACAATTCCTCGAGTTTTCTGTCGGGTAATTAGCTCGATAATTTCCATTACTCGCCGATGGCGAGGGCAACGTCGAAACGACCTGTTCATTGTTACAGGTGATTTTGTTCGAATTATACATTGAACCGTAAAATATTTTTTAATTCGATCTGGAATACTATAAAGTATTCATTCTCTGCGTCGAGAAGATAATTCCAAGAGAAATGTGCTGGGACAAAGCAATGTGGTTTGGTTTATTTCAACAGACAGATAATCCATTACTTTTTTCTGCTATTAACAACAGTCTAGATGTTCAGGTTATCTGTTTCAAGTTCTTTGTACATAATATTATACAATATTCTGTATATTGCAACAATACATACATATATTAATTCCATGTGTTATAATAATGTTCTTGCAATAATTTCCTAGTAAAAGACAAAATTTAAAAATTTGTATTGACATCGTATAATTGTATATTACACATTATAAATCCCATTATATTTTTGTATCAAAATTACGTTATTATTATTATAATATCAATAATAATAATAATATAATGTAATAAATATAATAATATAATAATATAATATATAATATTCCAATATTCTAACAATTATCGAAACCACAAATTCGGTGAAAGGATCAATTTCCCGCGTTATTCCCGCAACGAAACGACCCAACATAATCAAACTACCAAACAGTTAACGGACGCGCGATATGAAATTCTCCGTGACCATTATATCCGGTCATCTTCTTATCGTTCTTTCGTTTCACTGTAATGTAACACTCGGGACGGTTACTGGTTACTCGTTCGAACAAGATCGTCCATGCAAGGTACTGTGGAACTTCCGGAATTCCGGTTGCTGGTATCCGTCAGAGAACACACCGCGAGAGCCAACGCGTGTCTACTCGCGTTTCGTTCGAAAATGCATTAGTCGTGCCGATTGGAAAGTTGGAGTCGAAGTGCCGCTTGGGAATCGCAATAACCGTCGGCGCGAAACGCCGGCGACGCCAAATGCAAATTATTCCTAACGGTGCTGGGGTACGAACACGTCCCCCGGCGGTGTCATATCGATCCGCGATTATCGGGGAAAAAAAAAATATAAATCCGGCTAATAAGTCGGGCGATATTTTTCATATTTTTTCTTTCTTTCTTCTCTCCGCCGTCTCTCTGCTTTCTCGTTTTCGTTTCTCTCTGCTTTCTCCTAAATATTATATATACACGGGGAGACCCTCAAATCGCGGACAGTCGATCAGTGAGTTGACAAAGAGTCAAATTCTTCTCGTTCAAACGAAGTTTTTCGGTGTAAATTTACTTCAGTTACTCGAGCAAATAATTTATTTGTTAATAAATATTTTTAAAGATTCAATCTTGAGCATTCTGTACTTCTGACTTCTCACGAGGAGAATAATCTCCTCTTCGTTGTTCAGTGAATCAGCAAAATCCAAGTATTAATAACCGAATACAATTCAAATTTGACTTTCTCTGGATTTTTTTCTTAAACGGAACAATATTATTTGCTCCTTTCAAAAACGATCGCACGTACGTGGCGTGCTCGCGGAACACTCTGTATTTAAATTTTTTTCGCCTTTCGTTTTCTACCGCAATTTGGCGAAATCGTTCGAACGTACACTCGCCCGGATACATTAATGAGACGAGAGCGCTTCTTTTGCTCGATTGTAAAACGCGATAATCAGATGGGAATTTTTGGACGAACGAGGATGGGAGAGTACGTATGCCTGGCAGATTATAATTTCGTTCTTGCCCAGCTCGTGGGCAAAAAACATGGAAATTATTTGATCGGTTGCGTTGCGCGCGCTGAAGGAAATTCGTTACTCGATGCACATCTCGTCTAATTAGTCCCTTTAATTAAATCGACGGCTGCCTTTTTTCGGCGTGACGACACGGTGCTTCAACTCCTCTTCTTACGCACCGATAAATTTTTCTGACGCGCTTCGATCGATTACTTTTAACCGGTGCCATTTTCGAGGATCGAGAGTTTCTGATTTGGTCGTTTATTCATATTTTTAATACGTTGCGCGATTTCTTGGCCACTAATTACGTGCTCATTTGGGTTTGTTCCCCATTTCAAAATAATTCAAACATTTAGTCTAATCAATTAATTATAAACAAAGTTGGAGAAGTTTCATTGAGTAACGAAACCTTACCCTAAGCACAAGTTTGCAATTATCAACCTCTCATACAATTACGCGAAACTTGTTTAGAAATTTTGAGTAACGAAACCTTTCCCTAAGCACAAGTTTGCAATTATCAACCTCTCATACAGTTACGTGAAACTTGTTTAGAAATTGTCTTTAGAATTATCTATCTCTAGAAATCTCTCGAAATACCCATCAATTTAAATAATATAATATTATGTCGATTATATGAAAGACTCTGACATTTCATGAATAGAAACAAATTTAAAAGTACAATTACCCAATCTTGGTATTTAACATTTGCTGCATGCTCAAAATAGCTATTCCTAATGAGGTAAATATTTGCAATAAACATCTTGTAACCTAAACATCACTATAATGATATATACGAGTCGTCCCTCGACGAAATCTTATACTGTTTCATGTAACATACACATTATATATCATACATACATACATATATATATACATAGATGTTTGAATACTTTCGTGAACCACTCCATAAATATCTACAAATATAAATTATGGAATTCGCATAATATATCATATATAATAACCCAACCTAAACCTAGTTTCTTCCGTTAATGCCGAGCCACCGTAAACTTCACCGTGTCGCGTCACTTTGAAATCCTTCAAAGACGTCCATTAATTCGCGTCCGAGCGTAACGAGATTAAAAGCACGCGCGGTCGCGTTAATTTCCGGCGTGGCATTAATCAATTTTCGCCGGGTTTTCGCCGGCGATTCAACCAGCGGTTTTTCCTTCGGTTCACGGAGAATATTTTTCCCGGCTGTTGAAGGGTGTTATCGCGACCGTACGATCTAGGAGAGAAAGAGGACAAGAGGTCGAGCGTCGAACGCGGGCGATTCCTATCGACGTTTTCGCAGAAACGACGCACGCACGATACTGGCTTCCGGGGTTAACGATTATCGTATATTTTAGCTTCGTCCGCCGCGTTACCTCGTACATCCCCCGTGGGGACAATTTTTTCCCGCGACTGCCCGCCGATGGAGGGAGAAGCTCATAGCGATGCCCCTTTCTCTCGAAGAATCATTACGACTATCCGGTCAATAGAACATCGATTTACTGCACAGACGAGACGCTGTGTACGGTCACGGTCGTTGGACGCGCATTTGGTACCGTTCGTACGAAGTTATTGTTTGGAGGATGAAGAGGAACGAACGATGATGATTTTACGTAAATCCGCCACGGGGAATTTATATTGGAAATATGCTTTTCGACGTACATTGCTTAGAACACGTAGGTGTGTTTGCTGAAGTTAGAGGAAAAGTTGAGGGTTTAAATTATTTTCGATTAACATTTCTTCGTTGTTGCGTCTTGTGACTTTATGTGTAATAATCACTTTGTGCATCTGTATATGTACGAAGGATTTATATTAAAAATTCATCTTTCACAAAGTGTTTTAAAACACCATAAACGTAACTTTACTACTGTTAAACTCTCGTGCCTCACGTTTTAGTAAGTTTTTAATTTTACAATCATGAAAAACGCGTCAAACATCACATCAAACAAAAACTGTACGACTTGTACAATGAAGACGACTTTTTTGCCATAAAATTTCATTGATATGCAAACATTTGAATCGATACAAAACAAATTACAGGTGCGATCGCTCAGTACCAGACAACGCCACTCCTATTCGAAGTCTACTCCATGCACCCTCGCGAATCACGTGAGCCAAATCAACCAATCGCTAATTTTCGTTGCATTAGCGTTGCATCTGAATAGGCCCGATTTTCTGGGTTACCTCCGCTAAACTCACTTATATTATAAATTATATAATAATTATTGTACATTATTATATATTAATATATATTATTATATATTAAAATCACTTATATCAATTATGTAACAGTAACAAAGTGTTTGAATAATATTTGTCACATTTACATTATGATACAATTCACGTTAATATTAATGTCGGGATGCAAAATAGTTTCACGACACTCGTACATCGCGAGCGTCTGAAAGCAAATAGAACGAATTGCAACGTGCTTGTAAATCATTCGATAATTAATGAACAGAGTTAGAAAATTGTAATTACGAGTTTAATTCTCTTTAACGACAGGACAGGGAGTGAGTTAAGGCGTGTTCAAAATATCTGATACACAAAGCTAGTAAAACTCCAACTTACAAGTTGCCGTTCCCTTTTACTCAGCAAAGTTCGTGGATTTTCAAAGTAAGCGCGGTACTGCAAATTCAAAGAAGAGCGAGACTAAAGTAAGAGTGATGCATTATAAACAAAGTTTCGAGTGCAACTGCAATTTCCTAAATTATAAATAGACCGTCCGGATATAAATCTGCTTCGCTGCTGCCTGGCAGTGAAAGTAGAGAATGAAGTTCCTCTTGCACAATGTACACACTGCACGGGTCGTCTTTTAGGTTCACTGGCGTATTTATCCGAATAATATTTGTGACAATCCATCTTTCGATCTTGTCACAACGTCACGAGCTGTTTACTTTTTGTATCGACCCTCCGACAAGTTTTATATTCGCGTGCACGGCGATGACCAGGTCAGATTTGACCGAATTGTATATTTGTTCTTCCGCGTATTTGGATTTCTTTCTTCTTTCGTTGAATATTTAACTCGTCCATTTTGGTGTATAGTAATTTAAAGGGAGAGTATATTATTTGTTTTATAATTGCAATAGTTTGTTTTACAATTGAAAGAGAAATTTTATTTTCTTTTTAACAGAAATTGAACGGTTTCGAACAAAATCAATAAAAGTTTAAAAAATATAACAAGATAGTGCACAGAAATAAGAAACATCAAATTTTTTACACCTATAGTTATTTCATCAATTAACACGAAAAATCATTCAATATTTCAATATTCAGTATTATTTAACGCAAAAGTTCTTTCGTGTTGAAGAAGATATATTGTCGAAGCAATAATTGACAAAACTATCGTCAGACAAAGTATTTCTCTCCGATTTTTCTCGTCGTTACGCACGTTTCAACGCCGCAGCGCGGATATTCGCGATTAATTTCGCAGTGAAATGATTCAATACTCTCGTTTTGTCGCGTCTGTCGCGTGATCTTTCGCCTTTTTCAACTTTCCCTCCCCTTTCTCTCTTTCCATCGCATTCTCTTTGCGTTCTTTCATTTTCATTTCTTCTCGAGAACGATCGCGCGCGTCCATCGATGAAATTTCTCACGATTCACACACGTTTACGAATATAATACAACGTTACATCGCGCGCGTATGTTGTCCGAGTGACGCGATAAAATCACGCGACGTTAGGGAATAACAAGCTGAATGTAATATTCAGCGTTTGCGCGCTGAATGAGCCGGCTCGTAAGTTGTAAACGTCCATTATGACGCTTTGTTTCGCGTGTTTGTTTAATTTGCTCGTCCGCTGCCGGTTGAAACGAGCCATTGAGACACGAGATTCATTAAGTGACACAGACGATCGATTATATACGCGACGCGACGTGGTTTAAAAATTATTACGTACCAGTAGGAGAGGTTTCTCGATATTTGTATTTATATTATATTATATTCTACGAACTTTTGAATATTTTTGCGAGACGCTGCAAATATCCAGCTGGAATTTACTATTTAAATTTGTCCCGTTGCTCGCTCGTGAAATTTACAAAATCACGTCGAGAGTGTATAGAAATGTTTTGCAACAGAAAAGAAACAAAATCCGTCTCTGTGACTATTTGAAATTGTGCCAATCTCAAACTGCTTAAAAATAATAAATTAACTTAAGGAGTAAGATGGTTTCGAGATGAAATCGCGATCGAGATCTGAAAAGATTGTAATAACAAGTTAGTAAACGCGACAAATGATGAGAAATATTATGCTATCGTTGTTTATTTACCATTGTTCTTCTCGCTGCTTCGATTCTATTTCGTTCGAAGTGGCCCATCATCGCCCGCGGATGTTCAGCTTCAATCAACGTAACAAATGGCGACGCAGACGACAGATGTCAGTCTGTCCTTCTCGTTACAACGATAGACACATATATATTCTTTTCCCCCCCTCCTTGAGTATACAATGCGACAGCGATATAATTCAATGGAGTCGTCGTCTGTTACTTATTCCCGCGAGTCGGCCGCATTCGTCCGTGCGCCGGGGAATAAAAACGACGGGCTGAAATTTTCCGCACGAGCGGGATACGTTCGAGAGGATCGTCAAGGCTTTAGCCGGTTTGCCCCCCGGGGGAACGCTTAGACGCTCGAATCGCATTTAGACTTTCAAATTAAGCCGCTTTTTCCACCCGTTCTGCAGCCTCGCGCTCCACGTATTAATGGAAGGACACTCACGAAGGGTATCCGATCGGAGAGGAGACTTTTTTCTCGCGGCGATCGTAAAATGCACTCTGTCGAGGTCTCCCGGGCGAAATAACCGGGTCGAAGGTCAGACAAGAGGGGTGTAAATTTCTGAGCTGCGGTTTCCGGTTTCCCAAGCATTTCTCGCGATTGAACGTTGCTCGAGTGAAACGTTTGACACGCGGTCATCTAAATAACGAAAACGACGATTTTCTCTTGAAACGATCTTGCGTTGGTTGGTTCGTCGAGTAATTTTTCCTTTATTATCTAGCTATTCTTTCATCACTTCGATATTTGGAATTATTCAAATTATTTCTGTCGATGATTACATATAATTATAATTATTCCTTCAATGATTGGTGAAATTTGGTTTTCAAAATTGGGCGTTATTTCAATAAAATGTTCCAAAAATATCTCGCATCAGTCGATCTCATCTCGAAACAACGAGATTTTAGTTTATTTAAATTAGCAAGTGATTTTTCTTCCACGAAATTGCATATTTCGTTGTTCGATCGTTATTTCGTTATTTAGTTATTCGATGTTATTTCAGTGTTATATCGCGCTTATTTCCACGAACAACTTTTAAAACAGTTTCCCATTATATCGCGTAAAATTGGACTTCGCGCCACGATTATTCCTTGCATCGTCTGAACGCATTAACTCGAACGAAAGATTGCTTGCGACTGATTTGTTCCATTCGAACGCAAGATAAAGAGATAAAAGGATAATGGCTGCATTCAATAACAACGATGCGACGATAAGCATTTCATTAAATCGTAATCACTCCCGACGTTTCCTCCCTCTATTAATTTCCCGTTCTTAACTCTTTGATCTCATTTATGCGAACTCGACTCGGGTTATATTCGTTGCAGAAGCATCTCGCGGTGGATTTATGCGTAGCGGTAGTTCAACTTCCAAGGAAAGAAATGGAATCAGGAAATGAAAAGGATCGTGAAACGCATTGTCCTCTTTCTCCTTTTCCGTTACTGTCTGTCTGAGCGTAAAAGCGACTCGATCAAGCGTGTTCCTTCTACCAACGTCAACTTTATACTTTCCACCGCCGGTTTGACGTTGCGCTAATTTTTAATGGCGTATCTCTTTGAAACGCGGCGGCGGGCGCGCGCTTTCCTGCCAGCGATTCACAGGACTAACGAGCCTTCCGCGGAAAATGAATCCACGTTGATACGATTTTAATAACAGCGCAAGTGCTCCCTCTTATCCTCAATACCGTCTCCTTTAATATTGGTCTAGGAAAGAATAACACGGCGGTCTCCGCTTTCCCGTCTCTCGTTTCGAAAAATTAATTATTCGAAATTTCGCTGCGCGAAAGAAGATGCAATAAGAATAAAGATGCAAGGGGAAAAAGTGCGATTGGAAAGGAAGCACGTGTTAATGATCGCTTCCATTACTAATTCGTTCGGTCAAACTATTGCGAAACTATTGCGAATCACCGATGTCTAACGCCACATTGAACACATCGAGTCATTAATCATGCTAATTGTAAACTGATTGGTAATCACGTCACATAATATCATTAAATGAAAAAAGAGAATGGAATTGATCGCGCGTAACAGAAACGCGTTAATCTGGAAAAGATGCAAGAGTGAGATACACATTTTGTAAATTTCGTTAAATGTCCGTTATATTTATAATACAGTGTAATATTTATAATTTTTCAGACATTACTTTTTACAATTTCGGAGGAAAGAAAAGCAACTGCTTTGCTACGTGTGTCACTTTTGTTGGAATTTTGAAGGAATATTAGATCTATTGAATAATTACACGTTGTTTCTATTTATCGATAAATAGCGAATTAATAACAAAGTGATTGAAGGAGCAATTTTTACCAAACCAGACTGATCATACACTGACCTATACTACTTGATGGCTATGTAATCATCTTCATATTTTATTTTTTCTGATTTATGGAATGTATTATTAAGACCGAAATAGCGAATTATAATAGTACATGATATTTGTGGCACTTCAAATATACATAATTCTCTTAATATTTACTTGTTAATAAAATAACTATTCTACCAAATTTCACAGCACGTGTATCCCTCTTGTGTTAAAGATTAAATCCAATATATTTTCTCAGATTATATTTAAATCTGTTAATTAATCGAACATTGTTTCTATTCATCGGTAAATAGCAAGTTAACGAAGTAACTGAGCAAGCGATATCGTCACATTGATTACCAGATGTCTTACTATATGCTGACCTATACTACTTGGTGACTATCTACATGGCTAGATACATATTCACGAAGGTGGTGAAAAATTGGTTGTCACAAAATCCACACACTTCAAAGTTGAAACTTCATTTTGGGTATCAAAACTTTTCAATATTTTTAATGGAAATAGCGAATATAGATAAAATAGTATAACATTGGAGTAAATTACACACATGGCACGCTAAAGATGTTAAGTAATTTCAAGTATGTATAATTTTTTAATCAATTGATTCTTTAGCACCAAATCATTTCGTCTCTCTTCATCTAACGGGGAATACAAAAAGAAAAAAAGAAATTTTAAAAAGCTACGTCCCGAAGCAAACACAATTCTTTACATCATAACATAAAATAAAATATTATTGGAATCGTACATTCTTGTGATTTACAATTGCTAAATAGCATGAAAATTGAATTCTACACTTTTGACTTATTTTCATAGATAGAACCACCTGTTGTTATCTCAGAATCTGTTAAATTCAAGTAGAATTAGTCGATGAATCTACGTACTCGATTTCTTCGAAAACGAAGCTTTGACCCTTTTTCCCGACTAATTTTACGTATCATAAAATCATCCTCCAGTGGATTGTTCGTAACTCGTGGGACATTCAGTGTAACTTGGTCCCCCGAATGAAATCACCTTCCTACCGGGTTATTTATTCATCACAGGTGGTTCGCTCCTGTCATGCGGAGGACAATCGGCAGCGATTCACATGGAAATTGGATTTGCTTGAGGTTTCATTATGGTCGTTCGCCTTATCGTCGTTTGAATTATACGCGGCGATCTCGCGACCGCAATATCGATTCCCGCGTTATCGCGTTTACCTACGACAAACCGTTCGCGTCTTTCCCAACGAATAACGCTCGCTGGAACGGAGATTTTTGATCGCTTACAACGTTAATGCACGATTTCCCGCGTAATCCCACCGTCCAGCCGATTCAGTAATTATCGAGAAAGAGCCACTTGTTAGCCTCGTGTTAGAATTATCTATCTGTCTGTAAAACTATAAAAAAGATTTCAGTATGCAAAGTGTCCTTATGTTCGTTCTTTTGTTTTTCCAAAACTGGCCAGGAACTACTTCTACGTGGAAAACTACATTTTTCAGCTTAAAGCTTCGTTTCCAATAAAATTCTGTTTATCTTTCAGTTTCGTTATTTGTTTCGTTTGTTTATTTATTTATAATTATTATTGACTTGTTATATTCGTATATATTATTCATTTCAGTTTGTATCCTATATTTTATATAATGTTTAATTTTCTATTCAACCATCATTTTTTTTTAATTATGTTTATAAAAATGCGAGTTCGCAGTCCAATTAACTGTCTAGAATTATCCAAGTTGACGAGTAAATTTTCAAATTCAGTTTTCTCGAAAACAAAGTCCTCGACGGAAGAAAAAAAAATTATTTTCAAACGTAGAATTGTCAGTTGTGTCGCGATTTCACTTTGTAATAATTTCACGTAAAAATTCCGCATCCACGGTAACACGGTTTTCACTAAAAGATGCGAGTCGAAAAATTACGCTCGCAAAAGTGACAGAAAAAGGAAAACGGAAAACGATAGGTGAAAAGCAAGCTCTCGAAGGCAACAAAAGATAAAGTCAATTCGGGAAGCAAATTAAAAAGCAACCCGGGTACCCGGTGTCTCTCTTTATATCGAATGAACGAATAAAAGAATTGAAAAAAAAAACACACGCGCGCGCGCACTTGGAAAAACTGCGGGTAAACAATGGACAAAATTCGAAAAAGACGGGAAAAACAAGCTCTTTCGTTCCCCATAAAAACATTTCATCTAGAAACATTTGGCCCGGAGGAGGAGGAGGAAGCACCCGGATTGAAACACGAACGAAATTCCGACAAAACTTTCCCCGCGTTGGATCGCGCGCGTTTTTCGAGCTGCGGTCGTTGGCGATGCTCGAGGCGGCCAGCCTGTCCTTCAAGACATTCCTTCCACCGAGCAAAAAGGCCTCTTATCGTCAGTGATTACGACTTTTTAACGGGGATTTCCTCCTACTTTCACTCCCTCTCTCTCTCTCTCTCTCTCTCTCTCTCGTCTTATCTGGCCGCACTTTTCGTTTCCTTTGCCCTTCTGGCTGCTCGTGCCGACTCTTCAACTCCGCCGCTTTCGAGCCGTTTCCGTGGTTGTAACTGGATTCCCCGGCACCATCGTCTTCAAACCCTTTTGGCCGACCTCGCCGAACCGAACTTCTTCCACCCCCTACCTCTTTCCTTCCTCCTCTCTTGCTTTTTTCCCTCTCTCTCTCTCTCTCTCTCTTCTTTCTCTTTACTTTGAATTCGATTTGCATATGAAAGAATCTCATTCGAGAGTTCTTGCTCGCCCCTGTGGCCGGTCTTTGCGTTCTTTGAAGCGTTCTCGATCTGGGTCCACTCGAGGCCGAGCCTGTGTCATGCAAATTTTATTATTGTGACCGCTGTCGGATCTGACCAAACGCCTTCGTCTTTTCTTTCTCCTCTTTTCTTTTTGCGCGCGGGTGATCGCGGCCGCGTTGATCGCGATTGACGGTTGCGCTCGATGCAGCTTTTCCTTGGTCGACAAAAGGGGCAGGCCCCTGTCGGGTTGTTCGATCCGCGCGAGAGATTGCGAGAGGTTCCGCAGAATAGGAGAGCAGTCCCGACAGATTTTAGATGTTAGACGTTCGCCGCGATAGGACGACGTCTGACTTTTCTATACCGAGTTGACAAAGTTCTGGAGATTTTTTTTAATTTTAAGGTTAATGTACGGTAATGTAGATAGAAGAGAGTTTATGAGGTGTGAGTATGGGGAATTTATGAAATGGGTTTGAGTTATACTCTCCATTCATCGTGGAGGGTATGAAATACAAAATTAAATCAGATATTCTGAATATTGGCTAGTTGACATAAATTACTACGTGCATTATGCTTCCTTCATTTTTTCACTTTAAATTGTCCTTTGAATGGCAAAAAGGTGAATAATTAACAACAAATGGACTGAATTTCTATTCATTTAAATACACATGCTTCGCGTATACGTAGGTGTTCAACTTTGTATCGTCATTTTATATAACGATCACGATCATTTGTTTTGGACTTTTATTTGTTACTACGTTTAATACTAAAACTACCGACGGCTAAAGTGTACAGATTTTATCAGCGGAAGATAACATTAAACTACTTTCATGAAAAAGTAATCAAAAAAAGAAAAAACGAACAATCTGAGAGTATAAAATAAAATAAAATAAAATAATGTTTCTAGTTACATACTGGATGATTGTATACAGGCTGAAATATTTAAAATATTACAATATTGGGAATGGGAAAATATTTATAATAACTTATAATACAATGAAGATCAGGCAATTTTCCTGATTCATATATTTTACAAAATATCATTCAGACCTCCAAAAATGCAACATTTCAAATCTACAAAACTACTCTGAAGTAATTATACATTATTAGTCATTTGTTAGTTTCAGTGTTGAAACTAATGCATACAATATAATTATTATATAACATGTTGTACGTAATTTTCGTTAAATATTCTCAAAAACGCTAATATTATTAAAAATGCTAAAAAAAATAACACGCACGACGTGTTTATAAGAAAAGTCTCGAACAGAGACGAAGGATGCAGAGATGTCTATTGACATCCAGAGAAAGTCTGTTTCGTCGAACGCAACACTCGCGAACGTCTACAGAAAATTTGTTTTCGCTTGAGGATTCAACCGATTTTGCGCGTTAGTTTATGGTAACCGTGGGCTCCCTCCTCTGTTGACTCAGCGTAGCCTTGTTATTGTTGTTCGTGGCAAACATTGTACGTACATCTGCAAACGCACGTGTTTTTGTTCGCAGTGCCTCCAAATATAGAGGACTACCAGTCCTCGTCAGACGTCATTGTGCGAGAAGGGGCGAACGTGAGTCTAACGTGCAAAGCGACTGGCAGCCCCAAACCAGCCATAAGTTGGAAGAGAGACGACGGCTCGAAGATCTCGATCAACAAAACGTTCTCTGGTGAGTACGCATCATTGTCACCCTGTCGAATTAGTATTACCACGATGCACCTGGGTCTCATTTTACACTTTGCTACGTGTACTGCGTGAAAAGAGTGGATATTTATTAAAACGCTGTTTGTTCGCGTGTAGAAACAATATTGATAGTACACATTTTTGACTGTGTATTTTACAAGGATCAAATTTCAATTGTATCAAATTTTCAATTTCTCCGTGTAAGAAGAGACCGCGTGAGAGTGTATCAACGCAAAATGGTAAAAATAAATGATGCTACCACGACGACAGAGTTTCAGGAAATGACAATATATTATTGCAACTGGGCATTGAAAGTTGATATTACTTTTCGTTGCTTCGATGATCATCTTTTCCATTTATTCTGCTTCTCACGTGTTCTAGTTCTTTGTTCACTACGTTTTCCAGATACGTATGAAGTACGTTCATAGAATGTTTGTTGCTGCACACACTTAAACTCGATTGAACGTTCTTGCAAGTTGAATTTACAAGTTCAATCTGACGTTGATGAAAGAAGTATCAGTAGAATATAAAAGTTACTAATTCTTACAACTACCATGGAACTGGTAATTCTTGTAACATAACTCATTTTTTTTTAAAAAACGACTTGTAATAAATCATTTTGATTTTATTAAATCTTCAAACGACTTCAAATAAATAAATTTGATAACAAAAAAGAATATTCGCGTGGCACGAATTATTTCTAATGAATGAAAAGTGACTTATCAGTATATATTTATATTTTTATATCAGTTTATATTTATATATTGATATATTTATATATTATACTGATTAGTATACCGTCCTATATATATTATAATATGTACACGTGCTGATACAAAAATACCAAATTTAGTCGAAAAGAAACAGCTTCTTTTATTTAATTGCTCCACGATACTTTCATACTGTACTATAACTTCTCTCATTTCATTATAAACTTTCATTATAAATTTATATTACGAAATGCCATTTTTCGAAAGAGAATTTCTATTTTCGTACATGTAAGAAATGTATGAAAATTTGCAAACAAACGAACGACGAATCGTAAGAGCGAATTCTGACGCTTGAGGAAAAACAAAAGTGAACAAAATTGTTCGTCCATTTTTCCAAAACGTCCGCTCGACCTCCCCTTGATCCACGTTCTGCCCAGAGTACGACTGACATCGATCCGTGACCGTGTTTCGATAGATTCGGCGAGCAGGAGAGGCGCGCGGCAATTAAAAATAATGACATTCGTCTGGCTTCTGTTCGAAGATCAAACACAGCCTCAGAAAACTGTGTTGCCGTCGGTCTTAGAGAAGATCCACGTTGCTCGCGGAGAGGAAAGCAAAGGAAAATTGAAAGGAAAGACAGGGGAGGAGCGAAAACTTGTCGGACGACAGTGCATTTAATGGAAAAGAAGGAAGAACGAAGGGGAAAAAAGAGGCATTCCTCATTAACGCGTCACGCAATCCCGAGTATTACTCGCGTGACTCGTGGACTCGATGTCGTTAACGACCGGCGCGAGAATATATCGCGACGCGTAATTACGTTGGCCGCGAACGATTTCGACGAAGAACGACGCGGTTTGAATTTCTTTTTCTCTTTTCTTTCCACGCGCGAGCGTTCTACACGGGTCAGAGGGCATACCAATTTATCGAAATAAATACGGGAGTAATTTTGCGTCAACTTTGGAGATTCGCGTTCTTCGCGCTCTGCGAAGAAATGAAAAATTTCCGTTCCGGTTGTACGAGGCTGGTGGGAATTATTTAAAACACGCGGATGCTCGACTCGAGAAAAAGGGAATGTGTAATTAACGTGTTCGTCAGGTGATAAACTGATTCCGCGTTTGCGAGCTGGTAGTTAAATTATATCCCGAGGAGGACTGATTAAGACTTTGACGAAACAGTTTTGCAGCGATGCAAGCGCAAGGATGTAAATTTTTTTCAATTTCACGCGAAATGTAATAATTTTTTTTCGGGTTGGCCTCGATTCTTTTGGAACGTTGTTTTCAAGCGAATTTTATATTGAAATTTGAAATTAAAGAATTTGTGTTACTGTATAGTATTTTTATTAATAAATTTAAATGGTAAAAACAATGAAACGAAATGGTAAATCTCTTTTATTATTTTCTATCTTCAAAAAAAAAAAAAAACTTCCACTTTTTCCTCCAACTACTAATAAACAATAAATTTGCTTTTCCATGAATCAATTTCCGACGATAAATAATCACGACAAATGTTTGAAAATCAACACGTTCAGGAATGTATTTTCAAAGTCCATCGACAAAGGATCGCCAAAGGATCGACGAATTATTGAATTTTCGATATTAGAGTTCGTACGGAGATAAATTTATTTGGCATTTCCCCATTCCTGCTCGTTCGTTTGTCAATTAAATAAAATTAGCTTTCGGACACGGTCGAGCGGTTATTTAGCGACGTCAAACGGAAGAGGACAAAAAACGCATCGGACGTGTCACGCTAAAATGTCGGTTATTATTTTCAGTATTGGAGTGGAAAGGCGACACGCTGGATATCACGCGTATCTCAAGACTGGACATGGGCGTTTATTTATGCATCGCGACGAACGGCGTCCCTCCGACAGTCAGCAAGCAGATCAAAGTCTCCGTCGACTGTAAGCGAATAACTTTCATTTCAACCTATATTTCAATCAATCATTCGTTCTGATGACATTCGCTCTAAATCTTTTTTCTTTTTTCTTTTCAAACAAGTTACGAATTCATTTGAAATGTTTGACGTAGTAAAATTTAGACAGATTTTCGTTCTGAAGTATACGAACTATTTTCGATTGAAAATTCATTAAGAATTCTAAAGTAATATTTGGAATACTTTTGCACGTCAGAAATTTAAGTTAAGTAATACTTTCTCGTATTATTTAGTCTATTTTTCAAAATTGAATCCACGAAATTTGAAACTTGCAAGTAGAGAAAACTTATGCCACAATCACAGAATTATAGCTCGTAGAAACGAAACGTTAAATGCCATTGTTATTCGTTTGATTCGTGCAACGTCATTTCCCCCGGCCTTCAGAGCGAAATCTGTATCTGGAACTTATAAATAAAGGAAACTGAAACGCGCGAACGTGAGACGCGAAGTGCAAAGCTTGGATAAGGGGTTGAAGAACATACAATTTAATAATAGAGAAAGGTGTCCGGCGACAAAGCAGCCTCTTTGCCGCTTTCTCACCCTCTCTCGTTCCATCCATCGTCGCAAGAGCAAAAAGACGGGGGAGGGGAGGGGGCGGATAAGTGAGAGACAAGGGGTGAAAACGAGACGGAGAAACGATGCTTGACTCGCGCGAAAGAGTAAAAGCGAGCGGCGCGGTGGTGGGATATAAAAGTAAGCTCGGTTTGAACCACGACGTACTGCTGCTCCGTTTCTATCACGTACGCTTGCCTATTGTTGCCGTTACTGCTCCTCCTAAATACCGAGCGTGTGTGCCTTTTCAGCAGCTTCTCCGCGACAACCCCCGTCTCCCCCCCTCGCGAAGCTCGATTGTTGCCAATGAAAGATCGTATCGAACCGTTTATTGCAACGTCCCGGTTATCCTTGAGCTGTCGATAGGAAGCTTCTATCGCACGGAAGTTTGAAAGTTTTATACACTGTCGTGGATGGAGGAAGGGTTTGAAAGGGGCGAGCGAGGCGAGACAAATTTTAAAAGTTCAATTAACTTTAATGAAAAAAAATTTTAGTCGCGTTATAATTTTTATCGATGACAGGAATTTTCTGCTACGTGAATGTATAAATGACTGGAATTCTTTCTGCTTTTGCGATCACCAGCAACCATCGTCGCCGAGTAAGTAATTAAACAAACGCGATTTAAAATTAAATTTCTGTCGTCGATAGAACGATCACTGGCAGCCGAACGAAGTTCTAATCATGAAATGAAAAATTAATACCGATAACGTAGTGTCGAAGTATATTTTAAAACTTCCCCGAATTCTTTCCTTTATTTAAATTTCGAATTTTCTTCCGCTGGAAAATCCTTTGCTAAAAAAACCAGCGTCGAAGGATCAGTTGCTCGGCGTTAATTACCGAGAAAACAGAAAAAAGAACGGGTTGAACTATCGTCTAATGTAACATCCCCTCTCGCGCGCGAAACGTAAGGAATTCACCATTCAAGGCAAAAAACGGTGTACAGCGGGGCAAATTGTCCGTGTCGTTCGAAAAAAATACAAGCAAAAAAACGAAACGGTCGCCGTCTTCCTGTTATCAAAGCGATAACACTGCCGACAAACGAACCTGAAAAAAAAGCTGGCAGGGGTTCACGCAGAATGCCGGGTTTCGTTGTTGCACGGTCGCCCGTAAGAAAATCGAGCCACATGCACACAGTCACACACACACACACACACTCTTCAAGAGTCTCACGAAAACCAAGGAGTTATCCCTTTAGTTAAAGCGAGACTAATTAATTTAGCGGCGCCGTAAAGAAGCGTCGAATTGCGATTCAGGGCCAGGGACCGGCGGGAGGGGTTGAAAAGAGGGGGAGATGTTTTTGCCGCTGGTCTCTCGGCGGATGCGCGCCGAGGATTATCCTTTTAGGCGTCCTTTAATTCCATTTGTAGCCGGTGCTCCCGGGCAAAGGCTTTTGTCAACGAGTATTACCCCGAGCCCTTTGAAGTCAAATTGCGATCGAGTAATGTAATAGTTCTGTCCGCGATATGCATTACCGGCTCGGAGCTGGAATTCAAGGAAGGAACTCGCCATCGGCTGGGGAAGAGAGGGGAGAAAATGGAATTTTCTGCGTGAAACGTGTCGAGGAACGCAAGTTTATGGGTTTTCGCAAGGAGGAAACTGTGGCTGCGTATCAACCAAGGAAATTACGAATTGAGGAGTTCGATGCAAGGACGTGGTATTAATCCTTATCCGTTCCTTTTTTGTCACTGAAAGTGATTTTAACGGGGATAATCCAGAAAATAGGGTCTCTTCAGGTGCAAACGAAACGCTCATGCAACGAAAATTAGCGATTGGTTGATTTGGGTCACGTGATTCTTGAGGGGGCGTGGGGTAGACCTCGAGTGGAAGTGGCGTTGTCTGGTACTGAGCGATCGCACCTGTATCGATACAAATGTTTGCATATCGATAAAATTTTATGGCAAAAAAGTCGTCTAGTTGCTTTCTGGGCCTTTCAATGAGACGAATCGTACTGGGGTACAAGTCGTGCAGTTTTTTTACATAAAATATTATATGGAGCAGTCAGTAATTATTGTCGCGTCTCAAATATGACGTTTTTGAAGATGTAAAAGGACTTTGTTAACGAAAGGTAGTTATTATTCAGTTAGAGGTGTAATGTGATTGTACGATTCTTTTTTTTTTGTAGCTAGCAGGGTTTCGGAGATTTCAAGGTCTTCCCTCCATTGTTTCAAATGGAATCATATGTCTTTTGATCCTTTGATCGATACGGCTCGATGCTCTATGC